>KK116987.1:141771-194631 GCA_000611955.2 Stegodyphus mimosarum
CGTGTAGCAGCACTTATTGCGGCGCGTGGTGGCCACACAAAATACTGATTCTGATCTCTTGTTCTTGTTTGTTTGCTTTGAACATTTAATGATTTATTTGTACCACTACTCAACTGTGTATTAAATTGCATTCAATTATGACGATTCCTTCTTGGTGTTGCAATTTTTACAAACGTGAGTGTATATATATTAACTTTATTATACATTTATATGTATCCTATTTCAAAAAATTAAACTTTTGCTTTCTTCTTTACTTTGCATTGCACGAGAAATTACATAACAGCAAATTGTGTATATTCTTTGGTAGAATTCAGTATGGTGGTTTAATGTTTACTTGACTCTATTACAGATTCCGATTGGTAATGCTTTTCTTATATAGGAAATAAACAGAAACTTTATTATACATTTATATGTATCCTATTTCAAAAAATTAAACTTTTGCTTTCTTCTTTACTTTGCATTGCACGAGAAATTACATAACAGCAAATTGTGTATATTCTTTGGTAGAATTCAGTATGGTGGTTTAATGTTTACTTGACTCTATTACAGATTCCGATTGGTAATGCTTTTCTTATATAGGAAATAAACAGAACAGTTTCTTGGTCAATGTAATGGGTTATCATATTTCACCAGTTCTTCAATTCTTCAGTTCAGTCTCATTTTCCCCCACACAAGTGTCACTAAAATGAGCTACGCCTGAGAATTGATGGCATTTTAGAAGCGCAGATTTTTCCAAATAACTAATTATTTTGAAGCAATAAATAGTAGCAGAAAAGTTTTTGATAAATGCGCTTTAGTATTTTATTTTCAGAGAATTTCTTTCTTAGGGATACTGAAATTATGAGGCGTGTTTTCAAATCGATGGCCTCTTAGTATCGAAGAAATATGGGGCGAGACCCTCTGGTCTATCTTCTAATGTAATACGTGTAGAAAACCACACAGGAGAAGGGTAAAAGGAAACCTTTATTAACCTTTTAAAATTTACAATGCCTCAACGTGACGCTAACACACTGTGCCTCAGTGGGGCTCAAATAACAAGAACTAAACTAAAAATTCGAAGATCGTAACAAGTAGAAGAATTTCTCCACAGGGTAATCCTGTTTCCTAAAACAGCGTCGAATATCTAGTGGCAGCGAAGTAATAGCTGTTATGCCAAGTTAATCAGTAATAAATGCAAAACAGAAGCTCACGCTACAAAAAGTACAATATTCGCCCAAACTCTCTAACCTCCCTTCTCGGTATTTAAACCGTTTCTCCTCAAGGTGGCATTTGCATTAATTCACGCGCGCGACCAAATTTAAATATTCTGGCATTGAGAATTAGGAGAATGAAGGCTTATAGGAAAAAAATGTAACTTTAACTGGTTAGAAAATAAATATAAATCCCTACAGTGGTAAAATATGTTTGAGACTTTTGCTTTAGATATGGTACAGAAATTAATATATGATAATCTTCCAAACTCAGCGAAACGCATATTTACAAACAATGAAATCTACCGCATTCTGGGAATTTATATGCGCTTCATACAAAGGGTATTTGCACATTTTTACAGATACAGAGGGTGTTTACACAATTCAGAGCCGCTAATTAACTTTTGAAATGTAAAGAGTATTTTTTTAAATGATCGATCTGATAGCCTTTTTTCTAGACTATAAGGCTGCATCGTGATTTCCATGATAGGAGGGCTTTTCGTAAAATTTCCTGGGGTCCTGATTTAAATTCCTCTTCCATTGCTTTCCAAATCCTATCAATCGTGGTGGGTTTTCGCTTAGGAAGAGCTCTTTTTAAGAGACCAAAGGCCCAGTAGTCCATAGATGAAACATCAGGGACTTCGCAGGGAAACATTGAAAAGCTGTATGAACACCTTGAACACAAAATGAAGACTGATACCTTGAACACAAATAGAAGTATCAGTCTTCATTTTTTCAAGGAATGCAATGGTACTTTTCGAAGTATGCTTTAATGCTTTGTCTTGATGAGTTTCACTCTTTGAAAGTCACTGGGACAAAGAAATGGGATTTCTTGTGTAACTATGAGACGTAAATCTTTCTCTTAATAGTACGATAAGTTGATTTTAACATCTTTTCCACTCTTTTTCATGTCCCATTGTAAGAGAATCCTGAGTCAATCATATACTCCGTTCTGAAACTTTCTTTACATTGGCGGAATTAAGTTTGTACAATCATTTAGATAAAGCCAAGCTTCATCAAGGTCACAAGGTATTTCCATTCATCTAATAATTTTAATACAGTGATTCACTAATTATTCTACGTTGAGCCGTATACCTCAGCAAAACTGTTGAAAATAAAATAATAAATCTTGGTTTATTATTTTATTTATTGTTGCTATAGATGTATTTAAAGTCTTTTGCAACTGATTTCTGCATCGGTGGATTTTCTTTTGTACCAACGATTCAACTTTAGAAATATAAGGAACAGTAAGTACCTTTTTCGGGGATTAGTTTGGATTCTTCCTTCTGTATGAAAGTAATGAATGAAGATTGAATTTTCCCTTTTCGATTAATAATGTTGCTTATATTACAATTAGAAATTTTAATACCATGCATTTCAAAATGTTTTTGAATTCCGGAATCGGAATATTTCTCTTCGGAAGGCTCAAAAATGTACCATTCAATCCACAACTTGTTTATATGCGACATTTAGAAAGAAGAATAAATTTAGAAGTAGCAGACAGTATTTCTCATTTCAAACAATGAGCTGTTGTCAAGAAGTTTTATTCCAAAGCATCTGCTTTTTTTTAAATTCTTAATCGAAATTGTTTTTAAAATGCTTAAACATACTTTGCAATTTGTAAGCACATTGTTTATCTAAAAATTTCTCATAATGAATTAGTTTGCTTTATGAATAAACAGTTAATTTTTTGTCGTGTTCTGGGATCTCAACGTCAAACTACTTTATTAGAGATAATTCAATAAATACGTAAGTAATAAATTACTTGGTTATAAAAAAAATTAGCATAATTTAAAGCATTAATGCCATGTTTGCATTTGTTAACAGTTCACACTTCATTGCATGTATATGTGGAGGTGTGTGTGTATTTTATGTTTATAGATCAGAATCAAGAAACAGTTGTAATGTTTCAAAATTTAATTACTGATTGACATTTGAGTGTCAGTTTTAAAATTTTTGCCTTAATAAGGACTTTTGACTACTGAAAGAGTTCTGCCACATTCTAAAAGCACTAAGACACTCTCTCTCTCTTTCTTTCTTTTTCAGTAATTAATAATTAAATAATGAATGTAATTAAATAATATTATCATAGAAAGTTATAGAATTAACCTGTAGAGGCGTTAGTGTTTTTTTAAATCAGGAGACGTGAAATAATAATGAAGCATAATAATGTAAAATGTGCAATGCCCTTGCTGGGACTTGAGCCCGTACCTTTTGAATATGCACCGAGTGTGCTTACCGTTACACCACGAAGGCATGCTCGGAGGACAAAGAAGATACCTTATATACTCCCCCTTTTAAAGGGCAACTAGATATTAGGCGACCCAGTAGCCAAATCCAGGTAGTGACGAATTATCATCCGCCATCTTTTAGTTCGGGAGCCACTGTAGAGTAATTAGGTTATTTTGAAGAAGGAGACGTGAAACATGTGTAGTGTCCTCGCCTGGACCCGACCATGGATCATTCGAATACGCGCTGGATTTGCTACCGTTTCGCCACGAAGACATGGTGGAAGGAAGGAGAAAATGCCTTCTAAAGTGCATACGAAATATAATCAAATAATGAATTATATTATGAATTAAAAATTAATTCTTTCTCTTTTAGCTTACAAATTAGCTCTCTTTTAGCTGTAATTTAATTGAAGAGAAACAGCTTCGTTTCTCATCTACAATCGAATTTTTTAATGAACTTATTCTGTAAGATTTTATAATAATGTTAATATTTTAATTTAAGTTTTCTCAACTCGAAGTAGATCGTTAGCGCAGACATTAGCATAATAATTTCCTTAGGATATCAATGTTTATTTCCCTTATTATCCTTCATTTTATATTTGTCCGCATTATGAAACTTCAGTAATTGTTTAGCTTTTATTCACATTCTTTTCTTTCTGAAAGTATCTAATATTTTTTTTATTCATGCGTTGGGACAATTGTAAGGTATTTATTTCTTTTGCAGATACGAATTTGTCATTCCAGCTGATGAACAATATGGTATTCGGCTACCAAATGGAAAATGGACAGGAATGATTGCTCAAATCATCAATGGGGTAGACACTTCTATCTTAACTATAGAACTCTGAGAAAAATCTTTTACTTAGTCTTGATATTTATCACAATTGACATCTAATTTGAATTTTATAAATGCTTTTCAAAGTGCATACAATTTTTAAATAATCTGGATCTTTAAAATACTTTTTTATTGTTGTTAGTCAACATTAAAAAAGACACTGGTTTTATTAACCCTAATTCTATTTCTCATGGATTATCGTCTCAACTTTTATCACACTAAACGTTTTTGATTTGAATACTTACAGTTGTGAAATACTCATCTTTTGATAGTTCAGAAGCTGTGAAAATTAATTTGAAACTGATCTTAAGAATTTAATACGTTGTCAGGACTACTGCTCCTTCTAGTTGATTTTGCAAACATAACTGAAGTCTTGAGTCGGAGCATAGTCGTGCGTGTGTGGAAAACACAACAAAGATAAGAAGGGGGTTTACCTTTTATTCTCACAGCGTACAGCCGTTCCGCACTTCGGGATACAGTGACCAGTACTTATGGTGTAAAACGTATAAAATCAGAAATAAGCTAACTTAACTAAATAAGAACTAAACTTTGGTGCTTTACAGAGAGTAGTAACGCGAAGATTGGCCTTTTTAACATTACGTATGTAGTGAGCAGAATGCAAAAACCTACAGTACGTCTTCAAATATCAGAGAGAACTTGGCTTTAAAGGCAGCCAATGAAAGCACTCGCATGGTAAAGGCAGCGAGAAATCTCTCTCCCTCTTTTTCTCTTGGCTAAAAGCATGTCTTAAATACTTCTACAGTTTTCATTCTCATTTACATAAACAACTCTCTTTTGCTCTTATTCTGGCCGAAAATTGAAAATAAGAGTGATAGCAAAGTTTTAAAATAAAATAAACGTTCGTAAAACTTAAAATCCTTATAACGTTAGGAATTATAGCTAATTTTTACAGCTGATGTGCACCTTTTGTATCTACTCTTGACATTAGATTACATTAATTTTATTTTCTGTTGCTTTTAAAATAAACGTAAAAAACCTCACAAGAGAACGTTTCTGTTCCTTTTTAGCATATTTAAATTGTTGAATTTTGATGGCAATACGAAATTTGGAAATGCCTAGACAATTGCGAAATACTGAGTTGATCTCTTCGTTTAAAAAAATACCTTAATACGTAAATGCTTTATTATGCTGCAAGCAGCATTAAATCTAAATCGTCATTGAAATACTTCATGTCGCCTGAAGTTTCTGACCAGAACTAGGTGCAACACTGATATAGTTATATTTGTTTATAGGAAGTAGATTTTGCGGCACAGACTTTCATCCTAACTCCAGAGAGACTAGGAGTCGTCAATTTTACAGGAGCTGTTGATGAATCATCTTACGCGTTACTAACTAAACGACCACAACAAGAACACAAGTATCTTTTTCTTGCTCCATTTACAAATGATGTAAGTACCATTATCGAAAAACCTGTTTTACAGAAGTCAGTAAATTTATTTATAAGGGCAAATAAGAAGAACAGCATGCTTTCTTAAATATTTTTCTATATTATGTAATATACATTATATATTTCTGTATATATTAAATGTATACCAGTGTAAGAAATTGCCTGGTGATTTCAATCTAATTTAGGAAACGATTTACCGCATAAGTCGAAAAAGCTTCGAGTTTATTAACATTAACTGATAATGCTCTTGTTATCGCCCACCAGCGGCCGAGCGGTTAAAGCCGCTGAACACTGGTAGTTTGGTCCGGGGTTCGAGTCTCACCGAACGGGCTGGCTGCATGGGCGTTTTCGTGGCTTTCCCATGTGTAACGTGGATACGAGCCAGTTTCCCTTAAAAACACCCCCACGGGGCATCCCTCCCTTTCTATGTAGTGCCTAAGGGCGGAACACGTTATAAGAAAAAAAAAAGAAAAAAAATGCTCTTGTTATGACTTACCGCACTTGTCTGACTTAATCAGAACAAACCCTCCAATTTTATCATGGGAAGGAGTGCAGCATTGCGTCTGTCATTGGAACGGGTATTGAACACCATATATGTGACACTACGATAGCTCAGTTTCTGTCCAGAGGGGGATACACTGAGAAGATGGTCCGAGAATCTCCCACCCCTCTTCCCTTACCATCAAGCCACTCGAAAGAACTTTCGGCTCACCGTGTATTTTGAATGCCTTCATGTCACTTAGACTCTGTACACTTACAAATACTAATGCCTTCCCTGGGATTCGAACCCGAGCTCAACAATACTGCCCTAACCAATACACCGGTTAGAGCTACCCAACTGATAATATAACAGCCTAGTCTTATTGAAAATTTATGAAAATTGAGAAGTAAGAGGGGCCCTCCAGGGACCGAGTAGGTAAAACAAATAGTTCTGCCTCGGATGGAATCTCGGCGAATGGACTAGCTGCTTTTTTACAGCTCTTGTGCTTTATTAGACATAATTTCTTCAATTCCCTTGTGTATCTCGTATTTTACCTTGTATGTATCTTTGTCTGTAATATCTCGTATTTTTCAAGAGTTAATACAAATCAGTTTCACTCCACAAAATCCCCAAAATGTCTTCCACGAAGATTTCTCTCCTTTGGGAAGTATTTCTAGAGAGCTTTAATTTTGACAATCATCAAACACGGATGTACTCGTATAATACAGAAGAGTTTCCCATGCGGCTGAAAAATATGGGATGATATAAATTAGTTTAAAGGTATAAAAACGTATTTGGTATGCAATGACTTTCTGTCAGAAAAGAAAATTATTTAAGTAAATGCTAAAAACCTTAAAATTTTTACTTATAAACTATAATTAGCGCGAGAAGTTTATTTGGTTGAACATTAAACAGGAGTTAACATCTACAGTTAGTAGTAAAATCAGTTAAAAATAATATTATAACTGGTAATAGTAGCTGATGATAACTGGTAATAGTAGCTGAACATATTCGCTTAGTCGGCTATGTATCAGAATGTTATTTCTGTCAAATAAGAACCACAGCTGCTTGTTGCTGATGAAAATATTATCATATGTCTCTTCTTCCAAAAGATAGACTAATGGAAACAAGTATTTTTTCTCAATAATTTATTCGCAGTTTGTAGAGTAACAGAAGTGTCGCGCTAACATCCCCAGGAGGTACTACAAAATAGCTTTGGTTTGGTATCTACCCAAAAGTGTGAACGTAATTTTTATTTATGGTTAAAAATTAAAGGCTAAGCATTAAAGGGCTTTCCGATTAAAGAAACGCCTTCTTCGAGTTTTTGGAAAATTTCTTGAAGAAGGCTATCTCATATTTACATCACACTACGTGGATCGTGGGGATGCACAAGCATTCTGCCACTGTGGGCCTGTTTTTGGATTTGCTCCTGGGCAACTGGCGGTGTACGGAGAACAAGCCCTAACATGAGCTGCCCTCACACGTCTATGGAATGGGGCTGATTTGAGCTGGTGAGTAACTTGGAAGTTGCACGCAGAAAACTGGAGATGTGAAATTTCTGTGGAGCCAACTAGAGCGATTTAGAGAAGATGAACTACTGAGTTGGAAGTTACAGCACAGGGCGGTGGAGGATACGTATTATGCAAACACAAACGAATCAAACTGATTTGATAAATTTACAGAGGAAAGGTATAGACAATACAAGGGTAACAAAAATAAACATATTTACAGAATATGTGGAAAGTCCTTTTTCTGCTTTGCTGGGATGTATAAAGTCTTTAACTTCATCGTTGAAAAACTTGGAGCAGTGGGTTTATTGGATAGAATTTTAAGTGAATTATGAAAATCGTGCGAGGTTTCTTGAATAGACGTTCTATTGTGGGATTATAATTTGCTAGTTTGGCAATGTAGGTATACACATGACGTCCATTGCTCTTCGACGAGCCTAGATGTATGCCATTCTCGAAAAATATAGGTTTCAAAATGATGTCAAGTCACCATCAGTGATATATCACGCTTAGTTTTGAATATGGAAGTTCAAGCGATGGTGGCGATGGGAAGAACAGAAGAATTCAGTTAAACTTGTCGATAAATACACATCTGAAATACAGTTCTTGATGGACCAGTTTCTCTGAAGTTTACTTACAACATTCACAGGTATTGGAGGAACTATGTAAGTTATGAGCTATAATAGCTGGTCTTCTTTGGTACGTACTGATGGCAGTTTAACAGAGTCTTTTCTTAGAACCTCACTTCTCTTCATAAACTGATGTAAGCATAACATGCTATTTCAGCAAGACAGGGCATAAAGAAATGAGCGGGACACCAAAACTTGACCAGTGGTTTTATATGTATGATCTCACAGCACTTACTGTACAGATCCATGACAAATTTGATGGAGAACATCCCAATGGATGGATCCGAGGGTCTTCCACCCCTCTTCCTCTAAAATCAAAACTCTCAAGAGGACTTTCAGTTGGCCAACATTTTAGTGCCCTCATGCTACACAGACACTATATGCTTACAAACATTCAAACTTTCTCCAAAATTCGAGTCCGAGCCCAGTGATACGGTAGCCAACGTCGCTAAACAATATACCGATCAGGACGACATCCTATTTCAACAAGATTATACTGATATAGAAAACTGTCGTCCATATTCGGTAAACATCTTACTAGAATGCCTCCGAGAAACCACTATGTTATTATGGTTTTCCAATCCCAAATTATCGTTGTTTGTATAGTATAGTTTGTTTCTATTGTATCCACATTCCCAGGTTATCGCTGTTTGAAAACATCTGGGATATCATAAGACTTGATGTACATCGAAACATGTTCTAACAGAAGCAAATCTTTGTCAATTCGTTGACCAAACATGAAAATTAACACTTCGACGCTCTATACGTTTGTGATTCACTACTCATTACCTCGAAATAATTGCAAACAAAAGTGAAGCCATTGTGTACTGCTATGGTAGTGTACATCCTTTTTAGATCATAAATTTCTTCTTTTGCTACAGAAATTTTATCAAATCCGATTTATTACTTAAGTACAAGTGGCATAAAGTTAAAAAAAATTGCACAACTCCTTTATCACGCTGCAATTTTAATTTTACCTCGTTCTTTATCCCAAAACATTTTTCAAGCGTATGAGTTTTTCAACAGTGTTTAGTTTCTGATTGATATGAAACATATGGAAGATTTTAGTCCTTAAGATCATAGATACCTAACTCTTCTCTTTCTGATTTTAGACCTGGATCTGCTTATTTGTAACTGTTGCTCTTATTGGACCAATTTTGTACTTAATTCACAAAGGAAGCAGTTACTATGAACACTATGATCTGGTGGAAGACAAAGGATTATTTCGACTCTCAAATTGTGCTTGGTATGCATTTGGGGCAATTGTTCAGCAAGGTAATCTATTCAATGTTGAGAACTCGCACACATACTACTGCTTGCTACATATGCGTACACTTTTATAAGTGTTTAATACTTTATAATAATTGAAAACAAACAAATACTGAATACATAGCTTTTAAGAAAAAAGAATGTTAAGTAAAATATGTGTATAATTATGTGTCTCACACTGTTTCTTCAGATTATAAAAGTGACGCTTTGCTTAATCGCTTAAAGATTATAAAGACCGCTGGCCCATAAACGAAAAGAGACTTTTGATTTAAGTTTTAACTAAAAGTTCTGCAAGCTTTTGAACTAATTGTTTGCGTTCTTAAGATTTATACAGTATAAAATCCCCCTTTCTCGTTTTATTCAGAAGATGATTATTGCGTATAGCCGAAATAATTCTGCAATAGAACAATTAGATCAAATTTTAATAATTTATCTGTGCATTCTATGTCAGTAGAAGTATAGCGATGACATAGTTCCTATATACACTAAATATTACGAATCTCATAATATATTCAACATAAGCAAGCTGTTCGAGGCTTAGAACCGCTGCATTTCGATAAGTACTGTAGAGTCATTAGGTTATTTTGAAGCAAGAAACATGAAAAAGGAACAATGTCTTCGCTAGGACTCGAACCTGGACCTCTCGATTACGTGTTCTACCGTTACACCACGAAGGCATGATGGAAGGGGGGAGAAAATATCTTATAGTTTTTGTCAATGTATTATATGAATTTATATTATTTTTAACGTCTTCAGAAAAGGAAGAAAGTCCAAAAAAGTAAATATTTTGTGTAGAGTATACTATTTTTGAAGCAATAACTAAAATTTCCGCTCAGTTTCTTGAAAGCGTTGTTGAGTAAGGTCGAAAGCATTTTTAAGTCTTTATTTAGTTCACTCGTAGTGTCAATATAATAAAATATTTGTCATCGATTTTTAAAATACTTCCTTACAAGCTCTCTTGCTTAAATGTGTTACACATTCTGTTTGTGGATGACAATCAAATGAAGAATTTTTTCAAAATTCGACTTGGATACTTTAAGCTTTAATGCTGAAATGATTTTTTGCACATATGATCGTTTAATAAAAACACTAAACATTTCAGAAATTTACTGTTTACGCTATCAGACAACACGGAAAAAATATCTTGTAGATGAAATTTGCATGAAATTTATAATTTCTGATTTTTTTTTGCAGAATTTGAAGTCCTTAATTTTAGAATTTCAATACCTAAAAATGTGTTAGTTGTAAAGTTTTGTAACTGACGCATTTTTAGATATTGTAATTAACACATATGTTCACAGATTACAAAACAATTTTTTCGTCCTTTTTAAAATAAGAATGATAAAAAAGATATTAGGTGAAAGCTAGGTTATGATATCATTGCATCACACTATTTATTTACTTATTTATTGCTTCTGCCATTTTTCTTGTTGCAAAATATTACTTTCAAAGAAATTAAGTATACTATAGAAGTTTTTTGGCGGTCGCGGACATTTAGCCGACAACCATTTAGCCGACCGGACGCTTAACCGACACCAGTTAGCCGACAGGGACACTTAGCCGACATGGACATTTAGCCGACAAGACACTTAGCCGACATGGACATTTAGCCGACAGGACATTTAACCGACACGGACTGTTAGCCGACAGGATATTTAGCCGACACGGACAGTTAGCCGACAGGACATTTGTCCAAGACAGAGAGTTACCCGTCAGAACATTTAGCTACGGAACATTTAACTGTCAAGACATTTAGGCAACAGGACACTAAGCCGACAGTGACGTTTTAGCTCACACGTACGAACTAATTATTTAATCTTACTATGAATTACGAAATTTCTCGACTTATCTGTAAATTCAATATTTAAGTAATATTTTCACTATCAGTAAAATTCATTTTTCGATTCTTAAAGATCTCATATGTGGTTATAATTATTGTATTAATTTAGCATTGTGTGATATTTATCGTGCTGTTTGGTGTATATTGGCCAAATTAAAAAAGCGCTGAAATTTCTCGTCAAGGAATATGAATTAAATTTCGAAAGGAAAAAAAAAATTTTACCTAAATACGGCGGTCACTTAATTACATTTTAATATGGGATCTTCAAAAATTATCCGTAAAGTTTCTTCATTTAATCAACTGGGTCCTTTTGAACACTTTCCACATCATTAATAATTTTTCTTGTTTACTTAATGATATTAATTTTACAATCTGGCTGTTCTTAATGCTTTCAAATTTGTATGAAATTAAAAGCGCGATTCTGTAACATTTTCTTGACCACGCCTCTCGCTTAAAATGCTTACTTACGTTAATGTTTATAACACTAAACTGTTGCATAATGTTTAATTTAGAATTCAAATATTCTTTAAGGTTTTATTTTATTCAGAACTGAATACATTTCTCATTTTCTCATTTTTTCTCATTTTTGTTTTATTCAGAACTGAATACATTTCTCGTACCTAAATGTCCTGTCGGCTAACTTTCCGTGTCGACTAAATGTCCTGTCGGCTAACTGTCCGTGTCGGCTAAATGTCCTGTCGGCTAACTGTCCGTGTCGGCTAAATGACCTGTCGGCTAAGTGTCCGTGTCGGCTAAATGTCTTGTCGGCTAACTGGTGTCGGTTAAGTGTCCCGTCGGCTAAGTGGTTGTCGGCTAAGTGTCACGGACCCGTTTTTTGGCACTTTGTAAATGCTATATCTTATATATCTAGTGTATATTTTACTCGTAGGCGGGACAGAAACTAAACGATAATAGCCATACTAAGTACAGTTAAGACAATTAGGAAGAAACCATGTATAACTTTGTTACAGCAGTATTTATAACGGCCATTCAGAGATGTATTTAAAATCAAGACTGTAGGAAACAGATTAGAGCACAGAGGTACAGAATATGTAAATGTAGTTAACAGGTAAAGTATTGATACATACATACAGTTACTGATATATATAAGTATGCATATATACTGATGATTATAAGTAACAAGTATGTATATTTAGATGTTAAACTATTGAAACATGAAATAGTCACTGGAATGTATACAATATACAATTGAATTGTTAAGAAAACAATATGTATTATCAAAATAGCATTTGACAAAATATGTCAAAGATTATCTGCTTTGTCAAATGATGAATCTTCTTATGTTCGGTGTCAGTATTAAATCACTATTGTTGCCTGTAAGCTTGGTTTTTCAGATTGGAAGGTTATTTTTTGAAGCTATAGAAGAAAGCAATTTTTTTATTAGGATACAATCATGGAGATAATGGATGTTGCATTTCACCAACTTTACCAAACGAAATAAGTTACTGTCTCTACAACAAAACCAATACCAGTAGTTTTGTGAGGTAGTCTTCACAGATTTCTGAAAGTCAAGCATATGCTTCATTTCATTGTACACAGGCCAGATTTGCATGCTTTCTTAATTGTGCATACATTTCATGCACCAAGATTATTCGTGGCGACCAGCCATTCGCTCACGTCACGCCATAGGAGGGACCGTTTGCAGTGCGCACGACAACATGTCCACTGGACGCCTGACCAATGGAGGGCTGTTCTCTTTACGGATGAGTCCAGGTTTAGTCTAGAAAGCGAAAGTAGGCGTTCTTTGATATGGAGAGAACCTGAAACCCGTTATCATCCGTCAAACATCCGTGAAATAGATACATACGGAAGAGGCAGTGTTTGTGTTTGGGGTGGCATCTCTTTGGGTGGACGCACAGACCTCCATGTCTTTTTCCAAGGGTAACCGTAGAGGCTCAGGTTTATAGAGATGACATCTTTGATGCTTATGTGTGCCCATATGCCGGGTCAATAGGTGATGCTTTCCTGTTACAGGACGACAACGCAAGACCACACAGGGTTCGCATCATAGATGATTATACTCAACAGGAAACAATTATGCGCATGGAGTGGCCAGCTCGATCCCCGGACTTGAATCTTATCAAGCACGTTTGGGATGCTTTAGGGAGACGTCTAGCTGCTCTTAGTCTGCTCCCTCAGACCCTTGCCGCGCTTGCAACTGCTTTCAAAGAGCAATGGCTCTCGCTTCCTATGGAACTGATAGACCGCATAATTGAAAGCATCACACATCGCTGTATGTGCTGTATTGTTTCTAGAGGCAATCATATTCCATATTGAAGGTACTTTTCCTATAGAAAACTGACACCTTCGGTTTATTCATTTTATACATGTGCTAATTTCTATACTACTGTAATTGTCTGGTAATTTCTTTTTCTGTTATTTGATACCTTATTATGTGTTGTACATTGTGGGTAAGTTTCATAAAATTCTACATGTAACTTTTTCAGTTGTCGTGATTTTTGTGATTTTTCCTTAATTTATGATAACCAGTGTATTTATTAAATAATTATAAATTGCTCCCGTATTTTTACTTTTCCGTCGTAGCTTTCTCTTAAAATCTGTCATGCGCTGCATTACACGGGGAAATAAAAGAATTTTAATTAAAATTCTACTAAAAATAGCAAACTAAATAAAAAAATCCGTAACAATATGTTAATTTCTATTTCATAATTATAAGGTATTAGAAGAGCTATACTGCAAAAGGCAATAAATATAATAAAAGAACAGAAGTTTTAAGAAAATTAAGAAAAAGGATCAGGCATTTATCTTTTACCTATATATAACAGCGATATAAAACATTGCAGATGAGCATTTAAAATCATTTATTGAGTGTTAAGTTGAAATAAAAAAGGAACAGAGAAAATGACGATAGTTATTAGTATTTACGAACAATTTACGTGTAATAAGAAAGTTGTAAATTTGAAAGCGGGCAAAATGTCTAGAAAATGCGTATAGAAAGGAATTATTTGAAAACATTTAAGAAAATATATGGGAAGAATAAAAAGTTCTAATAAAGGTGAAATATGGCGTTGGTCAATAGCCCAGTTAAATGAACGTTAAATATGTGAAAGAGCAACAGCTATGTGCTGAAATCAGTCTTTTTATCCAAAGTTTTCAACAATGCAGGAAAATAGCTTCGTTAAGTCTTTTTATAATGCTGGCTGTATAAAGCTTCGGATTTGACTACGCCGAAACTAAACTTTTGCAAATGTTAAAAGTAATACCCTATAAAGTAAGACTAAATTCCAAACAAAGGTAGTGTAGCTTGGAAACTACTAATTATGTTAAAAAGTAAGCTACCATGCGTAATAAAATTACATATGTTGTATCTTAGAAATCAATGTCAGATTCATTGAAAAACAGAACGTTAAAGAATATTATATTATGCTTTAGACATGTATATGAAATTTACATGCAAAATACGCAAACTCTAATTGATATTAAATATACGAGGTGCAAACCAATAGTTTCCAGGAAGGAATTTTCTCGCCTCTACGGAACGTGGTACCTTGGTAAGCAGTTAAATCTATCCACAGTTTACACACTATTCCACAGGTTACAGTTACCGTAGAATGCCATGCCTATTTGCACAATATGTTTTTGTGAAGTTGTACTTCATTAGGTGTTTCAAAGGGAATAAGACGGCATCCGAGAACAGACATTTGAGAAGGAAGCTATCGGTCACATTCAGAACTGCGAATGGTTCAAACGGTTTAAAAATAAAAGAATAGACGTTAACGATGAAAAAGATCTGGAGACCCCTCATCTGAGATCATTGAAGTAAATATGGCAGAAGTTCGTGGAAAAAAACCCCTGAAGATCGCCGTTTAACAGTTAACTATTTTTACGAAGCTTTGGTTTGTCATTTAAGACTTGTTGGAGAACTTTAGTTAATAAAACATCGCAGCGAAATTAATTCCTTTCATTACAACTGAAAAAGGGTTAGATTCATAGATAAAGGTAATATAGCTCGAGGAAGGACGCTTTCGGGGAAAACCTTTTAAGGAAAACTTGCTCATATTCACGTTACTCACGAGGAAAATTGTGAAAATTCCCATGACGCTAATTGAACCTGGGTTGAAATTAATTTCTCAGTGATCTTACTGTTCGGTCTCAACTGAATGCTGGCTGAACAAAGAACACAAGTCTCAAACGTACACGGAACTTAAAGATGTCAAAATTCTGTTGCTAGTGTATACTGACTGAAAACAAACACAAGTTTTAAGTGTGCATGGAACTTAAAGATGTAAAAACTTCCAAAACTTTGCTCTTCCTATCATAAACAGCAAATGAAACATGGGTATATAGTTGTTATTCTGAAAGCAAAAGAATAATCGTCTTAATGGAAATCATCTGAGTTACTACATTAGAAAAATTTTTTCAAATTCGGAGCAACAGGGAAACAAAAGTGCTGATCTGTACTTCTGGCATTAGAAGGCATATCAATAAGCAGCAATGAATTTATGAAGTAGAGTCCTACCTCTCTTAAGCTTTCTAGAGATCCTTATCTTAAAATATGAGATATATTTATTACTTTTTCACATTTTTACGCTATTTTTAATTTGAAACATGGAAATGATTTCATAACAACATGATGGGCCTATACGTTGCGTGACCCCAGAAATCCATCTCTGCCTATAAGATAGTTATCCTATAAGGGCAGACCGTAGACGGTTTATAGATTATACTACTGTACTGTTTTCAGGCGTCTTAGAGAACAGTTTCTATGGAAAATCTCGAGCTCTAGGAAACTAAAACTTAAATATTGTACCTGACAATGCACTGACTCATTCTTACCTCGTTAAGCGTCAATTTTTGACTAAATATGAATCAAACACAATTCTTTTCCTCAGACTCTTATTACCCCGACTTACCCTTCTGAAATTATTTTTTGTTCCGATAAATGGAAATGAAACCCAAGGGGAAGACATTTGAGACAGTATATTAGTTTAAAGAAAACGCATGATTCATTGAAACAAATGAAAATGACTTTCATAGAGACTTAAAAGCATTACAATCGCGCTGGGACCGATGCATCAGTGCAACAGGAGGGTACTATTTCAAAGGAGATGGAGGCAGTAAAATTAATACCTAATACACAGTTTTTAATAAATAAATTCCAGGACGTTTTGGCTTGCACCTTGTGTAAAAATTCTGGATATTTTTGGTACAAAAGTAATATGCAACACTAATTTTCAGGAGGAGTACACCTTCCATCAGCAATATCTGGTAGAATACTGGTTGGGTTTTGGTGGATATTTGTAATAGTGACTGTGGCAACGTATAGTGGCAATCTTGTAGCTGTTCTTACTTTTCCAAAAGTAAGAAATCCAATAAATAATTTTGAAGATGTTTTAGCTCACAAATCAGAAGTAAAATGGGGTACATATGATGGCGAGGCTCTCATTGAGCAATTGAAAGTGAGTACACTAGTTTCAATAGATAATTTATGATTTTTTCACCCTTTTATAACCCTATATATTTGATAAAATATTCACGGAATTTTTCTAAAATAACTTTTATTTGTAGAGTGAAATTTAGCTTATGCAATAAAACCAATCGACTTGCTACATGATGTTTTCCCTTTTTAATACTGAACTTTTGAAGATGGAATATATTTGATTAATAGAGAAGTACAGAAATGTCACATAACAGTGTTTCTGACCTGAACGATGCAACTAATCCTAAATTACTTTATGTTACCTTACGTGATTTATGCTTAAGATTTCCTGATGGAATTAGAAACTAATTACTGCGGAAATGGTCAGTATAACGCATATTAAAATAAAGAAGAACAGACATCTAAATAGGGCTTTTAAATAATACTTTATAAAATTGAGACGATCTTTCTCATTGGAGTCTCAGCTCATTGGTAAACCCCAGAAATGTTTTGATGTAATCTTAGTGAGGCACTTCCACAATTGCTGAGACTTTTACAAATGATTTCAAAGACATTTATTTTTTTGCTCACTGAAAGCTTAATTTATATGATATTTTAGTTATTCCAGTAAAAAAATACTGACATGCTGTGCAAGTCGTAAGTTTTCTAAAACCAATAACGATTAAAAAAATAAATGATGATAGTTGAACACTTTATTTGTTAAATGATTCCCCACTTATCCATGTCAAATGATATGAGTGCATTGAGTCTCCTAAATATGTCGAAAAAAACCCGTTTGATTGCTATTTTAAAATACTTTTATATTGCTGCAACTAGCTTACTTGGGTTTTACGTTGTTGCAGACAGCAAAACAAGCTTTAAATTTTACATTTAGTGAATTGAACATAATATATTTATCTTCTACAATTATGTTAATATACAGGGTGTTTATAAAGTTCCGTACCCATTTTGATGTTTAATAACTCATAAAATAATAAAGATAGATTAAAATTAATAACGTAAATGGTTAGATAGATTCAAAAACTGTCATGACCCTTGTCAATGAACTTCCACGTATGCCCCCTTTGTCGGTCTCCGTTCGACGAAGTAATATAAATATTCCTGTAATTATAAATATTCAATTTCACGCCAGGTACCGGCAAGCATGTCGGCATCCACAGAGGCTATTGCGGCTGTAATTCTGGTTTTTAGGTCATCAATGTTCGACACTCTCCTCCTGTAAACGTTGTCCTTTACAAATCGGGTGGCCAAGGAATTGGACCTCCTCGCCCAATCCATCTTCCTGTAAAATGGTCATTCAAAGAACTACGAACGATGGTACCCCAATGAGGTGGTGTACCATCTTGTTGCAAAACGACATGTGGCTGAAGCTCTTCTAGTTCTGTAAATACGAAGTTTTCCAACATGTCTAAGTATACGACTGATGAGACCGTCTTTTCTGTAAAAAAGAAAGGCCCAATGACTCCGTCGTGCATTAATCCACACCACACATTAACCTTTGGGGAATCCCTTTTAACATCGCAATAGTTGCCAAAAACAAAAGAGAGAAAAATGCAATTAATAAGCAGACGATATTTAGAAAAGTACAGATAGTTAGACTGGAAAATGAAATTGTGTGAAATTAACCACACGCGCAGACGATATTTACGAAAGTAAAGATATTCAAACCTGAAAAGGAAAATATATAAGTTATTCCGTCAATAAATGCCATAATTTTGTTTATATCTTCATTATTTTACGAGTTATTAAACATCAAAATGGGTCCGGGACTTTATAAACACCCTGTATATTCTCTTTAGCATTTGCATTTTGCTTTGTGATTCTAAATTTATTTAAATTTTAATAAGGGGTAAAAGTAGGATTACCTAGTTTTCAAATGGCTAATTAATATCATACGCTTACGTTTTAAGGATTACGCAGTTTTCAAATGATGAATTAATATTATACGTTGATGTTTTAATATTTTATTCAAACGAGTTCTAATTTATTGTTCTCTTTATTTTTAAGAGTTCTTCATCAAATACCTTCAAGGAAATAAGCAAAAGTTTAACGGTTTTTGGTCCCAAGCAAACATCTTCGTTACTGGAAGATGTAGAAGCTGGAAAACTCGTCTTCATAGCGCCACGAACTATACTCCAAACGATCATAGGCGAAACTTACAATGAGACAGGCCAGTGCCCATATGCGATTGGGTCAGAAAATGTCTACACAGAAAGAGTTGCTTTAGCTGTTCCACAAAATTGGCCTTATCTCCACTTTATGAATAAAGAGTCAGTTTAATTCTGAATTTTTATATTGCAATTATTATAACTATTCTTTTGAATTGTAGAATTTTCCATTTCCTTTACTTTCTGAGGCTATTCTTATAAGAATTTTGACATCGTACTTCCAATATGAATCTGATTATGTATTCACTGAAAGAATTGCATTTATCTAAATAATTGAAAAAATCCAGCAGTAAAAATTAGCAGTGATGAATAAAGGGAAAATGCTACAAAGATATTACTATCCCTGAATAATGAAAAACGCCCAAGTATATTTCGAGCTAGGCAACTTTTAATACTATGAATGAAAAAACAGATGAATTCCTCTATCACTTAACAAATATTACATTAATTTCTCAGACTGTGCATCTCGACCTAAAAGTTAGAGTGTCATGCATATTTGCAAATGTTTGCGAATTAATTATGTCTTACGAATAATAAAATAAACACAAAATTAAGAAATGTAAAAGAGCAGACAGAAGCAAATTTTAATAAAATATAAAACGTCTAATTTTGATTAAGATCACAGTCAGCACTTTTCCTTTATCTAATGAAAACTTCCAAGAACTTTAATTTTAAGAAAATTTATTTTTACTTATAAATATATTTACTTTCGAATAAATTACTCAAAATAACTAGCCTCAATATTTAACGAACAAAAAATGCGTTATCACACGTTATGTCAAGTAATTTGTACGATGTCATTCCAGAGGTGAAAAGTGTAAGTAACTTTCTTCGATTCAGAGAGCAATCTGTGTATGGTTTTCGGTTTTATTATATAATGTTAAGAATTATAGGGCGATAAGAAGGCAGTTCTTTTCCGAAATTTAGAAGTTTTTTCCACTGTACTTGTCTATGTGAGCTTAAGGAATAGTAAAATTCGACTGATGTGTCAGATAAGCTTGCAAAAGCGATTAATATCCACCAGAGTTTAGTCTTACAAGGAAAGTCTTCCGACCTTATAATTGATACACTGGTTCGGGAAAAAAAGAGTTAATTTTATACATTTAAAAAAAGAACGATAACAGTTAAAATCGGTTGCTAAATCTCTACAAACGATCCATTCAGGAAGCTCTTGATCACTAAAGGCAAACCTTTTAAAAAAATTTTACAGTTTTTTTTTAAATTTTAGAAAAACGCAAATAACGTTGCACTGCCGAATGTCGTTCAGTTTCATATTTCAACAGCGATTCATGTAGATGTGCACCTCGTATTTTGGTTGCAATCGGCCGCACCAAAAAGTATATAAATATATGTATATATATATATATATATTATTAACAAGTAAGAATGCCAAAAGCCATAGTACATCCTAAACCCTCTGAAATCCTATTCGAAGAAGCACGTTAGTGCCAAAATTACACATTAAATACAATTAAAACTTAAAATCCTAATATATATATATATATATAGTGAGCTTAGTATGTATCTCGCATAACTCAAAAACGAAGAGCCTCAGAACGTTGAAATTTTGTATATTGGCCTGCTATAACATGTAGATGTGCACCTCGTATTTTGGTTGCAATCAGCCGCAACAAAAGTATATAAATATATGTATATTCACTCTGTTACTCGGCTCAGTGAGCTCAGTTTCTTTATTCATATTAGTTTGTAAATTGTGCATTTTTTGTTTTGAAAATGATTGAATTATGCTGTTCTTATCTTTCGGTTAAGATTTTTATGCTCATAGTTAATCTGCATGCAATAATTGTGGAATTATCAACATTATATTTTGGAAGAAGTTTTTTAAGAGCGGCTAAGCCTAATTTTTCGTTATGATAGCGCACATATTTGTTTACATTTGAAGCTTAGCAGAATAGTGGATTTGTTGCCAATCTAAAGAAACTAAGCTTCGCAACAACAAAGTAACGTCTTTTTTTCTTATTGGGAATTAAATTATGCTTGATTCGTTCTGGAGTTATCATTTAAGTTAGCTGGATTTTGCGTAAAAATTGTAATTTTAACTGTAAAATTTGTCTTATTATTAATAGCTTTAACTGTGCTTGGTGTTTTATATTTTCCACTATCTTTCAATTTTTAATGAAATTATTTTGAATTTTTATGTATTTTTTTTTGCTTTATCACGAAGTGAGAACTGAATTATTTAGTAGCGCATGCGCATTAGGTAAGCGGAGCTGAATCGTCTGTGAAAAACTGTTTCTTTTATTATTTGTTTAATTCTTTTTATATATCACTTTAGATTTATTATGGTATTTGAATAGAAATTGTGGTAATTCTTCGGATGCTATAATTTCAGCTCACTATGAGTTATAAAATGAATGAGATGTAACGCTGTTAAGCGAAACTAGCGCAGAAGTGTGGCTATGGTAAATAAATATAGTGAACTTTAAAAAGTGCATTTATTCTATTGTGGTTTATGCACTATCGACGAAGTAGATTTAATTCAAAATTCGTTAACTGTTCATTCAATACGTTTAAATGAAATGCAGGAAAATTGCGTATAATTTAATATTTTGTACAAGGAAGTCATGTGGTGTACTTATCAGATTTTTTTTATTTTAATTTTAAGATTCCTTTTTCTGAGGCCTCAAGAAATAGCATTTGAAAGTTTAAGAAAGTAGCAAAGTAGTGGTAAATCGCCAATATTTACATTTTTATATGCATTTTATGTATAGATATTATTTTGTGTAGTTTCTTAACAACTAATTTGTTACCAACAGCTCTTTTCAGGCTGAATATTGTAACATTTTTCACAACGAAGGGCTCGGTACTGAATTCATCGAGTTTTTTCGAATTAAAATTAATGCGTATCTCTCATAAATAAGCAAAAAAATCGGGTCTAAAATTTTACATAACTGATACATTACCTCAGTTCAGTTGAATTCGAAACATTTCTTACCTTAGTGCTAAAGTATGCTATGAGAGGTGTTCGATATGTAGGATGACGAAACGAGATGAAATAACTGCATTATTATTTAGACGCATAACATCATGACAGTTATTATTATTTGATCTTTGAGAGGCTATTAAATGCTATCAGTGAGTGATATCTGTTAGTACTGAAAACATCAAGCATCATTCGGTAATCGAATTCTCGACATAAGAAGGAGCAACTCTGACAAATATTGATAAACGCATGGTTTTAGTCTTTGGTAAGCCTGGAATTTTAGCCTACCTGACCAAATGTTTACGCAGAGCTTAATGGAATTATATATTAAATTTCCCTTAAAGCCACCACAGCAAACTCTGAAACAACTGCATAATCCGTTGAGGCTACCAACAAGCATCTGTATTAATAAATGAAACACGTACATCTTGACAAACAATACTTAAATACAATGATATAAACATAATTATAAAATTACTACACAACTAATGTTTAAACAGAGCAATACATTACAGCAGATCATCTTATTTATACCACTTGTATGTCAGAATAGATTATTTGATCTGTTTAAACGTTCGTAACTTACATTTCAAACTCGATTGAGTCTGTTAAAATCAGCTTAATAAAGAGTGTGTTTTATTCCGTTTACAATTTTAATTCATCTGCTTCTTTTAATATTTAATAAACAAAGTCCATTGAATACTGTACGCAAATTATTATTAGTAATAAATGTCTCTTTTTATATTTCTCGTCCAATCTTAACTATCTCATTTCATGGTCTTATAAGCCTCTTTTTATCCAACCAACTCCAAGCCTCACCTGCAAATTCGAGTCTTTTCATAATCTATAAACCATAATCAGTTCTTCTGATTAATAAGCCTAACTGCCTTTTAAAGCAGATATACTTCTTAACGATACTTGAATGTTTTATAACCAAACTTAATTTATATTTGTCATTAGTACTTTTACAACTGATACGTTCACAATCATTCTTAGTTCCAATGATTATGTCTCAGTTTTGAGCACAAAGCACATCGCATTTCTTCATCACTTTTTAGAAGAAAATACTCATACTCTTGGTAATACTTATATACTTGAACTCTCATACGCATATACTTGAACGCATATACTCATATACTAATATATTTGAAACATCTTGTCACATTACGATATTCTCTCAACGATGTTCTGTACCATTTCAAGATTAATTTACCTAATTCACAACGAATTAACCTTCTGAACTTTCCAGATTTAATTTCTGCAACCCAATGAAATTTATTGGATTTTGTATTTTTAGAAAACAGTAACTTTATGACACCATCACTAAATTCTTTTTGTCTTTTAATTGCATTTTGAATTTCATCACGAGTCATCTCTACATCAATAGTATAAATTATTATCTTAAATTTCTCTTTAGTAGGGGACTTTGCTTGGTTTTTCAGTTTTTAATAAAGGATTTACCTTTATTTCTTCCTCTGAAATATTCACTTCATTTTTATCCATGCATTCAACCAGTAAACCACCTTTGTTTATTTTTTACACATTTTAAATCCAATTTTTAATTTCGCAGGATCAATTCAGTGTCCTACTCTATCTCTTCTGAAGATACATTCATCTTATTTGGGTTATAAAAATCAAACGTGCTCTTTTTTAATTTACTTTATCACGCTTCGGTGACGTCTTTTTTTCTTAGCAGCTTAAATTTTGTTCTTTTACAACCTCCGAAAGAGATGGTTTAATTATCTTCTTGAACTGCACTTCTCGTTTTTCTTCCAGTTTTCCTTGTAAATGGCTTATATCCAATACTTGTGAAAAAATCATATTAAAATCACCTCTTGTGCATGAATAATCTTTTGTTTTATAACTGCACTTAAAAACGTCGGTAAAACTGCCAAAATACCCAAGACGTTGGTGGAATCCTGAATACCAGGACGCCATCAGGAAGCAAAAGAAAGCTTGGAGCATTTTTCGGCGATATCCTACAGATTCAAATCTCATAATATTCAAAAGGGCTAAAGCAAAAGCTCGGCAGGTGCGGAGGAAGAGTCAGAAGAATTCCTGGATCTCGTATGTATCCTCGAATAGCTCCTCTACTTCGAGTAAGAAGGTATGGAAATGGAGAGTGAAAACACACTCTCCATTTTAAAGATAAGTGTTGAAGCAGTTACTAGTAGGGAAGGAATTGCCAACGGCATTGGAGAGGCGTTTTCAGCAGTCTCAAACAGCAGTAACTATCCTCCTCAATTCCTTTATTCAAAAATATGCACTGAAAAACATTCGATTGATTTTAAATTTCCCAATATTGAACCTTATAATCAGGATTTTACTGTGCTTGAATTGAAAGGAGCCTTATCGCAGACAAAAAGTTCATGTCCTGGTCCGGATGGTATTGCCTATATACTATGTTAAAACATGTCCCTTCTAAGTCATTGGCAGCCACCCTCTTTCTTTTTAATAGAGTATGGAAGGAACAAGTCTTTCCAAATACCTGGAGAACAGCTTTTGTCATTCCCATTGTTAAACCGGGAAAAGACCCTACCAATCCGTCAAGTTACCGCCCCATTACTCTAACTAGCTGCCTTTGCAAACTCTTTGAAAAGATGGTCAACACTCGTCTCGTCTACTTTTTGGAGACAAATAATTGTATTTCCCCTTATCAGAATGGTTTCAGAAAAGGACGAGCATCTGTCGATAACATCCTACTCTTAGAAACAGGTATCCGTAGAGCGTTCGTTAGAAGAAATCACTACGTTTCAATATTCTTGGATATAGAGAAAGCCTATGATACCACATGGAGGTACGGTATCCTTCATGACCTAAATAATAATGGTTTACGAGGAAGTATGCCGATATTCATCACACATTTCCTACAGGATCGAAGCTTCATGTGAAGATAGGCCCTACACTTTCTGACGTGTTCCATCAAGAAGAGGGTGTTCCACAAGGCAGTATATTAAGTGTCACATTATTTAGTATAAAAATTAACTCTATTTTAAAACAACTGCCTCCAACAGTCCATAGAATGCTCTACGTCGACGACCTGCAAGTCAATTGTCAGGGAGAAGACTTGAAAGATATCGAGTGTAAACTGCAGACATCTCCCAATAGAATCGTTAAATGGTCGCAGGAAAATGGTTTTAGGTTCTCCACCCAAAAGACTGTGTGTGTGCATTTCTGTCTAAAGAAAATTCCTCACCCTGATCCCGAACTATATCTGCAAGATGTGCTGATTCCTGTAGAAAAGGAAATAAAATTCCCAGGAATGATATTTGACCATAAGCTTACTTTCCTTCCCCATATTACCTATCTAAAAAGAAATGTTTAAGAACTATGAATATTCTGAAAGTACTGTCAAATACTTCTTGGGGTGCTGATCTAAGCTCAATGCTTCTTATATATAGAGCTTCTTATTCTATATTCGTTCGAAACTTGATTATGGATCACTCATTTATTTGGTCGGCAAGGCCTTCAGTATTAGCCAAACGCAATCTGATACATCATCAGGCACTTCAGATATGCACTGGTGCCTATAGAACTTCTCCAGTGGAAAGTAACGAGACCTCCCTGCGGTTAAGACGTGAAAACCTTTGTTTTAAGCACTATTTCAAAGTCTTATCACGAATCGAAAACTCCTACGCGGTCGAAATTGCTTAATCACCCATACTCCCGTTTATATCAGGCACGACCATCATGTGTCCCATCTTTCGGCTTGCGGATGAGTGCTTTGATAGAGGAGTATAATTTGACCGATATAAATGTACAGCTGGAGAATGTTTTTAAATTTCCTCCCTGGGATTCCATAGAAAGGATTGGAGAATCCATTCTCTGGACACTTTTCGATACTGGGGTAAATCACAAACTAACGAAATCATCTACAAGCAGATTTTTGTGACCATAGAAACAAATATAGGAAATATATTCCTTTATATACAGACGGATCAAAATCCCATGATCATGTTGGTACCGCTTTCATCACAGAGAAAACGATAGTGGGGGTTCGATTACATCCAGCTTGCTCTGTGCTTACTTCTGAGCTTACTGCAATCCATCTGGCTTTGACTTACCTTTCAAGACAACACTACATGAAGTTTATTATCTGCACGGATTCTATGAGTGCACTAATGTCACTGGAAAAGTACGTTCATTGTTCTCATTCAATTGTAACCAGAATCCTGAAGTTGAATCATACTCTAAAAAATCGGGGGTACCGGATTCGTTATTCGTGGATTCCTGGGCACGTTGCCATTAGGGGGAACGAACTGGCGGATATTGCAGCTAAAACTGTGACCACAATCTACAATCCTCAGATTCCACTAGCAGACATCAAAACGTTTGTCAAAAGCAAAATTCTCAGTAAATGGCAGAGGCAGTGGGATGACAAAGTACATAATAAGCTGAGAAATGTGGAACCCACCATTGAACATTGGCCATGTACGGCTAATAGAAGGGAAGATGTTCGCTTGACTCGACTGAGAATTGGCCATTCTCGCCTGACTCATGAGTGTCTCCTGAAAAGATAAGAGAATCCCCGCTGCACAAACTGCAATGCAGATCTGACAGTCCGTCACATCTTGATGGAATGCCAGAGTTTTAACTATTTTCGACAAAAACATTTCAGTTGTTCAGAATTGGATTTAAGAAATTAATTGGAAAAACACATCATTGCAATCTGTTTCTGTTTTTAAAAGATATTGGCTTTTATGGTAGACTTTAATTTGTTAGCTTTTATTGTAGATTTTAATCGGTTTATAGTCTCTTTTTACCTAAGCTAGATTTTACAAATGACTAATTGCATTGTTACCATTTGTCTGGCGCAGATAACCTTGACAGGTTTTGTGCCAAAATTACAAAAATCCAATCCAATCCAGTCCAGTCCATAACTGCACTTATGGCTCTTCAATCATTGTCTCAATATCTTATCAATATTTGAGCCTCATTTACTAGCTCTGTCTCTATATCAGACGCGGAATACACGTCTCTATCCATTTTTAGATCAATTTTGGATTCTATTCTTAGATCAAGTTCAATCAGTGATCAATCAGTTTATTCGTAGATCTTTTCTCGAGTTTGGTGTTAGATCAGCTTCGTTAGGAGGCGGAGCGCAAAG
This sequence comes from Stegodyphus mimosarum, assembly GCA_000611955.2. Taxonomy (NCBI): domain Eukaryota; kingdom Metazoa; phylum Arthropoda; class Arachnida; order Araneae; family Eresidae; genus Stegodyphus; species Stegodyphus mimosarum. The sequence goes on from KK116987.1 coordinate 168,804, forward strand.
ATCATATCAAGGTCCCAAATTCTAAGAAAGTATGCATTGAGATAATCAATAAATAAAATTTCACTCAGTTTACAAAAACCAGTATCACTTTTAAAATAACCGCTTCTCAACTTCGTTTACTTCTCCTGGAGAACAGTTTTGGGCAATACATCTTCCTATGGCAACATCAAAAGGTAAGTTGCCATGACAATAGAAAGTGCGACCCAGAAATGATCTCAGGTGAAGTCGCAATATAATTGTGACTACTGAAGTTAAGCGTGGTAAAATTGAGGAATACATAATGGAAAAAACCAGTGAAATTTGTCATGGGAATCGCCTTTTTATCAGATATTTATTGTGTTAATCAGTTGAAGTAATTCTAGCAAATTATAACGGGAAATTATCGGGGCGAACTGTAATGTGGATCTTTTGCCGAACAATGATTTAGTATATAAGTCTCATACTTCTGAGATTGCTGTTCAGAAATGCGGATGTCAGCTTTTCCACCGTAGCAATCACACCTGGCCCCAAACGACTTCTTTTTGTTTCAAAACTGAAGTAACGTTTGTATGGTTCTGTCATACAAGGCTCCAACATACAAGTCTCAGATTTCAATTACTGGTATTCAGGAAAGCGATGTCAGATTTTACTCCGTCTACCGTATTGACCAAATCTAGCTCCAAATGACTTCTTTCTGTTTAAGAAACTGGAGCAACGTTTGTATGGTTCATGTTTCAGCAAAGACGAGGTTTCATAGATGCCATTCAGGAGTGGTTTGAAAATTGTGACGAAACGCTTTTTTCTGCTGGAATCCGATGCTTAATAGTTTGCTTTGCTAAGGGCACTCTTTTCAGGGGAAAGTATGTAAAAAAAATAAAAAAGTTATTTTAGACAATTATTTTATAAAAGTTCGTTAGACATAAAATTTATTGATTTTCCCCTCCTTATTTTGAGACGAAGGAGTCCAGAGAGTCAAATTATTTTCTTTTCATATTTTTTTAATTTTAATTTTATCTTGAAGTAAATTTATATTTTCAAAACAAGAAAAAAAGCGTTGGCACACAAAAATTGCAATAAGAATAAATAATTATTTTAGTATATAAGTATTTTCTTACAAAGATGCTTATAATAAATACGAAAATATTTAAATGTAACATTTGAAAGCAAAAATCGAAACACTTAAATTTTGAAATTAAATACAGAAAAAAAAAGAATACTCACTTTTCAAGCGTCAAAGAATGAATCTTAATAGCATTTTCTTATGAGGCGTCTTATCTTTCCATAGGGATAAAAAAATTACAGCCTTTTTTTTCCCTTGACAGCAATGCTTACATTACTATAGAAATGTACACTGCGGGGGAAAAAAGAGGGGGTGACAGTTCTATATCTCCTGTTCTACTGAGCCGACTGACGAAATACAACTTGCGTTTTTCATGTCACGAAAGCTCGACATATCATATGTATTAGATTTGTGGGGTATTTCTTATTTAATTTCAATGTTCTAGCTTAGAACCCCACGAACACTAACAAGCGAATTGTTGGCATATGTGTGAATAAACACGTAAGACTTAAGAAGGGTGAACTACCCTTTATTTCTCAGAATAAATACACTCAACTCCTAACTTAGAGTATACACGAAGCCTCCACATGGGCTTGAACTTAAATAATTATGAATTTAAACTAAACTAAGCTTAACTAAAGCTATCTGAAAGGTATAGCCGAAGCTATCAGAATTCTAAGTAGTTGGTTTCTAAATATTAATTAAATCGGCGAAGCCAAGCAAGGGCCTAAAGTATGGCCGAACGTAGTAGCTAAGAGATAATGTAGTCAAATGGCAAAGGCGCGTTAGTCAGGAAAATCAGACTCTCTCTGTAGAAATCGGTAAAGCATCAACTTAAATAGTACTCTTACTCGTTTGCATTCACTGCGTTTCTGAAATTACATTCTGTAAGCTGAAATGAGAATAAATAGGAAAGAATCATAACTTAAAATAACTGTTAATAAACTTAGGATAAACCTTACAGATTTATATATAGCATTGTTCTAATATAGGTATTTTCTAATATAGGTAATATAGGTATTGTTCTAATATAGGTAATATAGGTATTTTGTTCTAATATAGGTATTTTACAAAATCGGACGTTTTCTGAAATGATATGCCAATGTTTTACCATATTTCGATTCTACGACTCAAATTATGCCAAACTGCCAAGTTTTGTAGAAATCATCCGAGTAGTTTTTGCAAAATTAGCTCTCAAAATTTTAACTTCTGAATGTTTATTGAATTTGGTATATATTTGTTAATACCTCTTTCTTTATTAAACTTATTTGATTCTTCCTTTCATATTTCGAAATTTAGGTTCATTCCAAATAAAATTCGTCAGTTTTTCATGATTTATTTTAAAATGATTTTTATAAATTTTTCGAAAACTTTTTTAATATCCTATAAAAGTTTTGCCATCATCTTAATGTAGATGTATTTCTAAGCATATCTGCAAAAACATTAGAGTTTTTTATTCAAAATTTCCTAAGATATACGTGAATTTACATTTTGGCGCGTTTTGAAATTTAGCGTATTTATTATAAGCGATAATAACGAAAATGTGGTTTACGCACTATGTTAAAATTATTTGAAAGTATGAACGATGGCTTTTTTCTCTCGTGAACAATGAAAAAAGGGAAGGAAAATAGGTTGCTAAAATTAATAAGTTCTCCAAGCGAATTATTCTTGACGCAAACTGAAAAAAACACCCCTAGGTAAATTTTTAAATTTCTGCATACATTTCTCACTACAAATTACAAAATTTAATATTTAGGCATGATTTTTGTCATAGAATCGAAATATGGAAACAAAATACCTATGTTAGGAAAATGGTATGTATAATTTTAATATACACTCTTAGACAAAAAAAAGCGACGCACCGAGAAGATATAAAGCAAATTAGAAACAAATTGTTATGCATACAGGTTTCGACGGAAAATGCCAAATTTTACATTTTGGCTGCCAATGAATGTACGGTTGTCGCTACAGCGCATCTAATCTGCGCAACTGGCAGGATATTTAAGAGGAGAAATTACGATTCCAGGTCATAAATTCTTCACGAATTTCATTCCGTGTACTCTGGTAGACAGTAACTATGCTTTGCATAGAGATGCACGAAAGATATGCGCAGATGTCAGAATTTGAGAGAGGTCGTGTAGTTGGCTCAAAGAAGCCGGTTGGTCTTATCGGCGAATAGTTAGACATTTCAGCAGAAGCTATGCCACTATTAGACGCTGTTGGCAGGAATGGGTGAACCATGGCCGCACACAGCGTGAAAAAGGAAGCAGTAGGCCTAGAAAAACGACAGAACGTGAAGACCGAGCAATCGTCAGAGCGGCACTCACAGCCTCAGGTGCATTATTATCATCGATTGTACGTGAAACTAGTGCTTCAGTGACCGCAAGGATTATTCATAGACGGCTCACAGAAAGGGGGGTGAGGTCACGGCGCCCCTTGCGTCGACTACCATTGACCTCTGCACAACGTCAAGCCCGTTTGCAGTGGTGTAGGGATCATTCGCACTGGAATATCACTGACTGGAGTAGATTAGTCTTCAGTGATAAGTCCTGCTTTGAACTGAGCCCCAATAACCAGCGAAGGCGAGTCTAGAGACTCCCCTGAGAGCGGTGTGATAACAACCTGACTGTCTTCCGGCAGACAGGCCGTCAACCAGGAGTGATGATCTGGGGGGCCATTTCATTTCATAGTAGGACTCCTTTGGTTGTCATCAGTCGCAACCTTACAGCACAGCGGTACGTCGACGAAGTTCTAAGGCCCGTTGTCTTGCTCTTCATGTCACGCCAACCTGGGCTTACATTTCAGCAAAAAAATGCCCTCCTTCACACTGCACATGTTGCTACTGCTTGCCTTAGGGCTTGCCGAGCATTACCTTGGCCAGCAAGATCGCCGGATCACTCTCCTATTGAGCATTATGGGCAGGGCCCTCCAACCAGCTCGGGATGTTGACGATCTAACGCGCCAGTTGGACAGAATTGGGCACAATATCCCTCAGGAGGATGTCCGCAACCTCTATCAATCAATGCCAAGCCGAATAACTTCTTGTATAAGGACCAGAGGTGGACAAACGCGTTACTGACTTTTTCAGTTTGCGAAGCTCTGTAACTTCAATAACTTCGCCCAATTTTTCTCAAACTGTAATCATTTGTTTTTCTGTACATGTACATCACTTGTACCGATTTTCGTCCTATTCGGATAACTCCTTCTTGGGGCATCGTTTTTTTTTTTGTCTAAAAGTGTATGATATCGAGTTTCGAGACATGAAAAACGCAACTTCGTCAATCTGCCCAGTAGAACGGAAAATATGCGTAGAGCTACTGTTCCCCTTCTTTTTTTCGTGAATTGTACATCACAAGGCTGTCGTAAAGCGAGCGAAAAGAAAATAAAAATTGACTTCTATTCTTCTATTCAATGATTATGTCACAGGTACTTAATTTCGCTTTAAAGATATCTTTCATAAAAAAATTTTTGAGGAAAATTAAATGAATATGAAAGGAAAACAAAAAAAAAGAATTACTTCTTCGAGTTTCAAAGCCGTAAGTCTCCGCAAGTTACTATCAGGTCACCAGAGGTTTCGACAATCATACTAACTTAAAGAATAGATAAGGCATTTAGAACTCGAGACAACATTTTCTTGCTTATTTTTGAGAGCTGCGCTGTATACTTATGTTGATGTTTTTAAGATTGCTAATAACTTCGCGGAATTCGAGCGAAATTTAGAGGCCACATATTCGTACTCTCCTTTTTCCAAATAAAAACATTAAAAATCATTGTAAATCAAACTATTACTGTAGTTATGACATTTTAAAGGACTTTTAAGCCTATTGTGATGTGGGAGAATTACCACTGCCGCTGTAATTCATGTACTTTTTTACTGACTGTTATAAAATTTTTAAATAGGATTTCTCGATTATTTGAAAGTGGAATCTTTATTAAGTGGAGAAAAGATGCTTTACCTCCAGATAATGAATGCACCACAAAATCCAAGCCCCAAGCAGGAGACACAAGGAAAATTAATTTATCCCAAATGGTTGGTTCTTTCTACATATTAATGTTCGGACTTTCTGGAGCTCTTGCTGCTCTGCTTTTTGAATGTCTCTACCTCAGATCTCGAAACAAAGGACGTCTTCCGAATAACTTTAAAGGCTTGCATTTGAAACAAACGAAACTTCTTGACTCTATATTGAATATGGGTTCTTTGAAGATGGACCAGCAAAAAATGTTTGTACAAGCCAAAATGTATCCAAACCAGAAACCAAAGAAAAAGAAAGGCCGTCAAAACAAGAAAAGAAAGCGTTCTAAGACGTTTCATGGAACAGATAATGCAGGTATGTTTTGATCAGCATTCATGAAACAGTAAAAAATTTTGATATTTTCTGAAAGATTTTTAAGGTATTTTCTTCCATCTTACCGCGTACCTTCAGGATGTAATTGAAAATATGTCCGGCTGGCAATGCCCGGAGTTCAAATCCCGGAGAGGCTAATGCACATTTTTCATGTTTCCTCCTCAACAAACCTGAACTCCACAAATTACCTCAACAGTGAAGTAACTAAGAATAGGTTAATAACTTAGAAATTATTCCCACGTTGAGGTGCAATGTTGCAGAATAATTCTAAACTCAGTAGAACATTAAGAACTTGTAATTTTATTTCGCTTGACAACATAGATATTTTAACGTTATAGCAATAGTGCATCCCAGTGATCTCCGCCAGTAATTTCTTAGAATTCACCTCCAAAAACAGCTTTCCAAAGCCACATATAGGTTTAGCAGTGATCGGTTGCCTTACTTGATTGCATTATGTGGTAGATTAATTATATCCAGGTAGTTGACGACAGATAACCGTAGGCCTTCGCACATAAACTTTATCTGAGGATTATGTAAAATATAACGACATTTCAAAAGAAAATTGGATCCAGAGAAAAGATTTAAAATCAAATTACGCGCTTAGAATTTCTACTTCCACTTAATATCACCTTTGCGCTGACTTCGATTTTGTAAATAATTTATTCGTTTGTTATTCAAAAAATACTATATGTATATGTTCATAGCAAAAGACTGTTGAGTAGTATTACAGATAAATCAACAGTTTCTTTGGATTTTAGTAATGAATTCCTGATGTGTGTAAGTCTAATGCCACAATGGTTTCAGTTATATACAACAAGAGTTTAATTGAATTTCTACTGAAAAGCAAACATAATGTATTCGTATTATTCTACTGAATGCAATGAGCAAATGTACATGAAAAAATTCTTGCTCCCCCCAAATATTGCCTTATCTGAATTTTAATGAGGTTTAAAGGAACGCAACAGAAACTCATATACAAAAAATTATCATCAAAACTGTAACAAGAAAGGTTAGTAGAAGTCAAAAATCGTAGTTATGAAAATGGAACTCAAGGTTTGATATCTGCAAGTTAAAAAATTTGTAGAGGTTCTTCAAAGAAGTTTTTTTTATTTTTTACGGGAGGGGGATAAGTATTTATATTAGCATTTATTTGTTACAAGTGTTAGAACTTTAAAACAATTTTACCAGATACCCAGTTATATAAAAATGTACAGAGTGCGTAAATAATTTTCAGTGGTGCTTACAGTAGATGTACTTTTTATAGTGCTAAATATTATGAATGACGAAAGCAACATGAATGGTATTTATTCTTGGGAGTAAGTGTACAATATGTACCTATATACTGAAACCAAACTTTTGAAAGGTGCAGCATGGCTCCAGTAGCGTAGGGATAAAATACTTAATATTGTTAACTACACGATATTTCTAAGCATAGAATGGAAAAGACAGGCATATATTTACAAATAAATGTTACTAATAAATACTTATCCCCTCCCGTAAAAAATAAACAAACTTCACTTTTTACATCTCAATTTGCACATTCTTATCCCAAAGAAATTTATAACTTTTTCTCAAAATATATTCTTTGCGTAATATTAAATGCGTGCACTTTTTTCCCTAAAATTTGACCAAACTTTTATATGAAACGGTAAGTGGTATACAAACAAATCTCTTGTATCAGTGATGCACAAAGGACTCTCTTGCATCGCAAACTGCTAATTCTCCAAGCAAACTTTTGCTTGCCGTAAACTATTTGGACAATTCAAATGCGAAGAGTACTTAGGATAAAAAAGGTTCTATAGAGATATTAGATTTTTTCAAATCAGAAATTATCTAAAATAAGCTATGTTTTCTCCAGGAGTTGAACCTGAATCCTCCAGTTGCTAGCTGGACTTGCTAACAGTTACACGACAACAGCATGCATTTTGAATGATTAAAATTCTTTTAAAGGTAATGAATTTGTTATTCTAACAATCCCTTTAAATATCAACATGTTCTGTTTTGCCAAACGCAAACGATGATTGAATCCAAGTTAAAAAATACACTGCGATACACCTAAGTCTGAAAATGCTATGATGGCAGTTTATCTGACGATATGTGTCAAAATAAAAGTAAATTTTTAATCTCTTTCTATTTTTACAGACATAGGACCTAATTGCTAGTTTTTACACCAACTGCTATCCGCCCTATTAAGCGGAGGTCGATTTACTGTTAGCTTGAAACCGAAAGTGTAGGTTCTACTCCTGCTAAGCATGATTATATTTGTGTGATTTTCCCTTGTCAAATTTTTAATATCGTTCGCTCCCTGTGGTGCAAATCCAGCAACGTTCTCGGCGAAGAAACATCAAAATAACTAATGAGATCGGCTAATCCCGACGAACGATTTTGAGCAAGTGTCCAGCCATTAAAGGGAAGCAAGGGAAAATGAACTGTTAACTAGAATCAAGCAGATACATTTTAACACCTAAGGCGCATCTCAGAATTGGCCATACTAGTACATTTTCCATTCGCATGTAATTTATTTTAGTTTCATTTTAATCTTCCTTTAATATTTTAACTATAATAAGTACCTCATTTGCGCTACTCAGACACGGCTCTGGTTTTTTGTTCTTTTCTTTTAATTCTTCTTTATTCCATGAAACATTTTACTTTTTATAGACTTACTGGGTTAAGCGTTAATAGAGAATTTCATTTGTTATACCATCCTACGAGCCTTATGATATAATTCGGAATTTGATAATCTCCAATGTAATATGAGTAATTACTAAGTGGTCATTAATTCAGGAATGTCGTTATTAGTATTCCTTTAAATGTGCAAATTATCTCTGTTGCTTTTTGCAAACATAGAAATTACTGTTCTATAGTTGAACCTCTGCGGGTAATTTAAATGTTTATGAGGAATGTGACAAGGAATTCACAGCTGAGAAATGGCAAAAGATTAGCAGATTAATAACAGATAGGTCATGTTTCACTTGCCAGTTGGTGGATAGTTAACTATAATGGTAATAAATCCAACTTGAGAATTCAGTGCAAAGCTCCAGAGACACAATGAAATTTCCGTATATCCCTGAAAACCCGAACAAAAATTTTAAAAAAAATGAGGCCACATTGTTAATTATGCTCATCTTTCTTAGTGACAAAAGAAAAAAGACTGAATGTCAGAACTAAGTAATATGATATATTGTTGCGCTAAAAATTTTAATTAGTTATCTTCAAAGTATATTTTTTTAATATTTTGATTTACGAAAAGTAATGAAATTTTTTACATTTTTATCTATTTATCATTTTCCGGGGGGGAGCAGAAATATTTTTAAAATATAGGTGCATAAGTCAAATTTTAGGTGTGAGCGATTTAAATTACTTTGTAACTATAGCTAATGTTTTTTAATATCTTCGTTATACAATTTATAAAAATTATGAATAAATTAATAATTAATTTATTATTACAGCTTAAGCTAATGCCACCTTTTTATTGCACATAAAACCAAGATACGTCGGTAACTCAGCACAAGTATTTAATTTGTTCCAGAACCAAATAAATACATTTAAATACGTACTATTAATCCGTACCATCAAATTTTATTACAAACACATAAGACAGAATGCAAATTAATCAATTGGTTTTATAAATTTTATCTCAGCTTGGTTATGCAACCTGGTTTTTGCTACCTTTCCTTCGTTTTTAACTTACTTTCATCTAAACTTGTCAAAGGAAATTTGATTCAATCTCCATTTAAAATTATTTTTGAAATGTGTTAAATAATTGTCATTGAACAGCGTTTTACGTGAACATGTTGCAAACGTCTCTACCCTACCTCCTTTAATTTTCTCCAAAACTTTTTCATGCTCCTAGATTTGCAGTTCATTTACCTCCTCGGTCTAAGTTTCTCCAAGTGACCCTCAATGAGTTTATTTATGCCTCATTCATCTACTTCCAAATCCATGGCCTTTGCGAGGGAGGCAGTTTCCCTTAACAAGTACGAGTTCGATATTGAATCCTATAAAAATCTTACTCAGATACAACCTCATGCTACATACCTTCCATGCAGAATTTTTCAAATATCGTGTGCCATGCTTATCGATAATTCTTAGGCCTATTGTAGTGTTATAATGATCCTTTCAGAACTCGCGAACGGTGGGGCTGATGCTCTCCGTCCCATCAAAGCGGCAGTGAAACAAATGTTTGATTAACAGCCTTTTTAAAAGTTGAAATCAGCTGTTGTCTATGGTTTGTAGGATAGGGGTTATGTTAGGTGGAAGGCAGAGAAGCTTGATGAGTTTTAACTCTTTGAAGATTGTCGTCTGCGAGGTTCAGTGGGTGCGCAGGAGCATTGTCGAGTAGGAAAAGGGCTTGTAGATGTAGGTTATTTTCTTCCAGATAATTTTTAACAATAGTACAAATGGTCCAGTTAATCCACTCTAAAAAGAACTGCCTGGTGACGCAAGCCTTTCGATTTACTCTTAAAACAAGCAAAACGTTTCTATTTATAATTTTATGAACCTTAAATGCTCTGAGGTTTCCTGAATAGTATGCCGGCAGCGGCTCTATTTTAAGATCGCCATTCGCATCTTTATCAGATTCATGGGTTTGTGGCCTGACATCTTTGTCTTCTATACCGTTATGCAAGTCTTGCTTAGCATCCTCATTCAGAAGAGCCCTGTCTTGTCACAACTGAAAACTTGCTGGGAGATACATCCTTCGGCTTTTATCACTGCCGCTTAAGTCTCGAGAAGTTCTTTCCGCTGCCTTCATGTCTGAGCTTGCTGCTTCATGATGCGTGATTCCTGACTTGCAGTTCTCCATTTAAATTTTTCTAAGCAGTAATGCCTTGCCTTGACTGTACCTTCAAAAATGAATTTTTTGAAGAAACTAATGTTTTCTATTCGTATTCAGATACACTGGTATCCAGAAGTACCACTATATTTCAGTACTGTTTTTATGAACTGAACAGTAGAAATTCGGCTAGTAAGAAGAGAGTTCTTTCAATAAAAGTTCTCTTTCAACAAAATTTGTATAAAATTGGTTTACATTTTAAAACATAATGGCTCATTTTATTTTTTGAATAATATTCACTCATGAACATATATACACTATGGCATCAGAAGTTTTCGAAGATCATTAAGTTTTAGGGTATAAGAGCTGAACGTTTTCAATTACCAATCAGTCGGCCCATCTTTAGCTTACACGGCAACGGGAACACATCCCAAATTTTATCAAACAGTTACTGATTTGCCAGGTATGAACAGGTGCTGCTCGCCAGTCGGCTTATAAATTTGCTGGGAATGAACATTGCGTTCGCTTTTGTATCCCTACCGTTCTAATTTATCTGTTGCCGATAAATAGCTGCAAAGGCAACTAAACAGCTGTTATCTGATTACGATTCGAATTTTGGGCGAAGGTCTAGCTGTAAAGACACTTTTATCATGTTCCCCACTTGCAATGTGAACAGGAGACAGTTTTTCATACAAACGTTTCTTACCAACGCTTTTTCATCACGTTTCCTAAGTTTCTGTGATTTTTATGAGCGCGTTTTGATAGTTATTGATCACACTGTCATGTTCTATTTTTTCCAGATATCACATAAGTCGATTTTGATATTTCGAGATCAAATGCATTCTTCGTATGGAAGATCAATATAAATAATCTGAATGCATTAACAATAATCAAATGCCACAATGGCACCAAAGGTTGATGCGTTAAAAACACTGCAATCATTCTATCAAAATACTGAAATAGGTAGAGGTTTAGTTTGGTTAATTTGGTGACGTCAAAGCACTAGAAGGCTATCTTCCTAAGTGGAGGGGTGCCTTTATGGAGGACGTTTTAAGGTAAACTGGCTCATATATACGTTACAAATAGCGAAAAACACAAAGATGCCCATACAGCTAACGTGTTCGCGGGATCCAAACCTCACACCGAACTGCCAGTGTTCAGCCACTTTCCTGCTCGGCTGTTAGTGGGCAGAATAGAGAGGGGACTGAGGGAATAAGAGTGATGACAAAATTGAACTTCAAAAACATTTTTGAAAAAAATTCAGGAACGACTCTATTTCATTCCGGGAAATAAGAAACCGGTCTTCGTCTGCATTAGGTGTCTGGGTTATTTTGGTACACTGGTGTGCAAAACTCAAGAAACAGCAGGGTTTTTTGCCATAACTCCACGAGAAATCAACTGAGAGACATGTAATGCAGACATGAAGGAGAGTATTATGTACGTTAAGGATGACGAAAGCATCGGAGCTGAAAAAGGAATACAATGCATACGGTAAGGAATCAAACAAAAACAAGCTTTATTGAACGCATAGCATCGTGACTCATGATTGTCTATCCAAGAGGAAGAACAACCAGCAGATGTTCCTTAATATGGGATATGCCCTTCCCTCACTGCAATGGTTACTTCTCACCGTCTCCGCATACTCAGAACCAGCTGGTGCAACATTTCTTGCAGTAGGAGTGCCCATTCCTTAATCAGCATCTGTTTGAGTTCTTGAGTGTTCTTCGGAGGATGTAAGTGTGCTGCAATGCGTCTCCCCAAAGCATCCCACACATGTTCGATGGGATTTAAATCTGGGGAGTACGCTGGCCAATCCATTCGAGTGATATCTTCACTTTCCAGTAGCTCCTCAACAGCAAGAGTCCGATGTGGCCGTGCATTGTCATCCATAAAAATTAAGTCTGGATCAATGGCATCTCGGAACAGACGCACATGGGGATGGAATACCTCCTCACAATAGCGATCCCCGATTACAGACCCCCTGTCGAAAACGTGGAGCTCAGTTCGCCCGTTCAGCATAATGCCTCCCCTGAAAAGAACTCCAGGACCACCGTTACGGTGTCTTTCCTTGATGTTACTGGGATAAAACCGAGTCCCGACCTCTCTCCAAATCAAAACGCGTTGAGAATCGCTTGTGGTACTGAACCGACTCTCCTCCGTAAAGAGGACATGAATCCGTTGATCAGTTGTCCAGTTTTGTGCTCTCTGCACCACTGTAAACGGTGGCCAACTTTCAACGGGAGGCAGCGTTCAGGACGGCGGGCGAATAGGCCCCATTTGTGAAGGCGTCTGGCCACAGTAAACCGCGACATTTGTCGCCCCGTTGCTGTACAGAGTTGCTGAGCAATGGCGCTTGCTGACTGCTGTCGGCCTCGTTTCGCCTGCAGGACGATGTATGGGTCATCCCCTGCAGATGTAGTCCTCGGGAGGCCACCACCAACCTTTCTAACAGCTATACCTGTGGTTTGGAACGCTTTCCAAGCGCGCGAAATGACACTTATGTTGATTTCGAACTCTGCAGCTACACTGGTGACAGTACGCCCCTCCTCCAGGTTTCCGATCATTCTTCCACGTGTGAAGTCGTCCAGGTGATTTCTTCTAGCCATATTCCACGAACTGACTCACTGGCACTTGCAGAGAATATGTTGAATTGCGTCTCCGTCCTTCCTTTTATTCTACTGTTGAGCTGCGCCCGCCGACATCACGCGTTTTGTGTACGCTCACGTCGCCTCTGACGTTTCGTTCCTGATGTTTGCATACGCAAATTGCGTGTTCATTGTACTGATCTCCAGACCTCCTCTTCTGCAATTTCATGGCTATCTGCTAAATTTTTACATTGTTGCTTAACTTGTGCACACCAGTGTACTAAACGATTCGAGAATCTATCCTTGAATATACTATTCATGCTGTCATCAAGAAATCGTTTATGCTGTATGATGTTATACATTTTCGTTTATAATGCTCTTCTCCATGCTAAAGCTATTATCTTAGCAAGGAGAATATACTCCTTATAATGATATTATCTTCTGTTTATTTACAATCAAAGCGCTGACTTAATTTTATTACATTGCATTTTATCATACGTTATGTAAATAACTGCATTTTTTGCAACTTAATGCTATGACATCATTTAAATATTTTATATTTATTTTTACCAGGTTACATGAAAGAAGAAATGGATAACCAACGTAATATAGCGCTTACAGAGAATTTTATGCATTATGATCAGTATGGAAGGAGAAATATTTATAATGACAGTCAAGAACAAGCAAGAACAAAATTTGGCGGTGAATACGCCTCACCCAGATCATTCGCTATAAGGAGAAGTTACGATAATCCTAACTATAAAAATCAGTTTTCTGACGAAGACATAAAACCGGCCTCATCTGATCGCTTGTCATTTGATCCCCGAGAAGGCTACGAAGACCAAAACAGAGGGTATCACTCACGAACAGAGGACTCATATTTTACATATGGAAAAGGTGATTACAAAAGATATTAGCCTAATATGCTTCAAGAATGAGGACAAAAGAACTTCAACCATTCAGATTGTTAAGAATAAATCTGTATTTTCAATGTGATACATTTTAAAAATCTTATAACTATTTTGTACAATTCAAAATATTTATGCAACGCAAATTAAAGAATCTTAAGGAAATCAGAGTACTTATGCTGATTTCGAACTCTGCAGCTACACTAGTGACAGTATAGCTGGATTTTAAGTGATAAAAAAGTTCTTAAATTGCTCTGTAACTCGACATTTTGGGAAATTGTTTTAAGCATGTTCTGTAACATTAAATAATGCATTTTCTTAATTATATTTAAAAGTTGTGTCTATAATTTACTTAGTGTTAACCTATTTTTAAAAGTTTCAATTATTGTGATGAATTTTTTAATTATTTCCAACGAAAAGTTAATTGTTTTAATCACCATTACAAATAGTTTTAGATGCAATATTTTAATGATTTTATTTATAATTTAATCTGTGCTACAATAAATAAATAAAGTTATAAGTCAAATTTTCTTACAAAGTTTTTCAAGAACAGTTATATGACTTTTGCAGCGTACACTCATACTTTTGAATTTAAAAATCCTGAAAATAACTAAAGAATTTAATTATTAAAATTATTAATGCTTATGGAAGTTACTCGCAAAAAAAAAAAGAAAAATTAAAGCTGTTATGTTACTTTAAAAAAATAAATCATTACCTCTGTATGGCCGAAAAATTCCATTTTTAATTAAAAAGGAGATAGTTAAATAACACCACGGGAATAATTTCGTTAGAGACAAAATAACTTGTACAAACATTTTGTTTCTCATAAGAATTTTCGGACGGATTCGGTAAATATATATATAACTTTTCGAATAGTTTTTCAGTACTGAATTACGCGCTGCAGTAGATAAAGCCAGAAAATATGGGTCGTTTTCTGTTATAACTGGTGAATGGGCTGGCTGCATAAGGATTTTATGGTTTACGCTAAGGTATATAAAGTGCGTCGATTTATTTTCTATATTAGCTAGGTAGTATGGCAAATGGTGTAACTACCGAAATCACGTGGGAATTCATACTCAGATATATCTGAACGTGAAATTGATACACGCAGATATTAGTTAGTGGGAAAAGCAACGCACATGTAATGTAGCTATCTGTATATTCACCTGGCTTAATTTCCTGTGATTTGAAACTATTTCGGAGTTAAAATTCTAAGCCAGCACGGACGAAGGTATTTCAATGTAACTGCCATCCAACAGAATACAAGACAGCTATTCAAATTATTCCGGAAAATGAGTTCCAGGCCTTTTCAAGAAATGGGAAAACTATCCAAGTCAGCACTTGGATGCATAAAAGCACTGTGAAGGCGACAATATCTACTAGCGTAAAATTACGGACGTATATTTTCAAAAAAATTTCGTTCCTGAAATTAAATTATCAAACCTTGCATCATGCACATACTAGTCAGTTTCCCTTAGAAAATGACAAAGTTTCATCTAGAAGGTCATTCGCCTTTTTAAGCTTGTATCTTTCGACTACGTTGTCATCAACAAATCACCTAGTTTACAGACATATGCGTTTGCTATTTCTGCAAATCACTGTGACTATTTTATTATGTGACCCACAAATTTTCGGCAAATATTTTCGAACTGGATATTTCTGTGACTTTTCTCTTAGAATTTAAGTTCTTTTTTTAATTGGCATAAGGGCTCTTCAAATCATTGTATGTTTTTGATTATGGAAAGTTCAATAACTTTTTTAATTCCAGTTTCCCCGCACTTCTGAAAAAATTTAATTTATTTCTTCTCAGAATTTAATGAAATTTTTAAATGGAAATGTGTGAGTCTAGCACTAGTGGTTCGAAAGATAAAGCCACAATCAAAATTTTTTAAACAAGAAACATGTGTGTTCTTACTTTCATTTTAGTATTTCAAATAAAATTTATTAAATAAATCAATTAAATTTTGCTTTCCTGGATTCTTAATTTTTGTGTCAGTTTCCAGGAGAAATGATAGAATTTCAGTGAAACACACTCTTAACAGTTATATGTAATTCTGTAATTGGTACACTAAACTTCAGTGAAATATTTCTACATAAAAAATATGCTTAGACGTGGAAGAAGTTAATATTGTAAACTACAACGGGGGATCTCACAGAATGTAATTTACAAGCGCATTTAATGCCAGAATGTAACTCAAGCGCTGTGATAGCTTCATTACCCCACACTAGGACGTTGTGGCTGGGAATAAAAAAAGTACGCTGATTGTGCACGTAAAGAACTAAATGAGAACTCACGAAAATGTTTATAAAATAACCAGCGCCACTGAAATGGAGTCTCAAATAAAACTACCAATCTTTGGGAGTTTTACCTCTTAACTTTTGCCACCGAAGAATAAATTAAATCAACACATTGCAGCAACCTTTAGAAAAATGAGTTTACAGATTATGTAGTTACTGTATTAGCAAAGATCATAAAATACACTTAACATACCTTACAACCTCTCATAAAAATCAAGCAAGGTAGAATTCTTCAAGTGACCAAATAGCTTAATTTATCACGATATCGCATGTTTATTCTTTATAGCTTTTCAGAATACACAGTACATTTTCTGAACACACAGTACCTCTACTCTTGTCCGTATCCAGTCATAAATACCTGATCAGAATAAAATCTGTTGATGAAAAAGACGCGCTTGCAGAAGATCTTTCATTCCGGCTTCTATTTCTAGTAACTAAATAGGTTAAGTTATCAGGACTGAGTGTTCTGTGCATGCTCTTTGCAAACATGGTGAAATACTTACAAGGGTTCTTCTTCTCAAGTCCTGAACTGGAACAAGGAGCTGATAAAATGTAGGCTTTGTTCTGGTGTAAATGCTGTGCTGGAGAATAACTGCACGTGAAAGGGATTTGAAATCCTCTTTTATTAAATCACTCTTATTTACACACTTCCCAACTCGGGAGAGATACAGAAAGTAAAAGACCGCACTTGGGCCTAACTTAACAATCAAATAAATTTAAAACTAAATCTAAATAGAAATTAAAATCAAACTTTGCTCACAGAGCGATTCGCGGAGTTTGGCCTCTCACTAAAAGGGTGCGTAGCAAGATATACTAATACTAGCGCACTTCAATTTGTTTCAAAATGCAATCACGTAGTAAGCACTATGGCTTATAAATTTAGCTGCTAGCTGGTCAGGCGAACGTTGAGCAGAGTGACCGTGATCTGAGACTAAAGCTCTCTCACACTAAGAGGTTTCTACCTCTGGTTTAAATAGTACTTGGCTGTACTTCAAAATTAGCATAAGCTGAAAACGCGCGCTTCTTCTGCCGGGAAGTTGAAACAGAGAGGAGATAGAAAGATTTAAATTAAAATAAAACTTGGTTAGTTTAACTAAAACCTTACAAAGTTGGGTAAAGTTTCCGTAGTTTTCCCCATGGAACGTAAATATGGCCCAATTCCTCTTATAAATCTCCAAAGGAAGTCATCCTTCCCCATACGCAGATAGTCTTAATTTAGCTTTGTAGTAACCAAATAACCCCAGTCCATCCTTTTACTACAGCCTTGGACTTCGCATTAAGGATTTATTAAAAAGTGATTAAGTTCGAACGTCATGAGCTAAAAACGCTTCGGTCACACGTACATTCCCAGCTCCTTTATTCCAATCATATATTTTCTTAGATCTATAAAGTATGTTGTGCATACGTATATGCTGTGATCTTTGATACCGCGTTAGCTCACCAGCGTATTACTTACACAAGGTCGTATCGTAATTTATAGTTTTTCATACACCTGCTTTACAACAATCTGTAGAATTGTAGAATTCTTATTTAATAGCGTCATATGCAGATTAGTTATAAAAATGCCTTGTCTTGATGGGAACAGCTTATTATTACTGGACTTATACATTAGTTCAGTCAGATTACCTTTTATGTTGTAGAGTCTATGAGTTTTCTTAGATATCATACAATGTTGACTCTACATGAAGACGAAGTAGCGAATTCTCGCTATGTCTTTAAGAATAAATACTGCAGAAGAAAGGTTTAAATACCTTTTTATTTAAACTAAATTAAAACAGATGTACGCACTTCGTGCTCACAAATCACCACCACTTGTGGCTACGTAAATAAACAGAAACGAAGAATGTAACAAATGACTAGTAAATTCAGATATCTAATGACTGGCTCCTTCGCTTAACCAACGCTAAGTCGGCTGCATTCAGCAAAGCCGATCCTAGAAATATCAGTATAATCTGAAAGGTGTGTAACACTGGCTAGAGAGCTAATTTTCAAACACGCAGCATAAATTCGCAAATAAGTCCGCTACTACTGATATGCTTCTCGAAACCTTGAAACGCAGCTTACATATTGCTTCTGAAACGTCATGGAAAATTTACATTCCGGCAGGAAACTGAAATCAGAAGGGAAAGGAAAGGAGAACTAAAAAATAATTGGTTAGAATAAAATAATGATATTGCATACCAGTGTATGCAATAAATAAATTCGTTAAAGTAAAATTACGTGTGTGGTTGGTTTGGTTTATTCATTTATGTCAGATCACTCGAGGGTTATCTGCCTAAGGAGAGAGATGGCTTCGTGGAGGACTTTCTAAGCAAAACTGATTCTTATACACCTGACACATTTGGAAAACCAAGAAAGCTTTCATGCAGTCAGCCCGTTCGCCAGGATTTGATCCCCGGATCGAACTACCAGTGTTAAGCGATTTTACCACTCTACCGCTGGTGGGCCTTTAGGTGCGTGTATTTGAACACGCAGAGGAAGAAAGTATTTTACTCATAATTAGGAATTTTATTATCTTGTTACTTCTGTGAATATCTCACCAACCACTGATTTGATAAAACAGCGCACCCCTGATAGTTGCATCTCAGGTCCGAATGCAGTCGCTATGTGGATGTCTTCGCAACTGATAATGTAAAATTCAGGTTAAATTCCCTTAACAGTCACACCACAGAAAATTCTTCCGAGCTGATAACCGTTGAATACTTTACCATAATAAATTAGGCTCGACTTCGCCAAGAAACAGCTACATAAACAAACTTCATGGTTTCCCAGCGTGTAATATGAATACAAGTCAGTTTTCTTTAGGAACTACTCCATGAAGGCATCCTTTCCTTGAGACAGACAGCTTTCCATATTCGAAAGAAAACACAAACTTTCTAATAATGATCTAATAAAAAATAAATAAACAGCAAAGATGTTTCAAGATCCATCAAAATTGTTCTAACATGATTATTATTATTATAATAATTTGTATGCAAATTCACGAGTGGAAATGCAGAAGAATTCAAATTGAAGTTTTAGTATTCAGCTCCTTTTTTTAAATAAACAGTCAGCAAAATTCTGTGACTTTTGATGCGTTTTACACTAAAAAAATGTTTAAAAAAAAAGACGAATTTCTATAAAAATTTGATTTTTTTATTATCGACCAGCCTCTCAGGCAGTGTGAATTGCAGAAAGAATCAAAAATAAATAAATAAATGTAAACAAAAATTGTAACTTAAAAATAGCCAACATTGTACAATAAAATGCGATTGTTTCTCGCAGTGTTTAGAATAAAAGGTTAAACTACAGTTTCGAAGAATACAGTACTGTTCTGTCAAATGAAACTACACAGAAAAGATTTTTCGTTAAAAACTAGTGCAAGTTTCATAACAGCGAGGCATTATATTTTCTTTGAATAACTTATCGGCCAGTTTATAACCTCGCGTACAAGTACAGTAATTGTATATACGTGCGGAGTGGTTATACTTAAACTGACATTATTCGGGTGCATGCAGAGATTGTTTTAGTAATCAACCGATGCTGTTTATATTGCAAAGAAAAGGTTTAAGGTAGAAACAAAAAGTAGTTTATATTTTTTCCACTAGATGGCACCGTTCAGTCAAAAAAGATGAATTTGGAGAAACTGGGTTTTTTTTTTTTACTTGTCGCTATAGAAATCATTTAGAGTGGTTTGCCATGCCTGTAATAAAAAAGAAACTTTGTTATTTGAAGCATTTCATCATAATGAATGTAAAACTAGCCGCACTCGCAGCATATTGCCGAGTTAACTACATTCCTAGGTTAATAAAACGTGAAATTTTACAAGCGTTTTCAGCTTCTATCCTAGCAAGAATCAAAATAATCTGACAACTTAAACTCTAAGATCCACCTTTGCGCTTTGATTTTGCTTGGCGTTTCGTAGTATGAATAGAATTGAATGAACTTTAAATGTCGAATATGCTATGAAAAGACAAAGCGATCACTGTCTAAAATTGCTATTATATTGAGTTAAGCGAACCATCAAGTGATTCATTTATCTCCACACTAATGTTCTCTTTTCCGAGTTTTACTTCATAGAAAATTCATCACGAGGTCCTATGTGGGATTCTTTTGGGTTATAGGAAAGTACTACGGATGTAGTCCTGTATAAACACGTAAGCACCAAAGCTTCAGGTAATTCAGCAATAACCATTAAATACAGCATATATAATAACATGCCGTGCATTCATTGCCGGTATCATTTTGTTGTCCATTTTTTTAAATGGTAACAAACACATCAACATCTTGTGAATTGCGAATTGTACAGTTGCGAGATAACGTTGTTATCTTTCTTCTTTGTGCTGATGTTACAAGAACATGGGTATCGGAGTAATACTTTGAAATGCAAAACGAAACAACCGCTCATATGGGGTTACATGGTAAAGAAGTTATTCGTGCCAGATTTACACATACATGTGTTGTTTCTGGGGCCTTCTTTACGCATGCTCGCCCTGATCTGCAGACCCCAAAATCACCGCAGTTACCATGTGACTTCTATATCTGAGTTTTCTCGAAAGACCGTGCTTATCAGAGGTAGGTTTCTTTCGCATTGGAGTTAAACGCTCGCGTAGTGCAATAGCCTCTCAAATTCTTCTTGAAATGTCCGCATAAGAGTATAAGGTATTTCTCCCGCCTTCTATGCATGCCTACTGGCGCCCGAACTAAAAAAGGTGGTGGATGATGATTCTCCACCCTTGGGATTTGGGGATTGGGTCCCCTGAACCCCAGTCACCCTTTAAAAGGGGGAGTATATAAGGTATTTCTCCCACCTTCTTCGCATGCCTTCGTGGTGTAGTGGTCAGCACGCTCGACGCGTAACCGAGGGGCCCGTGGTTCGATTCCCGGCGAAGGCGTTGCTCATTTTTCCTGTCTCCTGCTTACGAAATAACCTAATGACTCTACAAGTGGTCGAGTGGTTAAGACCTCTTAATGCTAGAAGTTCGACCAGGTTTCGATCCCAGGTGAACAGGCTGGCGGCATGGGTGTTTCTTCCCACGTATAACGTGAATACGAGCCAGTTTTCCTTAGAAAATCTTTCCACGAAAGTATGTCTTCCCTTAAACAGGTAGCCTTTGTGTGCTTTGATATCCAAATAACCTAACCATCTCTTCATGACATGTTGCGTGATGCAGATGAAAACGCTATCTCATTATTTCGATGTAACAATGACGTACCCTTTTTTTCGACGTAATAAACAATGAATAATTTTACATGGAGTACATACATACGTTTGATATTTTATTCTTTCCGTGAAACGTTACTTAAATGCAGATCTCATTCTTTCACCTGATTCGAATAATACGGGTATCAAATTTCCTTTGCATCCGTTGATTAGATTAGTCTTCACATGTCTCAAAGTATTGTCAGTTTAATTATATCTATCCTATCTATCTTTTTTAGTTATTCTAATAAGAGAGAAAAAAGAAGCATCACATCTTGTTTTAAACAAAGTTGAAAATCAAAGTACCGTAAGAAAAAAACAATTTGCTTTTTTGTGACTAGAAGCGTTTTTGGATTTATCTTGAGTATTTTATTTTAGCTGTAAATAATACAGCAGGCTGATCTATAATGTGAAACATTTGCAGTTCTAGTTTTGACTTTTATCTGTACTGAATAATACGTACTACAGGAGTTGAATGAAAAGTAGTGGCAACACGTCAGTAGTTCTGAAAATACTAATACCATAAGCGTAAACACCGACAACCCCTCAATAAAACTACCTGCCATGTCTGTAGCTTTCTGCCAAGCTGACGGAAGGTGTGCATCACCCACACGTATCTACACAAGACACAAGAACACAAGAATATGGCGATTGGGTCCCTTAATCCCCACTCGGCCTTTAATAGGGAAAGTATATAAGTATTTTCGTCCTTCTTCTAGCATACCTTCGTAGTATAACAGTAGCACACTCGGCGCGTATTCGAGAGGTCCAGGTTCAAATCCCGGCGAAGGCATTGCACATTTTTCACGTCTCCTGCCTGAAAAAACACCTAATGACTCTACAAGGAGGATACAGATCTGGCTACTAATTTTAGCCAATGTTTGTAAAATGTAGTGGAGAGGGAATTGTAATCTGTCTATCCTTTTATTCATTACAATTATGATTACGACAGTAATAACTATTGATTTTGCATCTAGTAGGTCACTTATAAGGTATATCTCCCACATTCTTAGCGTGCCTTCGTGGTGTAATGGTCAGCACACTGAGCCGGTATTTCAGAGGTCCGTGGTTCGATCCCCGGCGAAGGCAGTGCATATTTTTCATCTCTCCTGCTTGTAATTAACCTAATGTCTCTACAGTCGCACTTCAATTTATTTCAATACGCAATCACGTAGTAAGCACTATGGCTTATAATTTTAGCGGCTAGCTGGTCAGGCGAACGTCGAGCAGAATGACCGTGATCTGAGACTAACGCTCTCTCACACTGAGAGGTTTCTACCTCTGGTTTAAATAGTACTTGGCTGTACTTCAAAATTAGCATAAGCTGAAAACGCGCGCTTCTTCTGCCGGGAAGTTGAAACAGAGAAGAGATAGAAAGATTTAAATTAAAATAAAACTTGGTTAGTTTAACTAAAACCTTACATACTAATCACTCATAACAAATTTTAATAAGTTTTATAACATCTCCACAGTCAATATTACTTAACTTTGTGTATCGGCTATAAACAAACTTAATTACTTTCATTACTCAGTGGTAATGAGTGTGCGTAAAGCATTGTTGCAACTAAACAAAAATATATTATGGTGGTACTTACTAATGAAGTGTAATTAGGCTGTTAAAATAAATCAAGTATTTAATTTATTGCGCTTCATTAACAGACTACTAAACAGCAAACAGAGTAACGGCAGATGACAGATTGCCATTTCTTAGAATTTATCCCTCCTACTGAAGAAAAAGGAAGAGCAAGCCGTTTCGTTAATGGGTAGTATGCTACTTCGAAGAAGAAGGATCAAAGCAAGAAAATGAGACAAGAAACAGGATATGATTTCCAGGGCTGCAGTGGGGAACACTGTTCCGTTCCTTATTTTAAAACTTACCATATCGACTTGAAAAATTAATTTATAAAAACTTCCAGATGTGTAATAAATATAAAATGCAAAGCTATGTGAAATAAGTTTGCTACTTATACCCGCTTGGGTGAAAAAGCCAGCATTACAAGACTAATTGTAATTTTTATCTCTATACATTCCTTATTTTTGACACTCAAAGGAATTATATTACATGTAATTCAGCTAATAATTTTAAATGGTTTCCTGAAAATTATTGAGATAAAAAGTGGTTAAACAGCTAGTTACTTTGTAAATTCGACTGAAGAGAAAGCGAAGTCTAAAAAGTAATAGAAAGCAGGAGTGATAGGAACCCTAAATAATTGGTGAATAAAAACAAAGTAAAACCTTGCATCATAAGCACTCTCGCAAAAACTTTCTCCCACCATCCCACCATGGGATGTTTTATTACTCAAATATGATTGCACTATCAATGAGCTAAAACTACACTTGTCTTTCTGGGTTCTCAATTTGCATTACTACCTTTTACATTATTTAAGATAAAATCAAGGCTTTTCGTCAAATCATATTTTATTCAACGGCCAGATTAGAAATACCACTGTTAAGAAAATAAATCTGAACTCTTTCTACAGCTTGAACGAGACTGCATCCTACCAGAGCCGAAACCAGTGGCTCAGCAGTCGTAAGACCGCTGAATACTGAAGTTCCATCACAGATGAATGGGGTGACTGCTTAATTGGTTTTTCTGGTTTTCTTCACGTTTAACATGAATACGAGCTAGTTTTCCTCAGAAAATTCTCTACGAAGGCCTCTCTTCTCTTAAGCAGACAGCCTTCGTGTGTTTTTTCGTATTCAAATAATTTAACCTAATCTGGCGAGACTTCAAACTATCAGTAGATATCATACGAGCTAAATATTTGCATTTACTAATATTGCTAATATTACTAATATTGCTGCAGAACTAATATTACTAATATTTCTGCAGAGCTGCAAATTTTGATGTAATAGAGTTCGTCTTCAAAAAGGAATTTAAAGAATTCAAGTTTTTAATTTTGAGAAAAATTGTAATATATATATATACGTGGGAGCACTAAGTTTTGCAGCCACGAGACGGCACTACCCGACAGGAGGTATATCGCCTAAGAACCTGAGACAAAGCGATACCGACCAGAAGAGCTACAGATCTAACTACGTGAAGGTGGCAGTGATTGACTTTTATTTTGTTCTGATTCCGTGAGCGCGAGAAGACGCCAAGTGACTGTAAAAATGTCAAGTGAGGCAAAATTTCTTTTGTGTTTCACTAGCGTGAGGAGGCCTTAAACAACTGCTAAATTTACATTAATACGGTATTCAGTCAAGCTCCTTCAATATTATTCCTCAATGGCTCGCATCAAAAACATTAATATCATTAATTGCAAAAATCTAAAATCAGAACTGACTTTCTGAAAACTTTTAACCGCATATACTCCATAATTTCTAGTAAGAGATTTAAAACGCATTGATAAAATAAAACCTTTCTAAATTTATGAATATTGATAACTAATCACGGAGCCTTCGTAAAAAACTAAATATAATAAAATTAGTAAAGTTAATACGTACTAAACTGAATAACTACAGCACTTCGACCAACATAACTTTAATAATATTGAAATTGTAATTTCGCAAATCATTCCCAACACAAAGAGAGGCTAAGTCAAGAAATTATATTTTAAACTAAAAATGACTTATCGTTTTGGACTCAAAACCGATTTTCATGACTAATCAGTCTTCAATATAATCCCAACCTCTATGAAAACCTGTATGTTTTCAAAACTAAAACCAGTGGAGGCTGCAGAGGCAACAAAAAATTCAAAAAAGCAAATTTGACAGTCGATGAAATCATTCATTCAGTAGTTAGCGGATTCAATGGCAAAAAACGAATTCAATAACAAAAACTTTGTTAAAAAAATTTTAAAAAAATTATCTTTGCCCTGAAAAAATAAGGGACTTAAAACACTAAGTAAATGTTTAGATAATATCTCTACAAACTGCAAACAAAATTTGTTTTGACTTAAGACTTTATCGATTATATAACACAAGTTTCTGATATCATTATCAATGACTAAAAAATTGACTTCCTTTAGGTTCAAAATTGTTCATTAGTTCATTTATTAGCTCAAAATTAACGTTATTCATTTATTTAGAAAAGTCATCTTAAGTACGACTCTACTGAATTTAACATAATAATCAAATAAAGGAGAAAAAAAACTTCCCAATCAGTAATATTCACACCAAAACTGAAGCACGTTATGAAATTTTACGTTCACCAACGTTATAAGCACATTATCACAGGTGATCTGAATATTACTGAAAGCAAGCCACTTAAAAGACTCACGAATTTTGACATCAAATTCAGAATAAAAATCGTAATCTAAATAAAATAAGTTTTAAAGTCATTAGGCTTATCGAAGCAAGAAACATGAAGAATAAACTAGGACCTTCCGATGAATAGCCGGACGTGCTTTCTGTTGTACCACTAAAGTACTCGGTAAGAAGGGAGAAAAACCTTACAAACTCATAACTTAGACCAATATATTATCACCACCAGTTACAAACAGAGTTTTCCATGTCATTCTTTTGAGGGCAGCCCAACCGAAATAGTGGTTAGCGTCGCTTACTGCCGTCCCGAAGGGCCTAGGCTCGAATCCCGGAGAAGGAATAGATGCTTGTAAATGTATAGTGTCAGTGCGGCATGGCGGCCCTTTAAATATGCGGTGAGCTGAAAGTCCTCTCGTGTGGCTTGGTGGAAGGAAAGAGGGGTGCGAGACCCTCGGACTCTTTCCCTCGGGGTGCTCTCTCTCAAAACTGG
>KK116987.1:211905-224444 GCA_000611955.2 Stegodyphus mimosarum
GAATATTCTCATAAAAAAATAAAACGCAAAACGTTTGATACTTATAAGATATTTCTCCCACCTTCTTGGCATGCCTTCGTGGTGTAGTGGTCAGCACGCTTGACGCGCATTCGAGAGGTCCGCAGTTCGAGTACCCGCGAAGGCGTTGCTCATATTTCATCTCACCTGCTTCTAAATAAATACTTAATGTCTTTACACACTCATATGACAAAAAATGACCGAGGTATTTAATTCCAGAGACTGAAAGTTCTAGTGCTAGGAAATTAATCTTATCGCTCTTCCTGACAGGGCGATTAAAAAATAAATTATAATCATTTTATTTTTATTTTTCCATTTGATGTCCTACAGTGATATTCCTTTGTGATTTACTGGTGTATAGCATTCTTTCATTTATAATTTTATTGCATTTAATATGCCAAAAACCTTTTCGAACAAGCAATTTATAAGCTATCAAATACTAAACGTAATTTAATAATGTTCACATGCAGCTTTATTATTTTATGTTCAAAATCTAAAAGTGATATGAAAATTTCATTAGACTGGACATATTGTATTCAAATAATGTTACGAGTAGACTATGTGCTAATTCTTGAAGCTGTCACTGTTTTCTAAAACATGAATTCTGTAAATTTCTAAAGATATGAGTGTCCTTTTTCAAAAAAATTGCATTCATCAGAACATATCTCGAAAGTCTATATGTGAATTTTCCCCATTTAATTTACTAAGATAAGAAATACGTTTTACACTCACATTTCATTTTTAGACTCATACAAATTTAAAAATTATATTTTTCATTTTGTGTATGTCCCTCAAATTTTCAGAAAACTTAAACTTTTATCTCGACCAGTTTTCATCGTACGGGAATCAAGGATTTTGGGTTTATAAGCTTTAATAAGCCAAAAAGGTATTAAGGCTGGATCTGCTTCGACACCGGTCGATAGCTATTTCGCGCATGCGCAAAAGGGTTTTAAGGCTGGAGAGATAACCCCTGTAAACTTCGAGTATATTTTTCTCTCTGCGGTCTGACAAAGCCACTCCTGCTTTGCAGAAACTTTCATTCTTAACATACATATTATTTGGTTAAACACCAGGCGTTCTTGTCTTCTCTCGTCTGTCACCTTGTCAAGACAACTTTTCCTTCTAGTTGCCTTTGCAAACATAACTGGAGTCCTGAGTATATTCAAAGCTATGTTCGTACGTGTGTAGAGTTAAATTTACCCTTTATTTCTCACAGCATACAGCCGTTCCACACTTCGGGATACAGAGACTAGCACTTATGGTCTAAAACGTAGAAAATAAGAATTAAATTAACTTAACTAAATAAGAAAACTTGGATGCTTTACAGACAGTAGTAACGAGAAGCTTGGCCTTTTAACACTGTGTGTGTAGCGAACGGAATGCAAAATATGTCTTCAAATATCAACGAGAACTAAGTTCTGGCCTTAAAGGCAGACATGAAAAGCCCGCGCGTGGTAAAGCAGCGAGAAGTCGCTCTCTTTCTCTCTTTTGACTAAAAGCCATGTCTTAAAAACATATACAGTTTGCAGCCTCATTTACATAAACAATTCTCTTTCGCGCTTGGAGACAAATATTCTTCATCTGTATTTGAATCTAAAATACAAAAATTTTTTCCTCTCATTTATCTGGCTCCTTCCAGAGATCTGGAAGGAAAACTACTTTAGTACTTGATACAGTATATTAGATGGCAAATAGCATATACACATTCCTTTTATACGTGCGCTAATCTTATTTATCTATTTCATTCATACTTTTATTTAACTATACCCCCATGCTCTCTGACGTTGTGTTGTAAAAGAAAAATATTAAACGCGACCGTGCATATGTACAGGTGTTCAACACTACCGCTTGCAATTAAGACACTAACTTGTTAAAATTCACCATATCCAGGCCTCAGAACACGCTTTACAATCAGCTCGAAGCCCTGAGGTACTACTCTAAAAGGTGAACTAACTCTCAAGTGTAGCGTCAGAGCCTTACCTAATACTTTCATTCATTCAACCTTTAACACAATTTTACATTTCATAGCGCTAGTTGCATTCATGCTGTCACATTCTTTTAACTTAAGAGTTTTAAACTTTTGCATTCATATAATACTTTTACTTTTAACATATCAACGTACTTCTAAATCTTTAGAGAACACTTCATATAACAATACTTTAACATCTTATTAAGTTTAAACATTGACAAAATACACAGTAGAACAAAACGTTAATTTCCTTATGTTCATAGTAAGTGCTTTGTTTTTCTTTTACATTTAAATACTACATTTCACTTTACGGGAGTTCTTCAGACTAATATGTCTTTTCTGTACGGAACATGTTAATAAAATTTATTCAATACTTTTACAATATTCTTGAAATACTTTTACTATGCTGCTACAAAGCTTTTAGACTATTCGAGTACTTAGTACCTTTACACAATACTGTCAGATTACTCGCGAGTAATTGAAAACATGGTAAAAATAAGTAAAAATCATTTCTCGCCCATTTAGCTCAAAACTTGACCTCGCATGAGGTAAAAATTCTCGTTAACTTCTGCAACTTGCAGTAAAGAACGAAAAATTAATTTAGTAAAGTAAGTTTTTGCTTATCTTTTTTATATTCAGCCATGCGTATTGCCGCCCATTCTTGAAATGTTGCAAAGACTGACGTTTGGTGCAATCGACGTCTGAATCGGGGATGAACATCACTCTCTTCATCTTGCCGTTTCCTCTTGGGACCTGACCCTCGAGCTTTGAAGACTTTCCTTCTTTCCCCTGATTATTGTGAAGATCGCTTGGTGGGCGGTATCATTGAAATCCTCGGCACATCTTTAGTCTACTGTTGCCGGGTCCTAGTCCCTCGCTGATCGAGATTCCTGTCTCTCCTTGAGCCTGGAACTGCATTCCCCGGGTGAATTCGTGGATATTTGCTTCATAAAATCCTTTCAGGTGGTTCACTTTTCCTCTTCTCACTGGTGGTATAGTTCCGGCCACTACCTCTTATTCTTACTGGTAGTATTCCTTATTCTTACTCGCCCACAGAATCTTACTGGTAGTATTCCTCATTTCCTCCTGTTACATTTGGTCATGACTTCTCTTTTCTTGTCTGGAGGCTACTTTACCCTTCTTGTTGCCCCGCTTCTCTGTCGGGGACGTTGCTTTTCGGATTTTATCCGTACTTGTCGATGGCTCTTGTTATTGTTGTGCCGTTTATGTAGGGGGTGCCTGCCATGCCAGATCCTGCAAAAGACCTTCAAATAATTTAATTTTATTTCGGTTGCAGTAAGGTTTGATTTGATCGATATTTGCTGTAATTTTCTCGCCATCCTTGGCTCTTAAAACCGCCACTACCTGGGTTATTTTCTCATTGAAAAATGGCCCTTCAAACCGTGGACAGAATTTAACCACTTTTATCTTCTGGAGCTGAGGAAAGAGAATATTTCATCTTGAGTACTTCCTCCCACACATTATAAGTTACTTCCCGTCTTTTTCTGTCATAGGACACTTTTTGTTTTCTCTGTGAGACTTCAGTGTTTTCCTTTGCTTCATCAATTAATTTCTATATATCTGACATTTCAAATTCAGGGGCCCTTTTCTGAACATAAAACAATTTATCTAAAGAGGTTCTAATTTTCCTGCCCCAAAACAAACTCAGCAGGTGTGTTGTCCGTCGTGTCCTGTCTGCCAGTCCTGACGGTGAAGACTAATTCATTAATATTGTTATCCCAGCTTTTATGAAAATTCTTAACATAACTGCGAATAATTTTAACTATGTTCCTATTGACCCGTTCCGCTATATTTGATTGCGGTCGATACGGAACCATTTTTAAATGACGTATAAAAAGTTTTTCACACATGTCTTAGGAAATGATTATTAATAAACTGGGGACCATTATCCGATATAACTTTTAGAGGCGCCCTACATTTTAAAATATATTTATTTAAGATAGAATCAGCAACTATTTTTGTGGAGGCTCGTTTCAGCGGAACAGTTTCCGTCCAGTTACTAAAATGGTCGACCAAAACGAGGAGATAGACTTTTATTTAACTGACTTTTAGGAAAAGGTCCCAATAAATCGACGCCTATTATTTCATTTGGGAATTGTGACTTAATGCTACTTAAGAGCCCGGTCGGGCGTAAATTAGCATAATTAACTAATTGGCATGTTGGGCAGGACTGGAAATGCGCCCTTTGTAATTTTTGCAGTTCAGGAACATAAACTGCTTTGCGTACCCGTTGCACAGTTTTTCGAATACCCAAATAGTGTGATATCGGCGAATTTTGTAATTCCTGCAATGTATTTAATCTAAAACTAGCTGGGATAACAGGTCGAAACTCGTGGTTGTTATTCGTAGTTTTAGTATAAAATAACAATCCATCTATCAGTTCGTAGTGGGCCGTCCTATTTCTTACTAACACAATATCTCGGTGACTAAAGTTTTCGGGATCTAGCAAATAATTGTATATATTTCTGAATTCAGTATCTTTACTCAGTTCGGCTATTACGATGTCACGAGAATCAATTAGTTTTTATGTCAGCATTGCCAGTTTGACTATATTTTTGTTTTCGCCAAGTATAATTCTTGATAAAGCATCTGCAACGACATTTTCCTTTCCCTGAGTGTGTTTATTTATCAAGCTATATTCTTGTAGTTTAAGTGGCCATCTTATTAGTCTTGGCGACAGATTCTTTCCTGGATATAATCTAGCGACCTCCGCATGATCGAAATAGACTGTTACTGGAGAACTTCTAAAATAAACTAAGAACTTTTGCGCCGCTAACAGTACCGCAAGTGTTTCTCTTTCTGTGGCCGAATAATTTCTTTGAGTATCATTTAAAGTACGACTAAAGAATGCTACGGGCCTGCCCATTTTGGGAAAAAACTGCCCCTACGGCGTAGTCCGAGGCACCTGCCGCAATTTCTAAATTTTCATCATTTCCGGGAAATTTCAAAACAGGGGCTTGTGTTAACGCTTGTCTTAATTTTTCAAAAACTGTCATAGCTTCGGCTGCCCAAGAAAATCTTGCCTTCTTTCGTTTTAACTTTAATAGCGGTTCGGCAATAACTGCGAAATCCTTAATATAAGATCAGTAGTAAGAACACATTCCCGGATAAGAAGATACTTTTTTCGCAGTATTTCGCGGCGGATAATTCTGAATTGCAATTGTTTTTTTATTTATCCGCTTCAGTTCTTTCTGGGAAATTTTATACCCCAAACAACGTAATTACACTATTAGACAAAAAAAAAAAAAAACGCCGTACCAAGAAGGAGTTATCCGAATGGGACGAAAATCGGTAGAAGTGTTGTACATGTACAGAAAAATTACAGTTTGAGAAAAATTGGATGATTTATTGAAGTGATAGAGCTTGTTCACCTCTGGCCCTTTGTAAGCAATTATTCGGCTTGGCATCCATTGATAGAGGTTGCGGATGTCCTCGTGAGGGATAAATTCTGTCCAACTGCCGCGTTAAATCGTCAACATCCCGAGCTGGTTGGAGGGCCCTGCCCATAATGCTCCAAACGTGCTCAATAGGAGAGCGATCCGGCGACCTTGTTGGCCAAGGTAATGTTCGTCAAGCACTAAGGCAAGCAGTAGCAAGATGTACAGTGTAAAGGAGGACATTTTGCTGAAATGTAAGCCCAGGTTGGCCTGACATGAAGAGCAACACAACGGGCCTTAGAACTTCGCCGACGTACCGCTGTGCTGTAAGGTTGCGACGGATGACAACCAAAGGGGTCCTACTATGAAATGAAATGGCCCTCCATGCCATCACTCCTGGTTGACGGCCTGTCTGCCGGAAGACAGTCAGATTGTTATCACACCGCTGTCCGGCGCGTCTCCAGACTCGCCTTCTCTGGTTATTGGGGCTCAGTTCAAAGCAGGACTCACCACTGAAGACTAATCTACTCCAGTCAGTGATATTCCAGTGCGAATGATCCCTACACCACTGCAAACGGGCTTGACGTTGTGCAGAGGTCAATGGTAGTCGACGCAAGGGGCGCCGTGACCTCACCCCCCTTTCTGTGAGCCGTCTATGAATGGTCCTTGCGGTCACTGAAGCACTAGTTTCACTTACAATCGATGATAATAATGCATCTAAGGCTGTGAATGCCGCTCTGACGATTGCTCGGTCTTCACGTTCTGTCGTTTCTCTAGGCCTACCGCTTCCTTCTTCACGCTGTGTGCGGCCATGGTTCACCCATTTCTGCTAATTTGTTCTTTAGATTTATCATAGAGATTGAGCTTAACCGGTTGTGAGTCTCCAGTATCTATTGAATGGTGCGTAGCTTGTGTAACACCAGGCGTATCAATAAATAAAGTAGAGAACTCACTTACCACTATCCGTAACTTTTCTTTTCTTGACATGGCAGGTGCTGGAGATTTAATGTGCGGAGCTCTGGTTTCATTTCTGGTACTGGCTTCAGGGATAACTTGAGTGACTCTTACCGAAAATCTAACTGGACTTCAGCTAGTGGGAGAAAATCTACCTCCAAGGTAATACAAGCCTGAAAATTTTTAAATATGGGAAACATTATTTTTACCTGCTTGTCCTTAATAGGTATATATAGAGTAAACCTTATACCTTAAACCTAAATACCTTATATCTGCAAAAGTATTTCTTAAAAAAAGCTTCTGAAATAAAGATGCATTGATAAAATAAAGGTGGTTCCAGGAGGGCGGTGACTGGGATATTATTCATCAGAACTTCAATTTTAAGCAAAACTAGGTTTTTCACAATGACTGTACTCAGCTTTATGGTAGAGCGCTTTTCTTGGCCTTGAATTTTCTACACCTTCCCATCAGCAGAAATCCGTTTCAGTTTAATTCTTCTTTACTGTTTTCAGGGCCTTCTTTCTTTTTCGTACTTCTTGTCTGGCTTACTGTTGAAATGTTGACGTTCGCCGGTTGCTTTTGAATTTTCGTTTTTCTTAGACCATTGATTCTACTGGCTTCCGTATCGTTGTTCTTGTCTCCGCTGTGGCCTTGGCGCACCAAATCGGCTTCGTTGATCATATTGGCGTCTTCTTTCGTTGTCCGCCGTTCTTTCGCTTTCAAACAGGATTGCGAGCTCGAATAATTTATTGACTGTCATAGGGTTCATTAACTCAATGAAATCTTATACCTGGGATAGTAATTTCGGCAAAATCACCTGGATTATTTCAGGATCAGGCCGGCTTCCATACAGAAGTTTGAATACTTGTATTTCTCTCAAAATGAAATTCGATGAATGTTCAATTCATTGCTGGTATACGCTGAGAAGTTTCCCCTCTAACTTGGATCGATTCCTTACTATCGGAAAGGCCTTTACTAGAGCAGTTTTAAAATTTGCGTGCGTATAAGTGAGACTTTCTGGTTCACCCAAAAGATTTTTTCTGATGCACTTGAACCAATTAAGTGCTTGAACCTTCAAAGCACTGGTAGCCTAGGTGACTTTCTGAAAATCATGGACAGGATACAGCATAAAATGGGCATTTAACTTCTCCAAGAACTTGTTCAACGCTGAATTTCCATTGAAGCTTGCCGGCGGCTTCATCGATGCTCTCATAGGCTGCACCATGTACCCGAATCCTTCTAGACTGGCGGCTGGCAGTTCGGGATTCTGACTCGATATTGTAGGTACATCAAATTCTTCTTGATTTTCGGTCATGATTCTTCTTCTTCGGACGCCACTGTCAGGACTACTGTTCCTTCTAGTTGCCTTTGCAAACACACCTGGAGTCCTGAGTAGGAACAGGGAGCTTACTCAAAGCTATGTTTGTGCGTGTGTAGAAGATACAACAAAGTCAAGAAGGGTTAAGTTTACCCTTTATTTCTCACAGCGTACAGCCGTTCCCGCACTTCGGAATACAGATACCAGCACTTACGGTCGAAAACATAAAAAATAAGAAATAAACTAACTTAATAAGAACTAAACTTGAATGCTTTACAGACAGTAGTAACACGAAGATTGGCCTTTTAACACTACTTATGTAGTGAGCGGAATGCAAAACTACAATACGTCTTCAAATATCGACGAGAACTAAGTTCTGGCCTTAAAGGCAGACGTGAAAAGCACGCGCGTGGTAAAACAGCGAGAAGTCGCTCTCTCTCTTTGGGCTAAAAGCCATGTCTTAAATACTTGTACAGTTTGCAACCTCATTTACATAAACAATTCTCTTTTGCGCTCATTCTGGCCGGAAATGGAAAATAAGAGAGGACAGCAAAGTTTTAAAATAAAATAAACGTTAGTAAAACTTAAAATCCTTACATACTGTCCTGAAACAGT
Source organism: Stegodyphus mimosarum (assembly GCA_000611955.2). NCBI lineage: Eukaryota > Metazoa > Arthropoda > Arachnida > Araneae > Eresidae > Stegodyphus > Stegodyphus mimosarum. The sequence continues at coordinate 220,178 of KK116987.1, forward strand.
TTTCACAAATTGCAGGCGACACTGGGCGTTACATTCAGCTGTGTAAGGACACTTGCGCTTATGATTAGTATGCCTTCAAGCTACCGAGAATTCTACACGTTATGCCGTCAACCATAGGTTCGTGGCTGCTCATTTTGCCTGATACTTTATAAAATTTACCCAACTCTTACAAGAAACTCCTCGAAGGGTATGAACACACAAATTGCCGAGATCGTAGATCGTTTCGTTTAAGACAAAGCATGACCTTTACGGTCTTCACTCTTCATTAAATTTCCGCCCTTGGGCCAATTGCTTGAATGATGTTTAAGGTGTAACTGATTTACACCTACCGTCCGTGGACGTGAATACAGCAGCGAAGTTGTCGAGAAAGAGCATTTGAAGATTTTGAAAATCTGCAATTAGTATAATGAGCATATCCGAGATAGCAATATACGATGTTAAATTATGATAGCATTCACATGACTTACAATTTTAGCAGTACTTCTTTGTGGTAAACATTGAAGCTACGTTAATTGTGATAGTATTTAAAGGCATTACATATAAGGTACGTATCCATCGCTTTTTGATACAAATTGCCGAAAACCTCTCGGGTGTTTATATCCCCTTCAGAATCACAGCTCCGCAGGCACGTGCGTGTATGCTTACGTGTTTGACGCTGAATATTTGCAAAATTCTTTGACGGCGTAATTAGTATCTATTAAAAAAAATAGACAAAATGTAGAACTTCTCTTAATTTTGCACAAAAGTGCACTTAATTTTGTATACGTACATAAAGTTTGCAACCTCATTTACATAAACAATCAACCGAAATCAACCGATTCTAATTTATAAGTAAAATTAAATTAGAATCAAAACAAGGCAATTCCCCAACAATGTTAAAAATTGCAACCGTTGATAAGAGGTCACGCATTTATGTAAGATAACTAAAGCTATAAGAGCTGTGCGTTATAAGCGATATACGTTATTTTATGAAAAGCAAGCATTCGATAGCATGCTATCTTTGAGAGTTATAAGCAGTCAGTCTTTGGTTGAGAAGTGATGCACCTCTAGAAGAGATTCAACGCAAATTTGACTGTAAATTATAAGCATCAGTTTATTATTTGTATAGTTATACACCGCAAGTGATTCAACGCAAATTGAGGATACGTTACAAGCATTATATGCATTATGAGCTTTAAAACTGTTGTAAGCGATGTACATTATTATCATAAACGAAAAACACTCCCCATCAGGTTATTTTTAATGTTATAAGCCTTCATTTATTTTAAGCGTTATAAAAAGAAATCCTAATACTTTGAGCATTATAAGCCCCCATGCGTCACGAGCGTTTTAAAAATAAATTTTAAGCATTATATGTACTTTATAAGCGGGATATACGTTATTTATAGAATTTATATATTTACAGAACCTCAAAAGAATATCGATGCTATTAGTACTACAGCACAGTGATGCGAAATTTCGTATGTACATATATGATCGAATTTTGATTTGAAAAGTGATACATCGCAAAAGTGAGGCAACGAAAAAGTGAAGAACGAGATTAAAAGCGAAAAATAGTGGACGTAATGATATTATAACCTTGAAATTGAATAACCAATATTGCAGAATATTTAAAAAAATAGGAAATCACTCAATTAATATCTTTTTATCATTCTTGTTTTCAAAGAAATTTAAGAATTTACGTTATAATCTGGGAAAATTTCGAAACTTCGTAACCGACACATTTTTAGATGTTGAAATTTTAAAATAATGAACGTCAAATAGTCGAGCAATTTTCGAAAATTCAGCAAGGAGGAAAAAAAGAACCGAAATTATGTTAGAAATTTCCTACAAATTTCATTAAAAGATATCTTTCACCTCTATCCGATGGTACCAACAATAAATTTCTGAGAGTTTGTTTGTTCATTGAATGAAGACGTGCGAAGAATGTTTTCAAATTGAATTTTAAACATGCATTTTGAAAAAAATCACTTCAGCGCATTGTATTTTCACCCATAAAAAGTGCGTGCACAAAATTTGAACTCGAAAACTTAGGACGTTGTTTATCGATGATAAGCTTTTGACCATAATGATGAATGTCAAGAGCAAGTTAAATAAAAGTTTATAAAAATTCTAAATTCCTTTAAATAAAAAAAATCAAAATATAAACTGTACGGTTCAAGATAGCCTTTCAAAAATTTATCATATAATAATGATTATATGATTCGAAAATTAATGCATAATAATTATTTTAAAATTCATTTTTAGTGTGCAGTATTGAATTTCAAAACAGTAGGTGAAAAAATTTTCACAGTGACACATACGTTATAGATATGTGAAGCAAAATAATCAATGAGTGATCAGTAGTCATTACCATTAGTAACAATAATAAATAAACACACAATGATTTACAAAGAACAAACAAATTCTTAACAAACCGAAAACTAATAATTTTATAAGTCGCATATGCAAACAAATAAAATAATTATTAAAGTAAACTTTACTGATTTGTTGTTCAATGAACTTTTATTGATTCTGCATGCAGTCAAAGAATGTAAGAATGTAGATTTATATTTATTTAAGATATTATTACAATTTTATTTATATCAAAATCAGTCTTTATTTCAGTTGTTACAAAACTTTGTTATAAATATATTGAAATGCTCGAGTTTTTAAAGATAAAAAAAAGCCGTTGAAAAATTTTAATTTAGACCGCAAAATTGGATCACGCACATACTTTATCTTCAGTAAAAATGTATTCAAGAAACAAATTCAATGGACATATTCACAAAATCCACTTTTCCCTTATCACTCCCTAAGTTATTTAGAAGGTACGCTTGATGTCAATAGAAATAGCATCAATCGGTATATTGATTGTCATTTAAAAAAGTGTGTTTAATAACCGTGTTTTTGAGAACCGATTGTCAATTTTACACCAACAAAGAACAGGTGTCTCTTTTCCCATTTATTGTTTATCAAGAGGGTAGGAGCTTCCTTTTCCAATACTAGCTCTTCCTCTTCACAATACTAGTGACAGAATCAGTTTTTTTTATAATCTTGAAAATAATTATTTCATGTCTTAAATATATGATGAATAACGCATGGTTGGCCAAACTTCATACACCAGAAGCCCTATTTTACGATACAGAAAATTTTTAGAGCCACAACTAAATTTTTCAAGAATCTCGATTCCGTATTTCATAGTTTAAAAAGTAATGAAATGTTTCCATGAATAGAATTATTTGAAGTACATTATTAGAATTTTTGATTTTTATGTATACCTAATATTGCTACATATAAATAAGAACTTTAATTTTTTAATTCTATATTTAGGAAAAATTTGTTCCTAGGATGTGCAGTTTTAAAATTATTGCGCAATGCAAACTGAACATTTCTTTTTCCAGACTTAGCGAAGCATTTTCTTCTAAAACACAGATAGCCAAGTACTTCTAATTCCCCCTTTATAATTATCGAATCTTTTTAAAAGAAACAAATTGAAATTGAATGAAGAAATCATAATGCTCTTTATAAGTACATTGAGTACAGTAGCCTTTCCATTTGGGTGAAGAAAATAGCATTAATTTGAAAAATAGATACAGTGACTTTTCTTTATTTTAACTCATACCCTGTCATCTGGAAAGAATAAAATAAGTAAAATGGACAGTACAAACAGCTGCAGCTCTGACTAAGAAATTGCCATTTGACTAAGAGAAGAGATGCCTTCATGGAGGAATTTCTAAGGAAACCTGACTCTAATATAACTTATTCGAAAGAAGGAAAATAGTCTTTGGGTAAGCTTTCAATGATTTCCGAACTTTGCAGGAAAAATTATAATGAATGTTTTTACATACATTTAACACAAGGACCAACACACAGAGGTCAAACCTAGTCCTATACTACTGCTAACTCTTTACACTAGAATTTCGCTCTATAGAATTTCTCGAATATTCAGGAAGGTTTGGATTATTAAATCTAGAAACTTTGAGCTTTTTTATCATTCGAATCTTTATTTTAAAAATAATCAACCATTTTAATTCCTTTTATTGACGCCCAATACAAGTAATCACTAAAAAAAGACCACCATTTTTGTAATTTCAATGATATTTGAATTACTAAAATTACCTCTTGACGCCTTTGAGTGCCACGCTGTTTCAATACAGCATCCAACGAATTCTACTAGAATTTTCATTAACAAAGGCACTATGCTTTCTCCAAAGTTCTAAAAACTAACTCTCGAATTGTCTCAGGGTAATTCTTGACGCAGATGATATGCTACAAAAACATTACG
>KK116987.1:224500-257536 GCA_000611955.2 Stegodyphus mimosarum
ATTCAGCCACGGTGAAGAGACATTAGGATTTTTGATCCAGAAGACATGAAAAGTGTGCAACGCCCTTTCCGGGTCTCGAATCTGGCTACTCGAATCAGCTACAACCTTTTCTAGTTTGGGCACCACTGCAAAGACATTAGGTTATTTTTTTTATGCGGGGTACGTGAAAAATGAGCAATGCCCTCTCCGGGTCTTGAACCTGGACTTCTCGAATACATGCCGAGTGTGCTAACCGTTACACCACGTAGGCATGCAGAAAGGAGAGAGAAAATGACTTTTTTTAAAGAGCGAGTGGGATTATGGAACACAATCGCCAAATTTTGGTGGTGAAGAATCATCATCCATCACCTTTTAGTTCCGAATCGAAACTCTTTTTCGATTCGGATTAAAATTTGAGGAACTTCGTGTGAATTTTAACTGTTGTTAGATTAACCTCGATTATGGGATAACCGTGAACGTCATTGCTTGTATTACCTCGGCTAATCGGGAGTCTACTGTGTAGAGACATTAGGTTATTACGAAGCAGGAGACATGAAAAATGAGCAACGCCTTCGCCGGGAATCGAACCACGGACCTCTTGGTTACGCGTCGAGCATGCAGACCACTACACCACGAAGGCATGCGAAGAAGGAGGGAGAAATACCTTATATACTCCCCCTTTTAAAGGGCGACTGGGGTTTTGGGGACCCAATCGCCAAATCGCGGTGGTGGAGAATCATCATCCACCTTTTTAGTTCGGGCGCCAGTGTAGAGACATTAGGTTATTACGAAGCAGGAGACATTAAAAATGAGCAACGCCTTCGCCGGGAATCGAACCACGGACCTCTCGGTTACGCGTCGAGCATGCAGACCACTACACCACGAAGGCATGCGAAGAAGGCAGGAGAAATACCTTATAATTGTACCTGTAAAATACTTACAGTATGGCCTTCTTTTTGACACTTTCATGTTTTGCTTTAAGGATATGTTAATCGGTGAATAGAGCATTGCATGCATGGAAGCATAATTGATTTTTCTCTGTTACCGTTTTAAGTAAAAAGTAACTTGCAAATGAATATGTCTATGTTACTGTGAAAGACCGAAATTGGAGAATGTCGACTTTCACCGGAGAATGTCAACATTCACCAAATACGTCGGTTAAAGATGGAATATAACATTGCATTCTTATACATTCGGACCCTCACCGGTATATGTCCACAATCACAGATATGCTCTGGTGTAGGTCGAAAAGAGAGGAGTAGACAAAGACGCAACTGGCTGTTTCCAATAAATGCAGTTGTAAAAAAGCAAGGTTCTCTTGTGCAATTCAAAGTGTCTTAATATTTTAAGTTGTTGCAATAAATAAGATTTGAATCACATAATTTAGTTAAGTTTTTTATTACTATTATTTTATTTTCTCATCTAGAACGTACTGTATAATTAAGTTTTTAACTTCTATTATTTTCTTTTTTCATTTTGAATGTACTATGTGTTTTAAGTTCTTATGTTATTAAAATCTTATTTTAAATCTCAAGTGCGTTTTTTCGTGACTGAATTACGGAGAAGAAAATATAATACTATTATATGTTGAACATTCACCATTAGTACAGAAATAAGGGTATTTAGCAAATATTTCGGACATACACCAAGCGACTATGTGAATGTTGACATTCACCGGTGAATGTCGACATTCTCCAGATTTCGGTGTTTCACCGTAACGTATATATTTCGACTCTTTATGAGTCCCTGTTTTGAAGCTTTTGAATTGCAACTTTGTTAATTCTTTAAACATCAGAAATTCAACAAACTGTGATTACAGAAACCAAACTTTAATTTTTTGAGCAAAAGATTTGTTTTAGTGATTTAACATTATCCACATTATCAAGTAGTTTTATATCATGATTTAGGGCCAAAAGCATTATTATCAACTGCTGAGTATATGTAAAAATATGAAAGTTCAGTAATAAAATTTATGAAGTGTTTGGGGTCATAATATTAAATAGTGATTTTAACATGTGACTTTATTTCGCCCATTTTTGTATTTAATGTTGCTAATATCTCCTTGAAACTGTTTGCTGAGCTGGTTTTGATTAAGTATATCTAAAGCAAAAAGCTATTAATTACGCTAAAATTAGATCGCATTTTTAGTGTCAACAGCTGATGAATGCATCAAAGAAATATATTCAACTAACATTTGAAAGGTCCTTTTAACTGCGCTTACTGTGGATCTTTTGTAAAATCATCCGTGTAGATCCTGGCGCAAAACGCATAAATATTTGCTTATTATGAGCCGATTCGTAGACTTATAGTTAACTTTAAATTAATAATCAGAAACTGTACCAATGTGTTTCGAAAACTGGTACTTATTCTCAATATTCATCATGAATACAATGTTTTAATTAATATTTATTTCGCCGGGTTGGTTAAAACGATATCGATTGATATTCTTAAAAAATGCATCAAAACTAATTTTTTGATGGATACCCACATCATTTCGGAAAAATTTTGTTTGCAATAAAGAGGTTGATTTTCTAGGCGTAGAAATTGTCCCGCATACAATGTACGATAAGTCAAGAGTAATCGCAGGTACTTATCAATACGCGAATAATATGCCATGCAGTTTCCTTTGCTTTCTGAGTAAATAGACTAATAAATAACTGCATTAAAATTATCCTATAAATGCATAGTACCTATGAAATATTCAGACATTATTTACACCCAAACAAATAATAAGAAACGTGCCTTTGACATACTAAATACTGCTATAATAAATGACCATATTAATACAAAAGAAGCTCTCAGCCAAGATGAGAATGTTACATAGACTTGTGAGAATATCTTATTTTAATTTTTAATGATATTTTCAATTTGACTATTTGCTAATGAATAGCCTGAATTTCAATAATCTCAATAAAAATTGCAATATGGAGTTGCATCTTATTTAGATTCCTTAAGTAAAAACGGGTTTGTAATTTTTGCAAGTACATTGTTGGTGCAAAGAAAGCTCAGCTGTAACACTGTATAAAAGTAACAATAACATTTATCCATGTTGTTACTCAAACATTGTATTTGGTAAATTCATCTAAATTATTAATTAGCAAGTTTGCAAGATAACATTCAGTTAAGTCGGAATCCGGCAGCGTTATTTTCATTAATGTCAATTTTTCTGCAATTTAAGCAAATGTTTCTGCAGTTACTTAATGTAAATTATTCATTCCATGTTTCATAATAGTGATACAGTTTTACATTTGTTAATGACAGGATATTTTGCTGAGCTGAGTACTTGAGGTTGCTACTTAACATGAATATTGATGTTTTTTTTTTCAGTGCTACTTACCATGAATATTAGTGCTTTCTTTCACTGTAAGTCTAGATATTAAGATTTTTATTTTTTAAAATTACTTGTACCGAATGGCCATTTAGTAGAGTTTGATAATTTACTTACTGCTCAAATTTTACTTTGTACACAGCAACAGTCGATTGCATCTGAATGAAGGCTAAGAACTTCGTCGGGGATTCAACTACATGTTGTAAAACGAAATCTGAGTTGCATTGGTAGTTTTCTTCATGTAATGAAATATAAAAAACATCTCCTTTAAAAGATCTTCAAGAAGGTACTTCTTTCCCAATTATCATTTAGCCTTACAACTTTGAACACGAGAGACCTGGATTTGAGTAAAATGATATTAAAATTAGAAAGTAAACAGCAAGCAAACCTTGAAAATCAGGAGAATTATATGACTAATGAGTGGATTAGAGTGTCTGTTGAAACTGGGCGAACTCATTTGTTTAAAATTAAGCAAAAATAAATAAATAAATAAATAAATAAAAGCCACCTCAATTTATCAAAGACTTTGTATAAAATTCTATCAATTTTAAAGGCAATCAGACACACTTCCATCTTTTCCAGGAACAAAAATGTTTTGCATAAAAGAGGATGAGCGACAACGAATTTAGATCGTAAGCAATGGGCGGAAGAAAGCGAAAAGGAATGTAACGCCATCTGTCAAAGAAAATGAAAATGAAATACGAAAATCTAAGATAATAGAATTTTGAGGACATTAAGAACACGATTAAAACTAATGTCGTTAAGTAAAAAAGAATACTATTAACTAAAGAAGTTAAAATATTGTGAATATGAAACGCTTCAGGAAAATCTTTCAGAAAAATCCTAAAACCCTCGAAATCGATAGAGCTTTGTTCAAACTCCACCGCAAATTAAGGTTGCTTTATTGTCTAAAATTAAATTTTACACTAACGTGTTTCTCTTCCAATTCGAACTCATTTGTAACAAAGGTATTAACAGAATATTTTTAAGGAAATTAAGTGTATAGGTTTATGGTAATCATTCATAGATACCATTTATGGTGGCGTATGTTGTTACAGCAAGTATAACGATGATTCCTTTGACTCGGTGATATTACCATTTTTTATTCAAGCTAGAAAGGATATATACTTCAACACACGCTCACTAATAGCAAAATAACATGGAATGCATGTCACATGACATAAGGATTTTTACAGGTAGTAAGTTCACCGTTGGGTGGAGACGAGCGAACTTTTTTTCTTATGCGCATGCGTATTAATTACTGTGGCGCAGCTGTATCTTATCCCGACACATCCGTCATTCGAGCGTACAGAGATGATGATGTACTGTATGCTGCGTGATGGTCAATATGATTTGCTGCGTACTCTTTTTATTCCTTATTTGTTTAAATAAAGTGTGTTGTCCTAAATCGATGGATTTTTTACTCTGAATATGAACCTCTGAACAACAAATGGCAGCAGGTCCGTGGCTATATCAAGAAGAACTGGATGTAAAATACCAAGCAGAAATCGAAACTGTCTCGGTGAAAGACAGAAATGGAGAAGTGGAACGTTCCCGAATTAACTGGAGAGAACTATTTTATTTGGGCATTGAAAATTAAAGCTGCCTCAGCAATGAAAAGATTTGACTCAGTAATTTCGAGTATAAAACCAGAAAACTTAGACGAGAAAGATGAAAGACTGTGGAATGAGAAAAACGCTGAGGCCGTAGCGCATATAAAACTTTCACTATAGGATCAACAGGCGCTTCAGTTCTCCGCAGAGAAGAATGCAAAAATACTTTTTTTTTTCTTATAACGTGCTTCGCCTTTAGGCACTACACGGAAAGGGAGGGATGCCCCGTGGAAGTCTTTTTAAGGGAAACTGGCTCGTATCCACGTTACACATGGGGAAAACCACGAAAATGCCCATGTAGCCAGCCCGTTCGGCGGGACTCGAACCCCGGACCGAACTACCAGTGTTTTAGCTGCTTTAACCGCTCGGCCGCTGGTGGGCACGCAAAAATACTTTGGGAGATAATAAAATCAACATTTACAGGACAAGCCGAAGATCGAAAAATAGATGCCGGTAATGAGTTAAAAAATTTAGAAATGAAGTTACATGAGTCGGCTAATAATTATATTGCAAGAGCGAGAGGAATATCAACTAAGTGTCAATCGCTAGGACTAGAAGTATCTCCTCGCGAATTGGTGTTTTACATAGTCCGTGGACTTCGTGGAAAATTCTCTCGAATTAGGGAAATTTTAAAAACTCCACAGCGTGAAAAAACAATTTATGAAGTACTCGAAATACTCCGCGAGGAAGAGTCTACACACATTTCAATGAGCGGGAAACGACCTGATGGAACCAACGCTGAGGCGTTCGTATCAAGGAGAAATAAAAATTATAATCCAAGAATTCGTTACATTTGCCGACGGCCTGGTCACATCGCGAAAGATTGCTACTACAGAAACAAGAAGCCAAAAAGTGAGTTATCCAAAGGTAACAAAAAAAGAAAGAAATCACAACCTACAAATGTGAACGTTTCATCTCGTTCTGGTGAAAGAGAAAGTGATTTCGCTCTTCAATTTACGCTTGGAAAATATGATAAATGTGACAAAATTTGGTTGTTGGATAGTGGTGCAACTGGACACATGGCAAAAGACTCCTTTTGGTTTCAGAATATTATATCAGAGGTGAGGGAGATTTACCAGGCAGGTAAACATTCAAAAATATTTTCAGAGGGTATTGGTACTCTTAAAGCAAAAACTATATGCATAAAAAATTCTAGTTCTGTTAATTTAACTATTAGTAATGTTATTTATGTTACTGATTTGAGAAATAACTTACTGTCACTCACTGCATTAATGAATAAAAGATGTAAAATTGAATCAAGGAATAATTCTGTATTAGTTTTTAGTATGTGTAATCAATTACTTTTTAAAGCATTTAACGGTAAGCTTAACGGATAACGGTAAGCTTGAAGTTAATTTAGAACCATATTATAATTCTGAATGTTGCATTGCTAATGATTGTACTGGTAATAATTATTAAATTACCTTGTATTCGGCGTTCATTTACTAAAAACATTCAATCGATTTCGAGGGCAGCTACAGGTCCCTCCTCATCAGGAGAACAAAATATCTAGAAAGGGAAAGAAACCTCAGTAACGGCTTTTTATACTCTCGGGTAGAACCACGCGCGAGGAGGCAACGCCATCTATCGGCAAAAACAATCATCAAGAATTATGTTAATAGAATTTTAAAAGCGCTAGGAAGGACTGGGTTAGACTTAAAATCGTTCACTAAACTTGCTAAATCTTTGTGAATATGAAAAGCCTCAAGAAAATCCAATTCACCAACGGAAGAAGCTTTTTGGATAATTTTTGCAGATCCAAAGTCAAAATTATGATTAAATTTCCAACTATGATACGCTATTGAAGACGTGTTAATTTCGCCCTTTCGGACATAAGATTCATGTTCCTTGATACGAAACTTTAACGCTCTTTTTGTTTGGCCAATATATCTCAAGCCACACTGACACGATATACTATAAATTCCCCAAGAATTAAAGTCAGAAACAGAATCTTTTAGAGTCGAACCGTGAATTTTATTGATAGGGGAGAAACTGACCTGAAATTTGAATTTGTGGAGAATCCGTGCAACCTTATAACTAACAGAAGGATAAAATGGAAGCACGACAAAGTCATTAATATTATTTCTAACAGTGGAATGTCTTCTATGATGGGAATCTGAAAACTTTTTAACAGCTTTATCAATGATTACGGGAGAAAATCCTCGGTCAATAGCAACCGCTTTTAAATAATTAAGTTCATTGGTAAGCTAGGATTCTGTGGAACAAACTTTGAGCGCTCGAAATACATAATACTAAAAAGAAGCCATTTTTTGCTTAACAGGGTGGCATGACTTAGCATGGGGTGGTAAACAAACTGCAAAGGGTTTAAGGTACACAGTAGTGCTAAAATCAATTTCATTGCGGATTATAAGAATATCAAGGAAGGGGAGGGAATTGTTGGATTCAATTTCAAGAGTGAATTGGATGGCTGGATCAAATGAATTTATAATAGATAAAATCTCGGATAAATCGTCTTTATTACCATCAAAAAGTGCGAAAGTGTCATCTACATAAAGAATCCAGAGACGAAAAGATAGTTTATCAAATAATTTTACCTCAAAATAGTGCATATAAATGTCAGCAAGTACAGGACTGAGAGGATTAAATTTGATTCTCACATTGGCGTGTTTCTCTTCTATTGTAATAATTATGAACTTTGGTATTAAAGATTGTGCCATTTAAATGCAAAGTATATGCTTAAAATGAAAGAATACATTGGTATTAATAATGTAAGTGATTTGAGGTGTGAAACTTGTGGCATAAGTAAAATAACTAAAAAAGTCATCCAAATATTGACATTATCAGAGTTCAGAAATTTTAGAATTAATTCATTCGGATCTGTGTGGTCCTGTTCAAACGGAATCAATTGATGGGCCTAAATAAATATTTTATGATCTTAGTGGATGATTATGATCTTAGCGGATCTTAGTGGAATGTATTTTATTTATTTTCTTAAAAGTAAAAATGAAGTATTTAATGTATTTTCTAAGTTTAAAGCTAAGTATGAAAATTTAACTGGTAAAAGAATTAAACTTTTGAAAACAGACAATGGTTTAGAATTTGTAAATGAACAATTAGATAATTATCTTGTTGATTCTGGTATTTTTCATGAAAAAACAATTCCATATAATAGTGAAAGTAATGGGAAAGCTGAACGGGCAAACAGAGTTCTTTTGGAAAGAGTTAGGACATTACTACATGAGAGTGAGCTTCCGGTAAAATTCTGGGCAGAAGCAATTAATTTTAGTCTTCAAGTATCAAATTTAACACCCCGGAAAGGGAAAGAAAAAATTCCTATAGAAATTTGGACTGGCAAAAAACCCAAATTAAACTATCTAAAAATTTGGATGTGTGGCATACTTTCACATTCCGAAAATAATGCGAAACAAATTTGATATACCAGGAAACAGAGGGATAATATTAGGATATGCTAGAGAAAGAAAAGGGTATTGTATTTATGATATAGCAAGTAATAAAATAATTGAAGAAGGATCTGTTAATTTTAACGAATCTTTAAAAGGTAGTAATTATGCGGGAAGAAATAAAATCATAGAAACTTTGGATATTGAAGAATTAAAAGGAATTTTGTGGAAGGAAAACGAAGTAGATCAAAAAACAAAAAGTGAAAAACCACACCTCGAATTGGTTGTTACGGAAAATACTCAAGCAAGCGAATATGCTGGCTCATCAAATTTCGAAATCACCGACATGAGCCGTTGTAGAGAGAGCGACGATAGGGGGAATAAAATCTAAACATCTGACAGTTATGAAAAAAATAATGGAAATGAACTACCATTAAGACAATCCGAGAGGCTCAAATCAAAACAACTGTCGTCAAATATAATCAGTAATGTTCCGAACCAGTGGCGGCTCATAATAAGCACTGTGGAACTGCAGCACCCCATATTTCCACTTATTATTATTTTTAATATTTAAAATAATGGGCCGTTTTTTCTTTAATTCTTTCTTTATACTTCTACAATATATAATCCTTAATGTCAGTAGCCATCCTCCAGTTTATAAAAAAGGTACGAAAGTCTTTGTATGGTACTGCGGGCTTCGCAGTTCCAGCGGCTTGGTGTTTGGTTGATCTGCGCATGCGCACACAGAACGCAGCACTCGAGCCACTCAGCGAGAAGAGCACTGTCGCTCTTACAGTGCCGAAATTCTGGAAACGTGATTACTTTTTACTTCGCGCGTTTGGTATTTTGTTGTTTTGCGCATGCGCACTTAGGAAGCAGCGTTCGAGGCCGAGAGGAAGAAGGGCACTGTCGCTCTTACAGTGCCGAATCTGGAGTGCCGTTTGGAGGAGTTTCTTTCTTTTTTTTTTACTCCGCGTGTGCTGTGATTAAAAAATCATACACCATATTCTTGGTTAGATTATTTTTTCAGCTATTCTATTTGATTCATTTTTTTCGGTTCTTTTATTTTACAGAAAACTTTAACCATGTCCTTGCATCCTCAAGTAATAAATTCTGTGACTGTAAGTGAACTTCAAGAGCTTTCATTTTCACAGCTGTCTCTCCATGAGAAAAGTACAATTAAGAAAAGAGGTCGTTCAACAACTGATATTCTAATCTGTCAGCTAGACATAAGAAACAAGAAGAAATTTATTCGTAGTTTCAATTCTGAATGGTACCAACGGAAAAATTGGCTTTGCGGTTGTCAAGTAAAAAATGCTCTGTTTTGCTTCCCGTACTTCCTGTTTGGAGGTGATGTAACGTGGATAAAAGACGGTTTCAGAAATATAAACAAAATGAAAGGAAACACTGAAAAGCATGAGATGTCAAAGAAGCATGTTGATAATGTAGTTTCACTGCACTTTTAGGAACCGTTAGTATTAAGGAGAAACTTAGTGAGGGATACAGACTTTCAGTCAATGAGCATAACATAAAGGTTAAAAAGAACCGTGAAATTTTGTGCAAAATAATAGACTGTATTTTCTTTTGTGGAAACTTTGAAACTTCCATACGTGGACATGATGAAAAAGACGATTCAGTAAATCCAGGTGTATTTAGAGGATTAGTAAATTTTACTTCTAAATTAGATTCAGATTTAAAGAATCACTTAGAAACTAGTGCAGTCTACAAAGGTGTTTCTAAGACCATTCACAACGAGATACTTGACTGCCTCTTTCAAACATATCATGAGGAGATAAGGAATGAAATTAGAAAAGCTTGTAACTTTAATGGCTGATGACACAACAGATGTTTCGGAACACACTTGTTCTTAAATGGTCGAATGTATTGAATTAAAATTTTTGTGACAGCACCCCCACTAATTTCAGCTACGAGCCGCCACTGTTCCGAACGATTTTTCAGATGCAAAAAATAGTGCTAATTGGTATGACTGGAAATCGGCAATGGAAAATGAATTAGATTCATTACATAAACACAAAGTGTGGGAAATAGTAGAAAGGCCTGAAAAAACAAAATTAGTAAAAAGTAAATGGGTGTATACTTTGAAGGAAGGAGACTCTGGGGAAATAAAATATAAAGCGCGATTAGTAGCGGCTTGGTTTAATCAAATAAAAGATAAGGAATATACTGAATCATATTCACCAGTTGTTAATATTGAATGTTTTAGATTATTGCTTGCACTTTCAGCTAAATTAAATTTGACTGTTAAATTTTATGATGTAAAAACAGCACATTTGTACAGGACTTGAACGAGGATGTATATATGACTCCTCCACCTGGTTATGAAAAACTGATTGGAGAAGGAAAAGTATTTATGGGTGTGCTTAAAAAGATGCTTTATTATGAATCTACGTATCAATAATGTGTGTTATATATTAAGCTAAGTATGAAGTAACTGATTTATTTTCTTCTTTTATGTAATGTTTATGTATATTTATGTGCAATAATTTGGATGGTGGGATGAGAAAAGAAGTGCATTAATTAACAATCGTCGCTGGAGTAGCGGGGATGGTGATAGCAGGTAATTTGAATCTGTGGCGTAGTGGATGACTGGGAAGCCGGGGAAATTACGATTAGCTTGATGGATGAATACATTTAATTTTTGAGCATAAACAATTATGTACAAGCACATTTTGTTAACATCACGTAGTACAATGGACGCAATCCGCACCGCTCAATTTTTTTCATTGTTGCTTGTTTATTTGTTATTAGACCGTTATTTGTTTCTTACATTGTTATTTGTTATTGTTGTTTCTTACATTACAGATTATATTGTTACTAAAGATCGCAAAACTGTTAATCATAGGCTTACAAGGCGGGAGCAGGGGTAAACGTAAATGCGTATTAAGCAGCAGGCCCTATAAATAATAAGCTCGGCTCCTTTGTTTTAATCCTGCACAGCGATTGAGTAAGAGTTGACAACATTGCAGAGAAAATGATGGCACAAATGGTGCAATACGTATCCTTGAAGGACGAATGCATTTACATTAAAATTAGGAATTTAAAGGGCTATTGCCAATAACTTAGGAATTTGTTCCAATTAAATTTAATTTGATAATAATTTACCTTCATATTTTAATGTCTTACACGCACACACACACATATATATTGCATTTCACAATTAATGGCTTTCCTTTCCCGAATCATTAATTTATTTATTATTAACTTTATTTATTATTAATTAAATTAATATTTATTATTATTAATTATTTATTTATTTATTGTTAATTTATTATTAATTATTAATTATATTTTTTTAATTTGCAATTTTTATTTATTTTTCGTATTTTGCATTTTTATTGGCCTTTTAAATTATTGTTACTTTCCATCTGCTATCTAGCCTTCTTTTTCTTATTACTACTATTATTATTATGACAACTTATTTAAACAATAAGCCCTGAAAAATAGAGGCATTCTAAACTTTTCAAATTATTATGTTTGTTGTGAAATCGATGGAGGTCTACTATTGGCTTGTCATCCACTTTGACTTTTCTACTTGGCTTAGTAGCTCAGAGGAACTTAGATATAAAATCTCCCTGTATAGATGAAATGCTGTCAGGAGACAAGTCTGGGAGAGGGATTTGTTCAGTAACATATCTGCTCGTATAGACGGGGCTCTAAACAACCTTAGCGTTTTCCGGAAGGGTTAAGCCTAATTCTTCAGCGATGAGTTTCAATTTGTCCTTCTTTAATTTAGCAATTACAGCCATGCTTCAAACTAGAAATAAAACTAAACAAAAAATTGCTCTTACTTCAAATCACTGGGATCACCTGAATGTTGTCTTATCCATGATTTATAACTTTTGACCATTTACTGAGAATCGAAACAAAACGAAAAGCGCTGATTGTCACTTGGTCTATGGATTTAGAGCACAGTAATGAGTGACACAAACGATACTGGTATGGCGCAGCTATGCGTAAGAGTCTTGAGTGCTGAAAAACAAGGTTTAGTCTCTTAACACTAAAATACGCAATACATTGAAACATCACTCAAGACATCTTAATTTTGCATTACTCAAATTCCCATACGACACGCATAGCTGCGCCATACCAGTATCGTTTGTGTCACTCAATACTAAGTAAATTAGAACTCGGAGAAGCTGCAGATTTTCGTTCATACGACAACACCTAGCTAATTGTCAAACTTGTGTTTTAAAGTGACAACCTGTATTCTTTGAATCTTTGATAAATTTCTTCTTAGTAATAGCGTAAGAACAGTTTCTGTCAGCACCATTCTCTTTTCTTCCAAAAAAAAGTGCATCCATCAGAATAACTTTATAGCCTACAGTTGCATCTTCTTTGGCGTGAAATAACTTAAATTGGCCTTACAGTCTAACAGCTAATCACGGAATCATCAGAAGTGCTTTGCAAGTTAAGACCAACTATCAATACAGACGCAAATCCAAATGTAAAATCAAATAAATTAGTCCATTCCCTGCTTGTAGGCAGAATGCGTCAAGAAAATCATTAAGACATTAACGTTTTCTTAAGGTAATAAAACCATTAAGAAAAATTGCAGGCATTTAGAAGATAAAATATTTTATTTATTTAATTATATTTTTATTTATTTGTTTGTTTTTTATTCATATATTTATTTGGAAATAGAGATTGTTCAAAAACATGGATAATGTTCAACAAACTAAAAGTAGGATGATAAAATTGTATAAAATAATGGCACAGTGATAAAACTATGGAAATTTTTTTGTATGCATATCATTCTGAATTAAAATGTAAATTATACATTCTTTTTTCTATATCTTTTTCGAACGGCCCATTGAAAGACATATCAACAGTTCTTCACGGTATTTTCTCTTTTAATGCAGAATGCAAACAACAGAATCGTGATGAAGCCTTTGTCATAAAGTACTCTTTCTCCCAAACATTCTTTCGAAAGAAGGGATTTTAAAATAAATAAAAATCAAATAAATAAATAAGAAGAAGAAATTATATGAATAAATATGCTTAAAGTACCCAATGTGAAAGAATATATAGAAATTTTTAAAATAACTATTTGCAATTTAAAATAACTAACTGCAATTCAACCATGCAAATGGAATAAAAAAAAAGTAAATTCTTTAAAAAGAAAAAAATCTTAGAATATCAACTGGGATTATAAAATATAATATAAAAATTAAAATAATTTCAAAAAAGAAGAAACGAGATATTTTTTCCGCACTTTCGGAAAGGGAAAGTCGAAAGGTTAACATAAATTGAGAAGTTCGCCTCTTTGCGGAAAGTGAAAAAAAATGCGGCCAAACTGTATTATGGTTAGGTTAGATTAATCATGGTAAGAAATGCTTTCGTGGAGGACTTTCTATGGGAAATTGGTTCGTATCTACGTTACACGTGGGGAAAACCACGAAAGCGCTCGGGTCGAACTACTATACCACTAGGCCGTTGGTAAGCCCTATTATATTTTGGTATTATTTTGTAGGTTTCTCACCAAATTTTGCAATATTTAGTTTTTAAGCATAATTTTAGTCACAGAATTGAAAAGTTGAAAAAAAAAACTACATGTCCTTACAGAAAAATCTGATTTTGTGTGCGTACGTTAGACCAACGCTATGTATAAATGCAGTATATAGCCTTTCGAGAAATGAAACCGAAAGTTGGATTTTGTCGATTGACTGCGTAGGGAGATAAAAAACTCTGCATCCTTCTTTTCTTTCTGAGCCGTTGTACATGTTTGCGACTAACGGTTGAGAAAATAAAGGTAGAGCAAAGAGTGCTAAGGAAATCGTGTACATTTTTGCCACGAATAACACAAATCTGTACGTGCACCAGTTGCAAGCATATATATGTGCGTGTACAGAAAGCTTGCAATTAAACAGAAATAAATTTTGAGTGTTTACAAATTTATTATGCAAAAGGTGGCCCGCCAGCGGCCCACCGGTAAAGTCGCTGAACACTGTTAGTTCGACCCGGGGTTCGAATCCTGGCTAACAGGCTGGCCGCAAAGGCTTTTTCATGGTTTTTCCATGTGTAATGTGGATACAAGGAAGTTTCACTTAGAACATCCTCCACGAAAGCATCCCTCCCCTTAGGCAGATAGCCCTTGCGTGCTTAGCCGCAATCAAATACATATGTTATGCAAATGGGTGAAGTATAGAATAGCACAAATAGAAAGAAAACGGTTGATCAAAATAGTATATTAAAGTCTCAATGAAGCAGTGTATGCGTCGCAGTACAAAAAAGTTACAGTACACAGGAATAAAACGTAATAGATCGTGCATAAGGCACCAAACTATTTTTGAAAGCATGAGAAAGAAATACTTCTTTCGTAAAATTCTAAATTTATAAGAAAACAATTTAACCTAGCATGCCAAAACTGAAAATAAAACTTTAAGAGAAAAAAAAAAAAGAAATCTGAAGTAAATATTTCAAGTTTTTTTTTCCCTCACCCTTCGCTTGGTTTTTAAAATGAACAAGGATCAATTTAAACTTAAACACATTCCAAAATATTATTGATTTTAGGCCAGGAATTGTTTCTTCTGGAGAGGATAAGTGCTAGGTTTTTTACTTTTCTAAGACAGTTAATTTGTTTTAGTTTTCCCGTTCAAAATAAAGCAGATTAGTAGCTGCATAAAAGAAATGAGTTAAGTGTGCGAAATCCTTTTTGGTACAGTTGCTATTGCTCAAAGTTGCTGTTGCAATTTCTTCTTCAACCATTTAAATTTTAAATGCAGTACTCCTGCATCATCACGTATTAAACTTGGTTAATTGCTAAAACTGTTTAACCATTTGAGTTCCACTCAGAGAAACAGAGATCTTTCCCACATGAAATCTGAAGAGCCATCGCTCTGTACAGATTTCCTGTGGGAAAGACTCGTTACATTTATCATGATTTGCTATTGAGGATACGTTTTTATTCTACTGAAATCAGCAAGTTTAATTTTACTAATTTTTGTTAGCCGAATCAATACTATTCTTGTAAGCCATATAATTATTTATTTGTTTAGTTGCGATTATTTTCAATTAATTTTATTCAATAAAAACTGAAAAAAAAATCTGAAAGCTTTCGGATTTTACTTTACGCCCAAAGGGACCGTCTTTTTAACGTTTTGTGGGTTACCTTTATTTATTAAATATTATCTTCGCACTTAAACCATAAAATTCAGTTCAACAGCAATATTGCAAAATAATTTTAAAATGAGCATCTCTTTAAAGTTTCCGATACACAGTCCCGCGCGCTGGAGATAAAAATGTTTTTTTTTCTTACAGTGTGGCCATTGCTCGCTTCGAAATCGTTGAGTTCGTTAATCCAACATTCGTTAAAGTTATACAAAATACAAAATGGATAATAAAACAAATTCCAAATTTGGGCTTCCAGATGCCCATAATCGGGTGGAAATGTACGTACTTCAAAATTGGATGGCTCTAGGTACCGTTGTTTTATCCCAATGCGAGAAACATATGTACATTTATGCAGATTCTTCATTGTTTAATTTCTTTAAATATAATACAGGGCTCTAACATTTGATGGCAGCAATTTGAAAAGTGAACCGACATTTACATGGAACCAACGCAAAATGCCAAAACGAAATTAATAGTCCTTCAGGGCAAATTACCCCTTTGGACTAAATATTTATAAACTAATGTTTGTTTACAAAGTAGCAGAAAGTAGTATTTAAAAGATAATAATACAAATATATAGTTTTAATAATGCAAAGCATTGGTTTATGGTTTCAAACTAAGGTCCACTGCGAAAAAGAAAAGGGGGCAGTTCTATATCTCTCGGTCTACCGGGCCGATTGACGAAATTCTAATTGCGTTTTTCATGTCTCGAAAGCGCGACTTAGGATATATATCAGATTAATACATAGCATTATTCGAACATAGGTATTTTGACACAAACTCGGACTTTATCTGAAATAAAATGCTAATTTTTTTTCCATGTTTCGATTTTACGACTCAAATTATACCTAAATATTAAATTTTGTAAATTTTCGAGAGAAATTTGCATAGAAATTCAAAAATCTATCTTGGCATTTTTTTGTCCACTTTGCGCCAAGAATAATTTACTTGGCGAGCTTCTTAATTTGTAGCAACTTAATTTTCCTTTCCCTTTTTGCATTGCAGACGAACGGGAAAAAAATCGTCGTTCATACTTTAAAATAATTTTAACAAAGTGCGTAAACCACATTTGACGTTATTATCGCTCAAAAAGAAAGATGCCAAATTTCAAAATGTGCCAATATGTAATTTCATGTACATCTTAGAAAATTTTGAATAAAAAACTCTAATATTTTGCAGGTGTGCCTCGAAACACATCTACTTTAAGAGGATGTTAAAAATTTTATAGGTTATAATACAAAAATGTTTCCGAAAAATTTATAAAAAATATTTAAATATACAAACTTTAAAAACAAATCATAAAAAATGTGCAAACTGTATTTGGTTTAAGCCTACATTTCGAATTCTGGAAGAAGGAATCAAGTAAGTTTAAGCAAAAGAAAGAGATATTAAAATATATCCAATTCAATTAATATTGAGGAGCTAAAATTTTGAGAGTTAATTTTTTAAAAACTAATCGTGCGATTTTTACAAAACTTGGCAGTTTGGCATAATTTGAGTCGTAGAATCAAAATATGGAAAAAACTGACATATAAAAGTCCGAGTTTGTGCCAAAATACCTATGTTAGAATAATGTTATATGTAAATCTAATATATATCCTAAGTCGCGCTTTCGACACATGAAAAACGCTATTTGAATTTCGTCAATCGGCGCAGTAGAACGGGAGATATAGAACTGTCCTTTTTTCCCTCCGCAGCGTATGTATGTGTTATTCCGTTGGCAGTGAAACTTTCGTCACACAGCACGATTTAGCGCGAATTATGGATAAGCATGACGTAACAACTTTCTCCTAACATCTGCACTCTACACTTTAGTTGATATAAATCGGATTTATTCTCGGTAAGCCATGTGTTGTTGTTATGAACAAGTGTATATATTAAATGTTGCTGCTGTATTTTTGCTTAGAGTTTGAAAAAAATACTAGGACTTGTAAACAACAAGAAATGAATTATGTTCAAAGTTATAGAATTCTACTATCAATAAAAGTGTGTATTTATGGAAGCGATTTGGTCAGCTAAATATGACAGATAAAAAAATCAATAGATTGGAAAAACTACCTGCGGGAATCCAGTATTCACAATGTTCCAAATACAGCTTCCGGTAAAATCGGAAGGTCTAACAAAAGAGCAGAAATCCACGAAAGCCTTCTTAGGAAGCGCAAAAATGAAGCAAGGTCGAAATACTGGTTGTTTGTTAAGTAAAAAGGCATTAGGTGAATTAAATTAAGATCCTTCAGAATTCCGCAGGAACGAGTAGCACAATTTTGACAGGATCTCTGCCAATTTTCATAATTCGATGATAGCCAACTTCCATGGTAAATGCGATATTACGTTTTTACACAAATAAAAATATTATTAATTTAAAAAACAAATTGTATTTCAATTAAATAATTAAATTTTATAATGGTTAGACTTATCAAAGCATGTCAGCTGAATTCATTTCTTGCATTGCTCACAAATCAATTCAACCAATAAATTTATGAAATACATTTATTTCTATTATAAATATGGTTTGGCGTTTTTTTATGTAAGTACGTCAAACGACATTCTCGTTGCTTAGTTCTTTACGACACGAATTACAACAAGAGCCTTACGTCCTTTGGATCTTTTCAACAAACCTTTTTTTCAATAGTCCTTGAGGTCAGACGGTTAAATTCTAACTCTGAGCAATGCGAAATTGATACTTCATTATGCAGATTTGAAAGACATTTTAAATGAGAAATTTCTAATAAGACTGTTCCATTTATACACTCTTAAAATTAAGAAAATTTGCAAATTATGCCTATTTTTACGAAAGGGGCTTAACCAAAGGTATTAATTATGCCGCCGAAGAATTATGCAAATATTCAGACTCGAATATGTAAGCATACAAGTCTACGATTTAGAGGGGATATAAACATATGAGGGATATTTGACAATTTGTATGCTAGCACTCCTTCACGACATTCTCTGTCTATTTTGCAAGAGTTGAGTAATTTTTATAAGGTACCAGGAAGAATGAGTAATCATGAACGTATGGACAACGGAATGAGATAAAGCGCTGGAGGCAGCTTAGAGGCAGCACAATCACAAGCGCTGTTGGCTACAGAGCTCATTGTAACGCCCAGTGTCTCCTGCAATTTGTGGAAACAGTTTCAGGACACTGGATCCATATCGAGAAGAGTTGAACAAGGTCTACTAAGATCCACGATTAGGCGATTAAGGACAGTTATTTGGCCCTTTCATCGCGGGGACACAGGACTGGTACAGCTTCACAGCTCTCAGATGAGTTCTATGCTGCCACTGGAAACCAAGTTTCACTGTTTACCAAAACCTGCCCAAAGGCTTCATGAGATAGGGATGTATGCCAGAAGATCCATTGTTCGCGTCCTGCTCACTGCAGTACACAAGACAGCACGTTTAATATGGTGCAGAAAACACGCGCCTTGGACTAAACTTCAGTTTAGTCCTTTCAGTTTAGTTCAGTTTAGTTCAGTCAACTTTTCCACCATGCTTTTTCAGATTGGACGCTGATTCTTGGCGCACCTGTTATCCGGAGAGCCTGGAACACGATACCATTTCTTCCCCATTAGGTAAAAGAATCATTACGGTGGTTGAGGCGTAATGGTATGGGCAGGCATGTTGGACGGTTGCACCTGAATGTGTTTCACAAAGGCTTCTTGACTAAGACTGACTGACTAGAGCCCTATGTTCGACTTTTCAGGTACGCACTTAATCCTGGGTTCCTGTTAACGGATAACAAGCTCGTCCACATAGGGCTCAGCTGGTAGACGATTATCTGGAAAATGAGGATATTCGCTGCATGAATTGGCCAGCCATATCTTCTGAATTAAACGATATACAGCATGTCTGGGACGCTCTTGAAAGGACAATTTCATATCATTATCCTCCATCCAGAACTTTTCCTCAGCTGCCTCTTGTTCAGTATACCGTAATACTGCACTACCTGTCTGGCTATCAGAGGTGACCTTACCCATATTAGACCCATTTTCATTTCGATAGCACAACGTGGATTTTGGACGTACCTACACTATGAGCTTTACAATCGTGTGCACATAAAATTACTTTTCAATGTTACACCTCTTCCTCTGTTATAAATGTCTACAATTCATACCAAATTTCCTTACAATCTGTCCATCAGATTTCCGGAATTTCGACATAATGTGTGAATCCTCTTATCTCCCTATTTATTTTTAAATTAAGATTTTCTGACATTTTAATTAGCTGTGAAAGTTGAAGACTTGCAAAAGGTGGGGCTGGATAATTAGAGTCAGCTTTGATTCAGGGAGTAGTTGAAGCCAGATATTGCAAATTTAGGATGTTTTATACATCCGGATATTCTAAGGAATAAAATTTTTCTTCACTCTTTATGAATGCTCAAATTATCTCAACCGAAATTTATAAACAAGATAAATATTTTGTATATTTTCTAGCCTCAGTAATGCAGTAAATTAAAAATACCAAAGTTAACTGCATCTGAGTTCGAAACTAAAAAGGGACATATAATATAGTTTAAAAGTTATAATTTTCGCGTCATAATTTGTTTACAAATATTATATACTTCCTTCTTTTCTATTGACATTTTCCAGAGTATTTAAGAAACAAGCCATGACTTATCCCTCCAGATATAATCCTGTATTTCATAAATTGTATACTGAAAAGATTCCTCTTTTGCACACAAAGAAATGTCAAATTAGATTTATTGATGAATTATGAAGTGTCATTCACAGATTTCATTAGCATGTTTCATTAATATTTCAACTAAAAGTGTATACAGTGTGGCGTGAAAACTGTAATTTTCTTGTCGAAATATACATAAATATATGATGTACTTCCGTCCTTTTCTAATGACATAGCCCAGAATATAAGAAACAGGTCATGAATTATTCTTCCAAATATCATCCTACCTTTCATGCATTATATTTTGATACAGTAAAACAGTGTCTATTCATTTTCCGCCACAGATATAGTATTACATATTGCACGCAAAGAATCATCGGCTTTATGATAATACATGATTTACTGATGAATTATGAATTTTCATTTGTTTCAAATTCATCTGATCAGTTTACTCGAAGCTTCCCTCATTCATCATCTAATGCTACGTAAGTAACTTTATTCAGTTATAATAAGCTACTTCCTATACAGTTCTGATGTACTGCAGTGTCGAATTATTATTTTCAAGTATTATTTAAGTAATGTTGCGCATTTATGTTTAAGTTTTATTAAAGAAATATTATTTAATTTAATTCTCTTTTTTCACCGCGAGGTTCGCTTATCCGAGAATATATGTAAGTTAATATGGCAAGCAGTTTCACTATAAAGTTTAAAATTCTACTAATAAGGAGAGTGAGAGTTTGGTCTGCTGTTCGCTGCCTTGCCGATTCCAACAGGGCCTGTTGATGATGCTTGTTCTGGTTTGGTTGTGAGTATCGTTTGGCTGAGGTTAGATATCGTTTTGTTAAGTGTGTGTTTCAATTTCTGTCGCCTTCTAGGTAAACTTGTACTGTCTGCAAGTTAGATTAAAACTGTTGAGTTTATATCCATTTTTGGAAAGGAAGTTTCCTGTTACAGTTAGGTTCAGGTTTGCTCGTAATGTTTGCATATTTTAATTTATATACTCAGATGGTATGAGGTAGAATAAGTTTGAAGTGTTTCAGTTCTGTGCTTGTTTGTTTGACGGTTAGATATACTGATAGTGATAATACCCAGCACAAATCAAATGAATCTAACACCTCATTTTTATGGTAATTGTCAAAACTAAATTATTTGGAGCCCACAGCAGATGTTACAGTTTTATTAATTTCATCATCTTAAGGATACTCATCACATGTATCATCATGTATGCTTACTCATCGCATGTATTATTAAAAACACATAAACGTATATCAATACAATGCAAACGGAAATTGACTGATCATGTAACTATATATGCAATATCAATTAATAAATGCATTTAGAGAAACGTATACATTAATTGGACTTGCCATAGTATTAATTCACTTCTTCCAGTTTGAAAATGAATATAATTTAAAATAATTTCCAGAAATCCTATGTAATTTGCATGAAAAAATACCAAATAAATTTAGAGGAATTCTATTGTTGCTCTATTAACTTATGAAACTTAGAAGTTTCCGCCTTTGAAATGACATGCAAGTAGCTACTTCGAAAATGACATGAAAGTGACAGAATTCTTAATGTGTAGAACAGGAAAAGTCATTCTGCTTCAATAAAAGCGACATATCGATTGGAATATCATGACAGAAAAGACAGAAAAATGAGTTGTTTGAACTGCGAGCTCTCTTGGACGACTCGAAACACGCGCATAGTATTGACCGCTTACGAGAATGATTATCTTCAGAAGTTAGCTCCGGCATACTCAAGCTCAACTAGTGAAGGCATCAAGCGCTCTGTAAGTATGTTTGATTTCTGTGTTATTATGTTAATTTAATTATTTTATGTTACTAAAAATGCATCATAGAAAGCGCTTTCCTTGTTTTCGTTCAAGTAAAATTATTTAAAGTGTGTTCAACTTTTACTGTGCAACGAATAAATAAGTTGTCAATGTGAAAAGGATGAGTTTTGAGAATTTAAAACAAAGTGGAGTTCCCGATTGTGTGGCAGATGCTTAATAGTGGATAAGGAAAAATAAGAATTCTAATTCCATATTGTTTGAAACATTTTAATATACAAATTTTAAAACTTGCTGTCATTTGAAAACAGTTTGTAAAAAACCAAATATTTGCGCCAATTTATAAATCGAAAATGTATTAAGAATCAGACTGTTACATCCAATATCTGTGCTTTAATAAGAATCTGTAATAAAACATTTTAATTAATGATATTCTTAGTATCAGTATGCTTTTCTTGGTAAGTAACAGGGCGTCACATATGAACATTATATTTCAAAGAGGATTCTTTCTTTATTTAGTATTGTGTCCAAGTGTGCCAGCTCGAGTTTTTTTCCTCTGTTTTAACAGTGCAACCGAATAGTTTTTGCAAGCGCATTTTTCTTCATTAGAATAATTTACGTTTCCTTCCGCGCAATTTATAATGCAAATTCGCGAATTATTCTTCGCATTTGTAGTAAGGCGAAATATGCATACCTCAGGTTCTGTTAGTGCCAAATGATAGCTGGCATTACTGTACATTATATATATCGACTATATTGGAAGTTACTATGTAAAAGAACACACAGCATGTAAAAACAGAATTTTTGATGTGACAGCCCTTTCTTTCATTCGTAACGACAGTTTGTTGAAGCTCCGCGATAGTATGACGATGCATGTTAGGTATGTCTTCAGGTCCGTGAATGACATTTTCAACATCTGTTGTAGGAAGAACTATAACGTGGGTTGTAGTACTATACTATATTCTGAGATATCAAGTAAGGAATTCTATCACTTTTTTCCCATATGATAAGCCATTCGAGAATTCAGAACGAAAGTAGATATTCTCTACAGCGATTTTATATGATATTTACATATGAAAAGCAGAACTATATGTTACATATTATTCATAAAATACCGCCTGTCTGTGCAAAGAAAAATACCTATCATAATAATTATAACATCGAATACTATAAATCAAGCTCTTCTTAAACCTTTTCAAATTGTGCATATTTACTCATATGTGTTTCCATCAAGTTCAGATAAAAATTTCCACTTTTAAGTTTCAGCAGGTTTAAAAAATTCTACAGTAGTTCGATGTTTCTTCAAAAACGTCTTAAACTATAAAATGTTAATATGTAATATAAACAAAATGCAGCAATATATATTTTCTTAATAATATAGAATCACAGAAAAATACATAGAAAAAGGTGATACTACATTGTAAAATGATAAATTTAAGTAAAATATTTATTTAATTAATTTGGTGTATCCTAATATTTTTGCATCGAAATATATGAATTACTCACGTTCAGTGCTGATAACTCTAAGACGGTAGCTATTTTACCAGAGTATTTCTTTCTCATTGCAGCTAATCTATATTCGTGATATTATCTAGAAGGAGAAAAATCAAAAAATATTAAAAGATGTTTCCATTTAAAATTCTATATTATTTGTAAATTTACATCTACTTTTAATCGAGCCTAACTTTTAAAAATCATATTTTTAAAATCGTTAACCTTTTAAAATCACGTATTCAAAAACATCTTCGTCATTTTTAGAATGCCTTTGATTCATACATCGAAAGTTAACGTATTAGGAATCCAAAGAAGAAAACATTTTCCCACAGTGTGGACTGAGAAGAGTATTAATCAATTATAAACTTACGCAAATTGAAATCCCAATCGCAGCTGCTAATTAATGAGTAGATTTCCACAAATGACTAAAAAGCATGGATAAGCCAAAAATGGCCCTTTGTATAGTAAAAGTGATTAGGCGACTTAAGGAAAGGCATAGAATCTATTGTTTAATATGTGACAATCCTGCTAATTTCCTAACAGTTAAATTTTTGTTCGTCTGCTGTTCCTAGCTTTCACTACATAAATTATTCCTTGCATTGTTTTCTGACCATGAAGTGCTAGCCATTGATAACCGTACATTAAATCATGTTTATATGATTAGAACCATGACATTTTCAGATCGCCAGTTAGTTACACAATTAAGTTATAATTATTAGTAGATTTAATCCATTTGATAGAATTGCGCACAAACTAGCTACTCTTCAATAGGTATTTAAATTTTGTAACCCAAGCTACGATCAAAAATAAAACTCTTGCTTTTATTAACTTAACTGTTTTGTTTAGTTGTTGTTGTGCTAATGAGATACTTTTTGTCACTTCTGTAGCTTAACCTAAGTTGTTAGGATAAGGCAAGTTGTCACCATGATTTAAATTTAGAGCTACAAATTAAAGTAACAATAATATAGATTTTTTTCAATAAAAATACTTGAAAGAGTATCTTAAAAAGTGTGTTAGAAAAAATTACTACAGGTTTTGTTTTCTTAAATATTTATCCTAGACATATTCTCTCTTAAACAAGTTCTCAAAATAAAATAGAGAATTTTATGAAATTTGTTGCAAAAATGTATGTCGAATAATTCTGTAAATAAAAAGAGTTTCAAAATTGAACTTTTCTTACATAGTCTTTGAAGAGAAAAAGAAGTTCCAACCAGTAAAGTATTCATAAAAAAGCAAAAATTTCAACGTAATAAATTGTGCAAACAACCCACAATTTTATCGCTGATTGCAGTTTCATTGCAACTTGGTCCAACGTTACCAAAACGCTGCTGTTATGATGGTGAATGCGGTAGAAATGAGTGCTAGATGTAGAAGTTGTAATACTTGGTCAAAAGAAAAGAGGAATAGGATTTTTCATGCCCCCGACAGAAAGGGAGTGGGAATTACGTCGTTAAAGAGATTGCTCTATAAAAAAAAATTTCAGAAGCTTCAAAGAAATCTAAATTAAGGGGTAAAATTGGGCGATCTATAATTTGCCTCCCTAGCAGAGCAATTATCTGCAAGACAGAATTCTCTGCTCAGAGCACTGCTTGCAAAAGATATATTTCAAATCCCCTCCGCAAAATAACTGGTTGGACACTTAATTCTCAAGCATTCGTTGAGAATCAAATTGAATCCATTATACATTTAGTTGTCTTATCATCGAGAGTATTACCCAGGGTGCACAACACGAAGCGACTAATATTACACCCGCAGAGAAGAGGAGACAACACGCATACATAAAAGCCTTCCGTTGGAATGGCACACCCCAGCTTTATGTTGGAGCTAGTAGTCAGTTTCCACTAACCACTATACCTTCCAAGGCGACATTTCAACTCGTAAAGAATATTATTTATTGAACGAATTTAATTTTTATTGCAACTACTTTTAATAAGCGTGTTCAAGAACTAAAAGGAGATCGTCTTTTCTCACGAACAAGGCTGGATTTTCGGAAATAATATAACCCGCATTTAAAATAAATCACCATTTGAGAGATAGAAACAGCACTAATTTCATCCATTTGAAAACGTTTTTTAAATAATTTTAAAAACTGAAACTCAGCATTGTCTCTATTATAGTTAAACCACAATAATCTCTAAGAAGCAATATTTTTTATTAGTTAACACAAATTTATTTATTTACTTCACACACATGGATTTTTATCTTTTTAAACAATATTGCAGTAAACGTGAAAGCAATTTTACGAAGTCCCTTTTGCAATTTTGAGAAAAGGCACTTTAGTTTTGATCAAAAGGTAGGAAAGAAAAAATATTAATTAAAACACACCTTAACACAGTTGTCCATTCCGGTGAAATGGAAAGCTATGAAAGCCAGCAACAACAGAATAAATGTTCTTACTTTCTCTTCTTTTGTTTCTTGGCAAAAATATTTAACCGTTATTTCTTCACAAACTTGTGATATTCTAGAGGTCACTT
Source organism: Stegodyphus mimosarum (assembly GCA_000611955.2). Taxonomy (NCBI): domain Eukaryota; kingdom Metazoa; phylum Arthropoda; class Arachnida; order Araneae; family Eresidae; genus Stegodyphus; species Stegodyphus mimosarum. The sequence goes on from KK116987.1 coordinate 250,294, forward strand.
AAATTGTTCAGGCAATATTTTAAGGGCTTTCTGAATTTCTAAGCTGTGTTATGAAGTGCTAAAAATATTCAAAATATTTTTAAACGTTTCTGATCAGTCCTAGAATAAAATATATTTTTCTGCAAGCTAAATCAAGTATAAGGTACTGAAATTATTGCACAGCGGCTTTAGAAACGCTCATCAAACACTTTGAAATGAATGCTCTCTTTCTGAAATGAATGCTAAGCTAAACGATATTTACATGGCCAGAAAAATGGTTTGGAATCTGGAGATGAGCAGTTTATCGCAGCAAAGCTGACGGTGACTTTAGGCATTCAAGTCTGAAGTAAATATTATCTCGGGGTCGAGGAGGAGTCTTCATCGTCTTTTCAAATCTTTATTATTTACACTTATATTACAAATACTATATACAACTATTCAAATTAAATATTCTGGAATATTCACATAATATGCGCCGATATTATATGCCTGATTTTATCGACAGCCAACATCGCTGCCGTCTAAAGCCATTCTGACTAAGCTAATAGGTTTGCCGTAATATCTGGCTCCCTTCAAGTGCCAGTGAAGATTTTTAATCTTCAACAAAGTCTATAGGAGAAATGCTTTAAAAAGTCTATAGGTGTAGAACTGCTCATATTTACGTTCCAGACTTTTATAGTGGTTTAGACAAAAGTACTTGCTAAATGAATGGAAGTCTTTACTAATATTGCCTTATGACTGCCTTTTACATTCAAGTTTTCCTGAATCCTCTTTGCAATGGACAAAGATAGGTTTGGGGATGCTAAGTAACGGGATGTTTTGCTACTCTTCCTGCAAAACTTGCAGAAGTCCTGACTATGGGAGCTGTATAGCATTCAGGTCTAGAGACTGAAGACGGAAAGACAGGAAATCTCATCAGCTTCCTTGGCAATGTGTTGGACAGGGTAATGTGTACGAATTGGGGTCACGGCATCAAAAATGACATATGCAGGAATCTAAATGTGAGGCAGGCTATCTGGCTATCTTTCTGAAAGTTAAGCATCCAATACAAATTAGCAATTTTCAAAAACGTTATTTAATTTGAGTACCTGAAAATCGCTGAGGATGCAGATGGCAGTATGCAAATATCGTATGTTACAATTATTGGAGGACTTAAGCAGCAAGAATCAGTGGAATATTCATAAATTTTCAGTACTAAATTCGAAGGTTTAAATATAGAACCTTCTTCAGCAGCAGAAGTGCAAAGGACGAGAGCCTGTAATAAGGTAAGGCGAAAAGAAAGAGAGAATGTTAGTCAAGCTACTGGCGTCCTCTATTGATGAAAAATGAAAATAACTATGAAGTAATTTCCTTAAAACCTGAAGGTAGACTCGGATTGGAATTGGGATCGTTAACTAGAACTGAAATATTTTTATGACTGTGAAACGCCTTTAGAAAATAATTCGTCAACGTAATATATTTTTTGAATAATTTTGGCTGCAGAAAAATTGAGATTACGCCGCTGATTCTTGTTACTTTAACTCCTCCAACAACCGCTATTCGACGTGTTATTTTAACTCAGAATTGTTATGTTACAGCAAATCGCCTTTGATTGTCCTAACATAAACTACTTAGGCAACCGAAGACGCCAGCATTATGAAGGGTTTGAGAAGGTTCATTTAAGTGTTGATATGAGGTGTTTATAAGTTTCATGGGATAGTTTTTGACGATATTCGTGTTTCTTTGACTGAAAGAAGACGAATGGCAAGTGAGAGCTGGCGTGTTGTCAGGTGTAATGAAGCAGGACAGTCAATCAAAGTTGTCATTCTTTTCTTTGGCATTCATTATTCCGTAATTTCTAAAATGTGGAAACAATTATACACAAATCAAACAGCTGTCCGGAGACCTATGTTTAGTCGACAATGTGTTACCATCCCTTTTGAAGATCGGTATATTGCCGTATCAGCCAAGCAAAATCAACAAGCCACCTTCACAACTGTTAGTTCCATAGTTGCAGTATCACTTTTTAAGGCAATGCCTGTCAGTATTGTGTACCGAAGTCTTTACATGAAGGGACTCTACGTCTTAGGGCCAAGTGTTTGTGTTCCACTTGCCGCCCAATCGAGAGGGACAAGATTAAAGGAGTGTCATCAACATGTCGGTTGAGCTGTCTCAGATTGGTGTAACGTTTTGTTCATAGACGAGACCAAATTTACTCGGAATCAGATAGGCGTATAAGGTTCTGAAGAGAAGGGGGCACACGGAATCAGGCCCAGAACATCATCGAACGTCACGCATTCAGCGATGACAGCATCAAGGCGTGAACTGGAATTTCAATGGGATATCGCACACTCAAGCAGAGAAAAATCCTTCTGTATTCATCATGTGTTATAGAACACAAGAGATTCCTTTCAAATTCACAGTCTAATTTGTATTAAGTTGTGAAGTCATACCTACATTAAATGTTTGAATTATGAGAAAGCAAGAGAAGATCATCTGTCCAAGAAAAGGAAGACTGTAGAGGATACTTTAAAGCAAAACTGGTTTATATTCATGTTACACATAGGCACTTATGCAGGCAGCCCATTCTCTGGGATTTGAATCTAGAACCAAATGCTAGTGTTCAGCCTTCTTTCTGGCTGCCTGTAAATAATAAATGTTTTAGTCGAAGAGAAACCTGGAAAATTAAATTTAGGACAAATTCTGCAGTTTTCATTATTGGGAATGGAGAATTAATGAGAAGGAATGTATTAAGTTGTAATATTTAATGAAAGAATGTAATTGATGAATACAAAAAGTTTTAATTATTTGAAATCGAGCAACACAGCTATCATCTATAATTTCAGTTAATGATCAGTAGAAAAAGAAATTAAAAATCATTTATGTCTAAAAGACTTTAATTTTATAATTTAAATGAATAACACAATTAAGCTTGAAAATAATTATTAATTTTGGTTAGCTTGTGGTAACTGATTTAAGTTCATTGTTGAGTTATATCTGTAAACTTTCTTTAAATTTGAGGAATATTTATTTTGAATTGCTTATTGAAACACAAAATCATTAAAATATCTTTTGCTGTAATCATATCCAATTGCAGTCTCTTCATTTTACACTGTTAGGGAAAAGGAGGAATTTTAGGACATAACTGATTTATTGCCAAGTATAATATACCATTTTTTTCAGCTATTTCACGATGCACATGTAACTTCCAGATGTCTTTTAAAATTCAGTGAAGGAAAGTAATGCAGATATAAGAGAAGCATAACTATTTGAGCTTCTTTTTTAACATTAGGAATGTTTGGAAAGAAAATGCTGTATATCTTTTAGAATATCAAAGATAATAATTTTTTCTTAAAACAACAGAATAATAACTAAATTTATGTAACTTCCCTTTTCTCAAAAATAAATTAATGCAGCATGTTTCGTTACAAGCAGTAGTGTTACATTGTACAAAGTAGCTGTTGACAATTCACATGAAACATGTTCTACACGTGTAATTATTTATACTAATATCAGAATCAAACTATTTAATATTTGAGGATATATCATTTATGTAATTTCATACCAGACAAATATGTTCTATATGCATAATTGTTTGGAAGAACTTAAGTAAATTGTCTGCAACTTTATATATATATATATAGCCTCTCATATAGAAAATACATGTCCTGCATACATAATCACTTGCAATAACCTCGCAAGCAGAACATCAGTAATCTATAAATACTTTCTTTTTAAATCCACATACAAAAAATACGTTCTGCTTACACTATTATTTCCTGTAACATTACAGATTAAATATCTGTAACCTTTACAGATGTATTCAATGGTAATGCACATATGAAAACAATGTTATACTTACACGATTATTTCCTGTAACATTACAGATCAAACACCTGTAAGCTTTACAGACATATCGTTTGGTAATCCACATATGAAAACAATGTTATACTTACACGATTATTCCCTGCAATATTACAGATCAAACACATGTAAGCTTTACAGACATATCAGTTGGTAATCCACATACAAAAACTATATTATGCCTACAGAATTTCTTCCTGTAACATTACATGTCAAAGCTCTGTAACCTTTACAGGTACAATCCCCTATAAAGTTACTAAGAATATCCCTGTTATGATTACTCAAATAGTCCATGGCATCCCAGTTTCCACGAATTTTCTTAGTAACCTAATAGATTTTTTACAGTGTAGAACAATAAGTAAATGAAAGTAAAATAATGGAAATAAAATTCCAGTTTGTATTCAGCATCCAAGATGAAAACCACAGTTTTTTCTGTTAACAGCCCGCTAGTTATTACTTTTCTAATCTAACTTGAACTTTTAAAACACACTGCAACATGCTGATCTTCTGTATGTTTCTCATGTTTAAAAGCAACTATTGTTATAGCAAAAGAAAATAATTAAATTTGAGGTAATGTAATAAGCGTCAACTATAATTTATGTAATATTTAAAACGTAGGCTTATGAATGCATATAAAATGAAAGACACATGTATCAGATAGAGTAATAAAAGCCACTAGAAATTTTCAAGCAACAGATAATAATTTAAGATTAGCAACATTACAGATATACTTTAGTTAGTCAACGATAAATGTATCCTTTAAGTAGTTACGAAATTAGCACATGATTTGTAAAAGACCACTCACACTACACGAACTGCACTTTATGATTCTTTCATAATATTTTGCAGGGAAATGTAAGCAGAAAATTTCTGTATAGTTTCCGAGATCATTTTTAATTTAGATATGTGTATCAACCCAAACTGTCAGACTTTGTGTTCATCCCTTTCTTGAGCGCTCTGTAATTTGCTAATTGTTGTGTGGAATTTTTTAAGGTTCTTGAAAGTGATACGCAGTAGTGTAAAACGTGGATTCCTATCAAAGGAGTAAGTACACTTGCTGTAAGTTAAAAACATTAGGTTTAATAGGTGCTTTGCTTGAGTTTAACAAAATTGTTGAACATATCATATCAGGCTATGACACGTTAGTAAAACCATATGATAAATAACAGATGAATGTAATTGATGGTGCAACATGAATTGAGTTTACTTGACAGTTCATTCAGTCTGGCAGGTACTTGCTGACTTAGTAAATTAATCGGGAAGATGCTAGATTTCTATTACAATCTAGTCTTGCATAGCTATACTCCACTGCAGGTTTCCAAGTCTTGAAATCGCTCCACTGCGGAATGATTCGCAGCTGTTAACCACGTCGGTGAGGTATATTTGGAGGAAACACAGTCTTTAGCAACTTCTGGAGAATAGACAGCCTGCATTTACATCGGGAGGACCTACAGTCTTTACCACCATCTCTTGTGGATTCTCTGCGGGATTATATATTTAACCTTTTTCTGCTCATTGCAACAGCAAAGGGAGGATTGCAAATTTACCAACACTAATATATCAAAGTCTATCAGCGCATATTTCATTAAGAATGATTTATATTGTAAAATTAAGTACAGTTTTTTTTATGATTGACAGGGTTGTACGTGCGTCATGGAGTTTCAATTTATTTTAAAACGAAAGGACATTTTAAACTCAATTTTTAATAGTTTAGGCAGTCCGAGTGCTTGTTTTGAACGTTTTCTTTTATGTCAAAAGCGCCATGTGGGAAATTATTTTATTTTCCGAAGTCCAGTGAGCTTGTCAAAATTGATTAAAGGGCAGTTTTGGTAAGTAAGTTAAAATGAGTATACAATGTAAAATTAAAACTAGAGGTTTAATTAGATATTCACTCTTAAACTAAAAATATGAGTGAGTCTTCGCAAAAGCGACCACCTGTGGCCGAGAAGTAAAAATGCCAAATACTGATCTTAAGTTCATGTCCAGGCAAATGGGTTGACTGCATGGGAGTTTTCGAAATTTTCCTCATGTTAAGATACGCTAAGAAGAGTCAGTTTTTTTTAAAAGACCTTCACGGCGGCATCCCTCCCTTTAAGTAGATAGCGCTGGAGTACTTTGCGATTAACTAAATCCAGTATAATCCTTGAATTTTAAAACATGCATTCGAAAGTAGGTACCCTCCTGCTCTTTATAATGAATAATTATCGTTATACTAAGTTTGTAATAAATTCAAAGTCTTTATTTTTAACATTTTCTTCAAATCGTAAAAGAATGCTTCATTTCCGCAACGTTTTACACATCAGGCAATTTGACGTAAACATAAAATAAACTTACACTGTAACATGAAATACAAATCGTGAAAAATATAGATTTCAGAGCTATCAGTACTAACAAATAAACAAAATGCAGGGTGGTTTAATATTCAAAGCAAGAATTAAAAGATATAACATCATTGTTAACAGCTACTTTCCCCCCTCTATCTACATATTATAAGTGAGTTTAAGATCTAACATAAGGATTTCACGAAGGCACAAGGAGTAAAAAATACTGAATTTAATGGAGGGATAAAAATAATAAAAGGGTATTGGTGCTGTGACAGATCCATTCTAATTTAATTGAAAATATTTTATATCATGTAATGAAAAATTATCCTGAATCGTGATTTCAAAAGTTACAGCCTATACAATTACGACCGCAATCGATTTCCTCTTACTTAGAAAGCCATTGCCAATACCTTTTACTTAGAAGATATCTCTATAGAGGAAGTATCCCTTTATCACTGTGACTTTCTTTAATGAGGTATTGCAACGGACATACTGAGATTCTGGCTAAGGGAAAATTTTAAAGAATTCTCAAATTAATAACCCAACAAGTTCTCTCCTAACTCTCGACTTATTGATTATCAGAAGAAGCGAGTGGATATGTATAAATCACATACAGTTGAACAAATCAAAAAACATATCAGCACTGAAGTTTGAAAATTAGAGCTTCAAACAACAATTTGTATCATAATAACTGCAATCGAAAGTTCCTAACATTGTGAGCGGCGACTGTAAGGAGCATAGTAAAATATGTCTATTGTATATTTAAATGAATTTTACGTCGAGCAGGCATTGTATACATTATCACAGAAATTGGTTCATTAATTAAAGTGTTATTGTCTCTTCAAATCCTATCTTGAATTCTTAACTGCCTCTACTTCTATAATTGCGGTTCTCTATATAATGTATAATATCTGCAGCTACTCAGAACTATTTAAACACAAATTTTTATCACCGCGTTATTTTTTCTTTTATCTCTTCCTTTGTGTGTGTGTATATATATATATACCAAACGTTTGTTTTTCTCATATAAAAGTGTTCCCGTTCCTTCAATTCATTTGGCAAATAAATCTAACTAGTATTATTTTTTTTGTAGGGAA
>KK116987.1:259436-270677 GCA_000611955.2 Stegodyphus mimosarum
CTATAAGAATTTTCTTTTCCCTTCCTGAGCGCCTTCACGGTGTAATGAAACATCACTAGCTATAAGGAAGTCATTAAGTTCGAGTCTCGGCGAGAGCACTGCACATTTTCTCCCACTTCGACGAGCCTAATGACTCAAGAAAGTATCGTAATTTTACGCAGGGGGGACACTGTCAGCATTATCTAAATAATGACCTTAAACCATCGAACGCAAAAATTTTCGGACCCATTTTCCAGTGTTTTTCAGTATGACTACAGAGTACCTCACTTTTAAACCAGCTGATAATCTGTGGTAAAAGCACTGGAAATCGAGTGAAAGCGGAAAAATTTTCTTCCTCTGGAGTTATGTTTGTAGTGCAGGGAATCACTTAAATAGCTCTGTATTAGAAACTGATCTAGGTAACTCAGGTCCGACCAATAATCCATGACTGTGTTACCCGGTATACAAAGAATTTTGATGCAAGTGGAGCCAAATATGGATTTAAGGGCCCCCAATGAGTGCTTTACCAAATTAAGCTATCGAAGCTCTGAGGCGCATAGATTTGACTTGTGGAATTAGCGAGGTCATAATTTATTGCAATTATTATAATAATTATAATTGCCCTAATTAAGGTAATGCTTATTAATTAAGGTCAGAAATCAAGTACATTAAGTAATGATATTCAATAAAAAAATTGACAGTGTACATTGAGTCCATCCACTACGTTCTGACTGTCCACAGACATCAAGATGCCACCTTAAAAAACCATCTTCCACAAATTGGTCAACGTGGGTCGCTGACACTAGTAGTAATAGATTTATACAAAATGAAATTGACTCAGTCATTGCAAACTGTACATTGCCTACACAACCACCTCAAGCCAGGTGCAGCCTGGCCTAAATACATCCACAACGTAGTCTCCTACAGCAGTAGCAGTACAACGGCCCACTCCCCCGCTATGTCCAAAGCTGTTATCCATATTCAGCTTTACATATAGTTCTGTATTAATATGTATATTTTAAATTTGATTATTTGTTCATCAGTTTCCCATATGTTTAGGTCATATACCTTCCTATATAAGATTACGCCGTAGCTGCAATTTAACTTTGTTCATTCAACGCTGTCACAATTTTGTCTTTCCTTGATTGCTCAAAGTGATGGGCTCAAGTCTTCTGTAAATCAAAATGTCCTGTCATCATTAATTAGTTTCCAAGCTATATGCGGTCAGTTTAACACAATTCATCTCACTGTCACAGCCCTATTATCTTCCGAAGAGTTGGAATCTAAACTCCGTATAAGTACCGGAAGGAGGCCCACTCGAGCCGTGATTAGTGTAAATTCAATTAAAACGCGTGTATTGACCTGGTCTCAACTCTGTTATACTGCTTCCACGAAGCTCCACTAGCCATACTTTTTATGTTACTCCCCTAGGCATACATATTTTTGCGTTTCAAGGTGAGTATAGGCTTGGAAATGGCACAATATAAATAATTTGTTCATGTATTTTTTAAGATGTAACTCAGAATAACCAGATTCTCTTTTTCAACGATGCTGCCACCCATCTGAAATTTTTTTAACAAATATCGGAATACCACCCTTAACTGTCACCCTTAATTACCTGTTGTAATTGACTGCAATTGGATTACTGTTTTCAGTAATACAAAAATTGAAACGGTAATTATATCACCATTCCCTCTAATGTCGTGTGACATATTTTTCACCATCACATTTAAATAAAGAAATCGCTTTGTTTTCCGCCTCGTGAAGTTTTACAGATCAGTAACTGTTTGGCGCCATAAAATGTGATGCAGGTTAAAGAAAAAGAGTATTTTAACATAGAGTAGTTAAGCTTAGTATCGCAACATGCATACATCCCGAACAGATGTTCAATACAACTCTTCTTTCTAAGTTTTAAAGATTTCAGCAAATTACTGCAACGTTTCCATGGAGGCTAGCGTGAAAACGATTGCTTGAAGGGTGGGGGAGAGAGCAGAAAATGTGTGCGTGACAAAGAAACCAGCATTGGCATCTATTACAGAACATATGTGTATTTGAAATGTAATCGAATGACTGTTTATTAACGGAAAAAAGCAGCTATGAAAACAAAAGAAGGCTACCATAAAATTACGTATCCTGTTTTATGTCCAGCCTCAAAATGGATTTTGGAAAGCATAAATTTCGTCTTCACTATTGATTAGACTAATATTTTATCTAATTCGTTTAGTCTACCGTTTGCTTCTACCGTATATTCTAGAAGAAATACAATGATGGATTCATGATTAGTACAATGATGGACTTAACTTTTCCCAAAACTGCATGATTTTACTACGTTTAAACAAGATTTGATTAGTCTTGAGGTAATTTTTTATTCTGTGTCTTATTCTAACATATGAGTAAAAAAATAAACAAAAAAATTCAAAAAACTTTCCAGTTGTTTAGTTAAGACGGTACCTACAAATGTCTTGCGGATTGGAACTCTGAATAATAACAGACGAATGGGTTCGACTCCTCACGAACGAGCAGAGCGCATGTGTGTTTTCGTGGTTCTCCTCATGTGTAACGTGACTAAGATCCAGTTTTCCCTTGAAAGTCCTCCATAAAAGCCTCATTTCGTTGATAGGTATTGCATGCTTTTATGAAATATGTTTAATATAAACCATTCTATCATTAAAAGTGATAAACTATTCTACTTTTATTAAATGATTAACCATGTTCATTTTTTATTATATTCTCAATGATTTTTCAACGATAGGACCCGCAAAAATTTTGGCTATGGTACTACAGGATTCCCGCTTCCACAATTCTTAAGGAAAAACCTACCTGACTTGGCTTAAAAATAAGTGGAAGTCATTTTTTGAAATACTCTACGTTGAGCGTAAACTAGTAAGAGGGAGGATAATGAATTTTGTAGTTAAAGCACGAACGATCCTAATCTATAGTATAATGAGGTAGGTATAGTATGTTACCAGTCATCGGTGTAAGGTGTTGTAGGGGAAGGGGAATGAGGGGGAAGAGTGATTGACAGGCAAGAGATGGTGGTGTAGTGCGCTCAAGGAGAAGCCAATAAATGTTCACCATCCGGGAGTAAGCATGTGGTGGGGCTCGGAGCAGGACAATTGGATATGCGTTATGCTTAGTCACTTTCAGTGTTTAGTTTGTGCTTTTTGCGATGAGAATAAGACTCTGAGCGTTTTTGTAATTCACGTTTAACGGTAAAGTTGCGATTAAGTTGGTGAACACTGGCAGTTTGGTCCGGGGCTCGACTCCCGGTGAACGGACTGGCTGCATGGGAGTTTCATGGTTTTTCCGATGTGTAACGTGCATACTAGAGAGTTTCCTTTAGGAAGTCATCCAGGAAGGCACCCCTTCCTTTGGGCACATAGCCCTGGAGTGCTTTGCTATAATTAAATAAACCAAACCAATTAAACATAAATGCATTATTTAATTTATTTATTTAAATAAACAGTATGAACTATAAAAAATTCTTTAAAAAATTCTCGCATCTGATTGTAGAAAGGGTACTTCCACTGGTGTATATATATGTTCCATCTTACCTTTTATCTGATGCTCATGAATTTTTCTTAAGTTTCCTTTCTACTGTACAGAAAAACTGCTCACTGCTCTGCAGTTTTTTTATTTCGAAAGGAACAATAAAGCCGGGAAAAAAAAGATTCCTGCAATTTAAATCAGTAATTATAATAAAAATGTCTAACAGTTTTATATTAGCTTCGAAGCTTTTACTTAGCAGCGCGTATTTTAACGTATTCATTTTTAAGGGTTTGCGTGCATCATATTGCGTGATGAAATAGTAGAATGTAACAAAAGTTCTTTTTATAGTGTAAACTCATTTATTGCTTCGGGTTTGGGGCATTATTAAAGAGTTGTACATGGTTAAATAATAGCTGTGATTTAATGTTCTTCATTTGTTGTAACATTTAAAGTATTTTGAATAATATCTGTTTTTTGGGGAGGAATTATGATTATAGGTAAATTTAAGCAACTTTCCCATGTGTTGCGACCTTTTAATTTTTCGCATGAGAGTGTTTTCTGTAAACAGATTTAAATACCATATTTAACCCTATTATGTTTTATATTGCTGTCTGGTATTTGATGTTGTTGTGAATAATACGTAGTAGAAAACATGGTTGTCTGCCAAAGGAGCATGCTTGATGTAAATGATACATAAGTTTTAATGTTACTTTCCTTGAGCTTAATAAAGTAGATGAACATGTCATGTCAGCCTGGGACATGTGAGAAAAACATAGCTTGGATAATGAGTGATTAACTTGACTGGTATAAACGGCTGCGTTATGTATCTAGAGTCTATTTGGATACTACATGAGCTCGGCAGGTGGTTGGCTGCAATTTCGTGCAATACTTCATACAAATGCTGTTCGAAACACTCTTCTAGATTCCTCTTTCTACTCTAATCTTCCATAGCTATATTCCATGCTAAGGTTCCATACAGTAGATCGCTGTACCACGCTGGAGAGAATCACGGCTACTGGCCGCGTTGATTTGGTAATCAACGACACATACCCCGGATAGGCCCATCAGGAGAACACAGATACACTTTTTTGGCTTCTGCAGCAGGATTATATAGCGTTGAATATTTTACCTCTTCAGCATTGCGCAGCTGCAACGGGGAATGCAAATTTCCCATCATGTATATTACAGTATTTCAATGATTGAAATCAAATGATAGTTTACCTTCTTATAATAATTATAAAACTAGATTTTTTCCCTTCTCGTAGTTACATGAAATTTTTGTATTTACATGAAGTTGTGAACAATTTTAATACATGAAAGAATTTTTTATCCTAAAGTTAAAACACTGTTAACGATATTTTTTAATTTTAAGGTTTATCCTAAGTTTTTAACAGTTATCTTGAGTTAAAGCTACTTTCTTCTCCTTTCTAGCTTCAGCTTACAGTTTCTTACCAGAATGTGTTTTCAGAATTGCGTTTAATGCAAATGAGTAAGAGCAGTATTTAAGTGGAATTTTTACCGGCTTCGTTAGAGAGCCACAGTTTCTGACTAGCGCGCGATCGCTTTTTAGCTACGTCTCTCTCTAAGCTATTGCTATGCTCGGCCGTACTTCAGGCTTTTGATAGCTTCGCCAACTTAATTGAGATTTAAGGGCCAACTACTTAGAATACTACTTGATAGCTTCGGCTATATCTTTTTAGTTAAGCTTTAGTTCTTATTACTTTGAGTTCAAGCCCAAGTGGAGGCTTTGCTGTACGCTCTGAGAAAGGAGTCTTATGTCTCTGTTAACGAACTCAAGCGATTATTCGCTTATGTGTTTACGAGGTTCCTCACATTTGGCTGTTAGATAAAAGGTTGGAACCCCACACAATATTCAGTCATTTATAAACGCTTTTGTCAATTTGGAATGATTTTTATAAGTTATGATATTTGGAATCAAAAGACGTTTGATAATTGCGAGACATATATGTAAGAAGCTTTTGATCATCAGAAGACATACAAGTAAAAGACTTCTGATAAATACGAGACATAATGTTAAGATTTAAAATTCAAAACTGATTTGATTGTCTATGAGTAAGACTAAAAATTAATTAGCTACCTGTATGAATTCACGCATCTAGATTTTTAAACATTGACGAGATTCGATGTCATCTGAAGATGTAAAAATCTTACAAATAAATTTGGATCCTTTCAGGTTTGAAATTTTACGTTTTATGCATACTTAAGTACATTTACAAGGATATGGGTTGAGCACTGAAAATATTTTGAGGAACTTTAATCTACCCAAAACGTCAAATCACAAATTAATATATTACGTAATAATTTTTAAATGATATTATGTTTTATTTTAATTTCACTATCAATAAATTAAAGTATCATTTTCAGCGAAAATAAATGTGCAACTGCTTAATTTAATTTTTATTTGATTGTGACAAATAATTTTCGAAAAATATTTGCCATCTTTATAAGCAATGTTTATTACGAGAATATCTATACGTAACTTGTCATACAGAATAACATCTGTATTCAGCTTTCGTTATATTATGCATATTTCAGTGGCAACTAAACATGATACTATTTTCTCTTTGCAATGTAAATTACACAGAAAACACCTCAGTGCTCAATTACCACTCACTGTATACAACGCTTTGCAATATACTAAGAAGACATATGTTTCGTTTCTTGAGGGATTGCTTCATAGTGACAAATCAGCGTAAATGTGTCGAAGATTCCATGCAAATCCACTGCTGCTTGAGGAAACAGAAACTTTCACACAAAGCTCGAGATGAAGGGGATGGAACTGTTCTTTCACCCTGTCATAGATCTTTTTCTTAGTGTTTCTTAGTGGTAAAAACTGAATAAAGTGAGGCAAGCTATTTCTTAAAAGCTGACCTACTTTTAGAGAAGATCTGTAGACTCATCTGCGAATATTCTGGTTCCCACAGTTGTTGCCAACGTTTTAGTAATTCTCTTTGGAGCTCAGTTCTTAAGAACGAACTCGGAAGGGGAACATTAAGAGTGCGTATGTGGGGCTCGGAGGCTGGTCTTTTGGTATTTGCCTCTGTAATTTCGTTATTTAATATACCGGTGTGAGCAGGTACCCACCTAAGTTATGGCCTATGGTTGTCTGGTATATTTATTATGAGTTTTTGTATGGCCTTGACGAGGGGAGTTTTACAGTACGTGCCTTGCATTGCCTGAAGACTTAAAGGCAAAGTCTGTATATATATTAGAATGATTATTCAATTATTCAATTATTAGTCAATGAATAGACAAGTGCAGCTTTTAATACAAACAACTTATCCTTAAAAAACTGAGTTGTGCTGGCTTAGCTTTCTTTCTAATGTATTTTCAAGGTTATCTGGCTTCCATGTAGTGCGATATTTCTGAACATTTTTCCCATGGGATTAAACATGGTAGCCGAAGTTTGAAATGCGATATCTTGTCAATCTGCTGAAGCTGGCAAAATTCCTTTTAATATCAGTATGATTATTGTTATACCTCTATTTATCTGAACTAGTGCTAAAGTCCGAACGAAGGTTATATTCTTTCAAAATCGAAAACAGCTATTTTCTCCGTAGGAGTACTATTTAAGAAATATTTGTAATGCGGCATCCCTGCAAATGCCAGACCGAATTTTAACTTTTAAAATAATTTTAACTAATTTAAAATTGATTTTGTTTTTCGGTGAATATATATGCGAAATGTCATCTCAAGCGACCAGTTTGGTCGGACCATACGGGTTATCACAACAATGATGAAAACTACCATACGCCTATAATGAGGAAGAATGCTATATGATGACAAATACCATCCCCCAAAATTTACATACTTTTGGAGCCATGCTTCCTGATTAAAATTAAAATAATTAACTATTTTTAGTTCCGTATATTATTAAAAATAAATGCAGCAAACTTCGGATGCCAATAAACTTTAATTTATTCTGTTTATCATTATTAACTCATTTTTTTTTACTTAATAGCCTTGTTACTAGATGAAAAGACGAAATATAATCTGTTTTACTCTCTTTTGCGTGCGGTAAATGGATAGCAGTTGTGCTAATAGCATGTATCATGAACGCCACAACGCAAATACATGTTGTGACTTATGCATTCCATGCCAAATGATCTTTTGAAGTTTAAGTCAGCAATCGATGATCGGTAGGTAGTTGGAGGCGCACTTGAGCATGCAAAAGAGACTTGTTAAACGTGAAAACGTTTTTTAATTGACGACAGATGTATGCCATCGTGTTCTGTGCCTTTGCAACGCATAAAATAAGGCGCAGAACACTTTTTTCTGAATTATATTAGTGTTAAACTTTTGGTACGTAGAAATATGTTTCTTTTTACGCATATGTAATTTTGTTCATGGCTGATGATCTAAAAACACGCGAAGTCGTATATTTTATTATGTTTCAAAAAAGTGTTAAATTTTGTTATTATAAGTAAATGCGAAATAGACTTGCAAGCAACGTTAACTAAATACAAGCAAATTAGTCCCATCAGATCACAGTCAATAACAAATGCTATGAAAGTTACATTAAAATTTACAAACCATTCAACTTCGCTCAGTAATATTAAAATTAGTAATTAATTATTTCAATAATCTTAATACAATCTTGGACAAAAAAAAACGACGCACCAACAAGGAGTTATCCGAATGGAACGAAAATCGGTAGAAGTGATGTACATATACAGAAAAAAAAAATGATTACAGTTTGAGAAAAACTGGATGATTTATTGAAGTGACAGAGCTTAAAAAAGTGAAAAAGTCAGTAACGCATTTCTCCACCTCTGGCCCTTATGCAAGCAGTTATTCGGCTTGGCATCGACTGATAGAGGTTGCGGATGTCCTCCTGAAGGATATCGTGCCACATTCTGTCCAACTGGCGCGTTAGATCGTCAACATCCCGAGCTGGTTGGATGGCCTTACCCATAATGTTCCAAATGTGCTCAAAAGGAGAGAGATCCGGTGACCTTGCTGGCCAAGGTAATGTTCGGCAAGCAGTAGAAGCATGTGCAGTGTGGGGGCGGGCATTATCTTGCTGAAATGTAAGCCCACGATGGCGTGACATGAAGGGCAACACAACGGGCCTTAGAATTTCGTCGACATACCCCTGTGCTGTAAGGTTGCGACGGACGACAACCAAAGGTGCTCTACTATGAAATGAAATGGCACCCTAGATTATCACTCCTGGTTGTCGGCCTGTCTGCCGGAAGACAGTCAGATTGGTATCACACCGCTATCCGGGGAGTCTCCAGACTCGCTTTCGCTGGTCATCGGAGCTCAGTTCAAAGCGGGTCTCATCACTGAAGACTATTCTACTCCAGTAGTGACATTCCAGTGCGAATGAGCCCGATACCACTGCAAACGGGCTTGGCGTTGAACAGAGGTCAATGGTAGTCGGCGCAAGGTGTGCCGTGACCTCAGCCCCCTTTCTGTGAGCCGTCTATGAATGGTCCTTGCGGTCACTGAAGCACTAGTTGCACGTACAATCGATGATAATGATGCATCTGGGGCTGTGAGTGCCGCTCTGACGATTGCTTGGTCTTCACGTTCTGTCGTTTCTCTAAGCCTACCGCTTCCGTCTTCACGCTGTATCCGGCCATGGTTCACCCATTCCTGCCAACATTGTCTAATAGTGGCATAGCTCCTGCTCAAATATCGAGCTATTCGCCGATAAGACCAACCGGCTTCTTTGAGCCCAACTACATGACCTCTCTCAAATTCTGACATCTGCCCATATCGTTCGCGCACCTCTATCCGAAGTATAGTTACTGTCTACCAGAGTACACCGAATGAAATTCGTGAAGAAGTTATGATCTGGAATCGTAATTTCTCCTCTTAAAATATGTATGGTGCCGAAGGCGCAATCTTGCCATCTTGCGCGACTCATTTCGTGGACTTGCTCTGCTATCAGATATGTGAGATTAGTCCCAACAGCTATTGATTGCAAATGTAACTTTACTCCAAAAAAGGAATTCTTATCTTGAGCACAGTTTTCTCATATCAGTGTTCTGTATCCTCCTATGATGATACTTTCAAAAATAATAAAAAGTTAAATAAGATTTTTAAAATGTCCTTTTTAGAGCAAGAGTATATTCTTGAGATTCTTAAGTAATGATTTACGTGGTTTAAAAATGAAATTTTTGTGAACAAGAAAATCGCAGGTATTTACATATCCTGCAAGGGAAGCCTAGTTGACGGCATGTTTGGAATTCGATACCTTAGCTTCGAAATTTGAGAAAAAAATAAAAGCGCGGTTGATGAATTGTGTTCAGAATTCTCTATGGTAGCTTTTTTCAATGGACATCAAGATTTTATCGCAACTTCTGCTAATCGTCTCCGAATAATATCCCTTGATACTGTAGGATGTATAGATGATAGGAAATGTGTTTCGAATGGATGATAGCGACGCACTGGCACAGTCGAGACTATTCTCCTGGTTGGCGTGCTCTTCTCCTGCAATTTTTTGTAAAAAGTGTTCTAAGTCTTTAAAATTCATTACATGTGCTTTTTTTTCTTATTCGCCTTTACCAAGACTGAGACTAAACCGCATCAGCTAAGATGTTAGCTGAAAGTCTGTTGAGCCACTCCCATTCTCTTAAGCCTATGATACAGCCTCTTTCTAAGTCAGCTAGCCGTTCATGGAGAAGTCGAATAATGAATATAAAGTTATGCTTGTTCGGAATTTGAAATATTAAAGCAGAAAATCTAGTTAAAATTACACATGAATATAAGCAGAAAATATTGCTTGATGTCCCCATCTTTCTTTTGTACGTTGAAAATGCCCTATAACATTACTGACCCTGAAAGTCTGATCATTTGTATAATTCTTCAAACGCCATCTGGTGAGCTTTGAAGCTGTAGTCAGTGTTTTATAGGTATCTGTATTTTTTCTATTGACAAATAAATATTAGAATCCGTAACTATTATTAAACTGAATGCCATTAATCTAAAGCTCTATGAAAAACGCAGTGTGTTTAAAGTTGACTATTTAACCGCATTATATAGTTCAGTGTACGCAAGTTTCATAGCTCAGATGTGGTAAAGAAGCTCTGGAAGATGAACACAAACTGAACATTCAGTTTTCCCAAATGATACAGTTATGAAAGTATTCAATGTGCGATAAGTAATATTTAAACCACCCGTATAAATGAACATTTGTTTTAAATCGATGACGGTAGGGAATGAATTTAGGGTTTTTCGCTATGACCCAGGAGCTAAACATTAGATTACTGAAATAAAATCACCAGGATTACCGAAGCATAGAAAGTGTCTTTAAAAGTTAAAGATAAAATTAATGTTTCTGAATTTTCTTATAAATTTGTCTGCGAAAAAAGCACTGTCTCAAGTCATATTAACGTGAGTGCTCTGAATTCTTGTTCAAGAATATTCGTCATGTCCCTTCACGAGTTTTCGGCAACTAGTAGTTGGTTTTTTAGCACAACACACTTATTTAGCGAAATGTAATCCTCAAGGAATTTTAATAAAATAAATAAATAAATAAACCAAGAGTATGTGCTCAATTAAACATTTTGTTCTGTTCCTCTACAGCCCTGTGACTATTTCCTGCTCCCTAAGTTAACGCTGAATGGACATTTTTTATCATTCTGAAAATATCGAACAAAATGCGTCGCTTCTTTAAGACGTAAGGGAAGAAGACTTTAGACAGAAAGAAGAAAAAGGTCATTTTAGCCATTGATACATTGCAACTTTGTAAGGTTTCTCCTTCAATCTCTTGACCTTTTTCGTGAGCATAAACTGTGAAAC
>KK116988.1:26550-36892 GCA_000611955.2 Stegodyphus mimosarum
CAGTTCACCTCGATACTCACAGCAGAAGGTACATGCTTATTTACCTCTATTTCCTGAAAGCGAGTTCCGATGTTTACACCAGGACCATGAATAGAATCCGATCCTTTACAAGCAGAAGTATCCAGGTTTAGAATCGAGTCCATGTCTGCACAATCTTCATTATAAGACACACATATGGATTGCGAAATGGGTAAATTTTCTTGCAATGCTGGAGCACTCCGCGTAAGTTGTACATCAGCTTCTTCCATCTCAGCATCACATGAACATGTGATGTGAACATGTGAACGCATCTCATCAGATCAGTCAATGCTTGCTAACTGCCACTTCGTAACTTCATTATCAGTTGCTATGATCTTGACAGTCGCATTTTCATTTTCTTCTGTCTCTACTTCAGGCACGTGAGCATCAAAATGTTCGTTCCCGTCTTTAATTTCTTCATGTTTTCGTTCTTTTTCTTTCATCCCGTTGGATGTTTCATCCATAATTTCTGGATCTTTCTCAGACATTCTACTAGCTACTTCCTCCGTTTCTTCATCCTCTGACTTTTCAGACGCCACTTCTGCGATTTCCGCATCTTCTTTCATGGCTCAAGTTTCTTCTGCAAGCTCCTCTTTCATCTGTTGGAGTTGTTCTCGTACCTTTTCTCGGCCGACTTTCCTCTTTTCGCGCTCGGCCTTCATCTCGGCTATCATCTCTTCATAGCCAGCTTCTATCTCATTATATCCAGCTTTCATTTCTTGTTTCATCTCTTCTTGTCCAGCTTTCAGAGCTGCTAACATGTCGGCTTTCAGAGCTGCTAACATGTCCATCAAAGCTTTCATTTCCTCCGCCATTGCTTTCTCCTGTAGACGGGTGACTGGCATTCACTCTCAAATCCCACTTCTGAGACCAGTTGTTGCGTTATACGGGTTCGTGGATTTGAGAGTATCCGATGAAAACACGATGCAGAACAATAAAAAGCACAATTTATTTACAGGAATCACTATTTACAGCACAGTTTCAAAATTACCTTTAAAAGCGTCGAAAATCTACAATAAATACGCTGAAACAATCAGCAACACAGCTTCAGGCTGTAACTGTAAAGGTAGCTTCACGGCAACACTAAACTTATAATAAACACCGTGGAACAATCACTGTAAAGTTAGCTTCACGGCAAAGCACTATCTCGATCGCTTTCCGTTCACCAAAACTCTCGCGTAGCAGCTATTCTCACAACTAATCACACTGCTCGCAACACTTCACAATACTTCACATTCTTAATCACACTGCTTCACAACAACACAATCTAACTGCTCTCAGAAACGCAAGGGTTTATATAGCTTTTCTTTAAGTTCCACAGGTTTCGAGAAATATCTCGACAGGAAGTTATTCTAGAAGCTTCCCGATTGGACCATGGGATATCGCCGATTTGGTCGCCAAATGGGCGATAAAGTCTCCAATCTGGCAACCCTACCATACACTATTTTATGGCAACCCTAGTGCTATGCCGGAAAGCTTACATACAGGCGCAACCGCCGAATTTTTCGCAACAGTATGTTTGATCGTTAATTTTTAGCTAAATTTAACTTACATCACATTATGCACTAAATATCAGGTTTAAAACGCTATATTTGACTTATATATGTTTCGTACCATGTTTTATCTCAAAACGTAACTGCATGTCGCTAAAACCATTACTGTTGACGAGCTTGGCGACCAAAAAATGCACTGTCGCCAGAGGGTTGTCCACGGAAACGTCAACGAGTCCTTTGAGGAAGTAAACCTAATGTCCACGGTTGTCCTCATTGTTGACAGATCATATCACAATTCAGCAAAGTGATAGGGGAACATCATCGGTGTTGTTTCTTCCATATTCCCCCAGCATTATTTGTTTTAGATGCCCCTATAGAGATTCTATTTTCTCAGTGTTGGCACCATAGCAGGATAAAAATGTTCGCCTGATGATTTATTGTCAAGTGGGTGCATCATGGAGTTCATACTTGCCACCAAAGGGAAATACAGGGTAGGTAGCCCGTTGTTAAAAATATGGTCCAGTAGTATATCAGCAAAGTGTACACTATCAGGACAACAAGTAACTTCCCATCCTGGACCTATGGTACCAACATCACGCATTTCAATACTCACATCGCTCCGTGAAGCATTGGCCTGAGGATTGCCGGAATGCAACCTGCATTTTGCACGTTATTCGTGGCTAACAACGACAGTTGGAGTTGGAGTAGGACAACCACTCTCAGTTAACCAATGAGAGTCAGGAAAGCATCCCCATGAACTCCGCCCACAGAGAAGATACCATACGGCTAGAAGCTTATTTATAATCAGCTATGGTCAGAGTTGTTACTGAGATAGTGCTATTACGGTATGGTATGCGCATAAACAGAATCCATATTGTTACGGATTTTGTATTTAATTTGCTATTTTTAGTAGAACTGTAATTAAATTGCTTTATTTTGCCGTGTAACGCAGCGCGTGACGAATTGTAAGAGAAAGCTACACCGGAAAAAGTAAAAATACAAGAGCGCGTGCATTTAGCATTTAATAAATAGACATCTAGTAACTGCTGTTGCTATTCAGAAAAATTGAGAAAATAGATTTTACCAGAATAATCTGGTGAATAATTAAAATGCTTATAAAAGCCGGATTAAAACATCTCAGCTCAGTTGTTGTTTTAAGCGAAATGTATTGTTTATTCAGTGCTGTTATTTAATTGTAGCGAATTCGCTGTGAGATCGAATTCACTTTCTCTGTATTTTTAATTGAATTGTATTCACCGTTTCAGTAGTTCAAAATATCATTGCTGTGAAATATTGTGATATTGTACGAATACCTCTGAGGAAATATTTTAGTATTTTGTGAAAAAAATAAATTTTATTAACTTTTCATCGACTTGCGCATTCAATTCATTACGAACCGTACGCACGCAATAATATATTTTCTTATTTAAAGAAATATTTAGTTTTGAATGCGAAACATAGCTTGCTTGCTTATATGCGGCCCAGTAGAACTGTTACGAGAATATCTAAACATTTTTTTTAACCAATGTTGGGTCATCAGACGACTTCGGCTTGGCTGCTACTAAGCGCCAGAAGTGGTGGTCACTTTATTATGGAGGATCTAACAGGTGGGCCAAAGAATATGTACTGTTAAGAAGAAAAACTTCGCAGAAGCAGAAGTGGCTCCCTTCCAACGAAAAGGGAAACAACTGCGCATGCGTGAAATATCTGTCGCCAAAAAGCGCCAAAGCTCGAAGCTGAATGTCGAAGTTGGTTTGGACAGGTTCGACCGTTACGTTTAGCAAGAGTTTAAACAAAGAATAGGTTCTTTGGTTTCAAGTAGCGATATGGACAATGGAAGTTCAACAGCCAGTGAAAGTGAAACTTCACCTAATATTTCATCATTTCCGAGTTTAAATTATCGCGACAAGTCAAAGAACGATTCATCTTAACCCGTGTTCCTCAATTTCCTATACACGTCGCGGAGGGAGAAAATGTCGGCTAGGTACCAAAGAACCGGCTCATCACAGAGGGAAAATTCTCGCCAACAGATTCCGTCGCCAAATCCCTTGGCGAATGTTCCCTTTTCTTTGTAGCGGCGTTGCAGAAAAGTGGTTTACATTACGTCTATGGAGCCTTTCCTTCTTTACATAGAGGTTCTTTGGGTGGGCCACCTTTGCCTTCTATGAAGAGAGGGGCAGTTACAATTATGCCTCATCCAGGTTTCGAACCCGTGCCCTTTGGTATCGCAGTCGGCTGCCCTAAACACTATACCGTCTGGGCGGCGAATATCTAAACTTTATTTAAAAGATTGTTTTCTGCTCTTCGCGATAGTGCAAATAATAGCATTCTTATATTTTTAGTTTGTTTGCTAAATGAAGATGTGCGAAAAATCGTTTCACCATTAAATTAAAAAGAAACGAAAATGCAATTTAAAAAACATACTTTCGTCATTATTTTTTGAATATTTCTGAAATTTATGATACAACAATGTTTGTCTGACTGCATGACAATTAGTCATTAATTTGTTAAGTAACAGTTGTTTTTCTCTTTGTTTTTTAATCCTATGCACTCGATTCGTCCCCCTAAGAAAGCATTGTAAATGTAGCAAACAATCTGAATGTCCTCGTAGAAAGCAAACGAAAATACTGTAGGTAATAGAGAAATATTTATGGGAGACAAAATTTGTTCAAAGATTTGTATCCTCAATATATTCCCTTTTTATTGCAAGAAAAAACAATGTCTTAAAAGCAAAGCAGGACATGCAAGGTCTTAAAAAGAAAACAAACAAACAAAATTAATGAAAAGTTAAACAAGATAGAACGCTGTGACGCGCTTACATTTCTGTGCTGGTTATAAAAAAAATTATCATTTTGTTTTAAACTAATAGTAGCTTTGTAACGTTAATTTAAGATACATTTGTTATTTTATGACATCAGATGATAAAATACATAAGCTCATCTGCATAAAATCAGCAAAAATGTAGTGTATTTAGGCTTCGTCTCTCTTGATTCCATAATATATAATTGTTTTTTCTCTCTTTTACTTATTTTCATGGGATAATAGCAAAACGAAAGAATGTAAATGATAATTACGCTATAAGTGGAAGTAAAAAAGAACTGATTCAGAATTGCATACAGAGATCTTAAGAACAGCTGCATTATTGATATAGAAGAAGGTTTCGCGACGATAGTTTCATTAAAAAAATGGTAGTAATGGTTGCATTTAATAATCTCAGAAAGGAAAGAGCAAAGCAAATTTTATCGGAAGTGAGAGGGCTTTAAGAAACAGAAGTTGATGAAAAAAAGTACTTTTCTGAAACATTAGAATGTAAAACGTGTGATTAACTTGTAGGGTTCCTTATTTTTATTCTGTTACACTAATTGTCGAGGAACCTAGTGAAGTGCTAAGCGAATAATCGCTTAAGTACAAGAACAGAAACACAAACTTCAAGAAGGGTTAATTACCTTTTATTTGCTCAAAACAAAGATTTAACAGTCGGCCCCTTTTTCAGGGCGTACAGCAAAGCCTAAACTTGAGCTTAAAATTGAAGAGATAAGAACTAACTAATGACTAGCTAAAGAGATTTAGCAGAAGCTAAAACAATTCTAAACTAATTGATCCGTAATATTAAATTAGCCAGCTAAGCTATCAAAGGCACGTAACGCGGCCGAGCGTAATAACAGCTTAGAGAGAAATAGCCAAAAGGCAAACGCGAGCTATTCAGGAACTTTAACTCTCTCTGGCAACGTCAATGGAACTTGACTTAAATACTATTCTACTTCTCATTTGCACTTAACGCAATTCTAAAAACTCATTCTGGTAGGGACTTGTAAGCTGAACCTAAGAAGGACAGGAAAGAGGCTTAAAATAGCTGTTATAAAATTAAAATATACCTTACAACCTCCTATGTGTTACACTAAGTATCAAAATAAGGAGCGAAAAAAAACTTCTTCCAATTGTAGAATTATTATTCCAAAGGTGCTTTGTCCCTGAAGGACTATTGTTTTCGTTTTGCGATTTTACTTTGAATGACTCTGAATGTCCCTTTTTTAAATTGTTGCCACCAAATATTATCGCCCTGTATTATATTTCAAGAAATTAAATTATGAAGAACTTCCATTAATATATATATATGTTTCTCCATCGTGATAAAACAACGGTACGTAGAGCCATCAAATTTTGAATGACGTAATCCTGCTGTGAATATGGGCATCTGGAAGCTGAAATTTGGAATTTGTTTTATTATCGATTTCATATTTTGTAAAAATTTAACGAATTTTTGATTAACAAACTCAAGGATTTCAATGCAAGTAATGGCAACGTTGTACAGAAAAAACATTTTTAACTCCAGCGCGTGAGGCGGTATATCGGAAATTCTAAAGATATGCTCATTTTAAAATTCTTTTGCGATATTGATCTTGAACTGAATTTTATAGTTTAAGTGCGAAGAACATGATATTTCATGAATAAAGGTAATATTCAGTGGCAACAATTTGAAAAATGAAACAACGCATATTGTAAATCGAAGCAAAATGCCAAACGAAATTAATAATCTTTCTGGGCAAACTGCCCCTTTGGACTAAAAATCCAATGATAGCGGAAATGTCAGTTCTCTAATATTTTATTAATTATAGCAAAACAACATTAAGGAAATTAATTGCAATAGATGAGCCGGCACAAAATAATTATACCTTCTGAGGGAAATTGTACGTATTTGTCATTCTAATTTTTCCCTTTCTTCAAGCAACCGTGTCTCGCAAGCAAGAAATAACGTTTACAGGTTATTCCCTTTTGTCCTTGAACGAACGAACATACGCATGTCCAATTTGGAGCGTCACTTTTATGACTTTTTTGGGGGGGGAAGGTGGAGTGGGGAGAAGGTTTCATGAACGTAGCGTTTTTTTATTTGTCGAATATTTAATTATGAATAGAAAGGCTTCTTTAATTACTTTTCGATTCGATGAAGAGCTGGAATAAGGAAGTATGGATTATCCAGGCGGCTGTTTGAGCTGTTACCACTGATAGCGAGCAAATTCTGATAATATGATTAATGTAATATGATTACCTTAAGTGTAATAAGTGTTACCTTTTATTGCAAATACATTTAACTTTATTCAGCTTTTTTATGAATCGAAGGTTTATCATAATCCAGT
The DNA here is from genome assembly GCA_000611955.2 of Stegodyphus mimosarum. NCBI lineage: Eukaryota > Metazoa > Arthropoda > Arachnida > Araneae > Eresidae > Stegodyphus > Stegodyphus mimosarum. The sequence continues at coordinate 33,197 of KK116988.1, forward strand.
GTAATGGAAGCTGGTTAGCTTCATTCTGCTACCGTGTCATATTTTGATATTCATTGCAATATTTTAAACTAATTTAGTATTATTGAAGGCCTGGTTTTCTGCTAGAGAAATTAGGCAGTTCTCCTGGTTTTTATTTTCAAAGGAATTTTCATGTCCTTTCATGATATTAAAATATGTAAAGTTTTATGATTTCCCCCTTCTTGGTTTTAAATATATAAAATTAAAAGCAGAAAACCTGAAACTTTCTTCCCATCAGAAAATACTTTCGATGTTTGAAAAAGAAGGGGGAAGAGATATACATTTTACGTTTTATTACGTACATTTTACGTTTTGCAGTTGGATTTTTAAATTGATAAAAAATTTAACAGCGTTAATTCATTTGTATCTTTACAACTTAGTTAAGTGTGCTGTGAAACGACTGAGAATTCTTTAGATTTTTCTCTTTCTTAGACTCTGTTTTAAAATAAATAAATAAATCCTGATAAAAAAATTGCAGGTTTATATTTTATACCGAATTAAAATCATAAAACAAAACGGAAAACAAAGAGAAATATACATTTTAGTTTAAATACCTTCCAGAAAAAATATTAAATTATTAGGTTTTTTCACAAAATAATGTGTATGAAATGCGCACTGCGGGGGGAAGGGAAATCGACAGTTTTGTCTCCCGTTCTACTGGACCGATCGACAAAATTCAAAGTGCGTTTTTCATGTCTCGAAAGCGCGACTTAGGGTATATACAGCACTGTTCTATTATAGGAATTTTGACATAAAATCGGGCTTTTTCTGAAATGGCATGTCAGTTTGTTTTTCATATTTCGATTTTACGACTCAAATTGTGCCAAACTGCCAAGTTTTGTAAAAATCGCACGAGTAGTTTTTAAAAAATGAGCTCTCAAAATTTTAGCTTCTCAATGTTAATTGAATCTGGCAAATATTTATTAATATCACATTTTTTATTAAATTTATATGATTCTTCTCTTCACATTTTGAAATTTAGGTTCATTCCAAATAAAATGCACCCATTTTTAATGATTTTCTTTTAAAATTTGTATTTTAAAATAATTTTTATAAATTTTTTGAAAAACATTTTGACATATAACCTATAAAACTTTTACCATCATCTTAAAATAGGTGCATTACTAAGCAAACCTGCAAAAAATTAGAGTTTTTTAATCAAAATTTCTTAAGGTATACGTGAATTTAGGTTTTGGCTCTTTTTGAAATTTGGCGTATTTGTTATAAGCGATAATAACGTCAAATGTGGTTTACTCACTTTGTTGAAATTTTTGACAGTATGAACGATGATGTTTTTTCCTTTCGAGTACAATGAAAAAAAGAAAGGGCAATAGGTTGCTATAGATTAAGAAGTTCGCCAAGTGAATTATTCTTGGCGCAAACTGAAAAAATGTGCCAAGATAAATTTTTAAATTTCTCCATACTTTTCTGACCCCAAATTTAAAAAATAATAATATTTAGACACAATTTGAGTGGCAGAATGGAAATCTGGAAAAAAAAATTGGTATGTTATTCCAGAAAAATTCCGATTTTGTGTCAAAGTACCTATGTTAGACTAATGCAATACATGAATGTAATATATCTTAAGTTGCACTTTCGAGAACGAAAAACTCAATTTCAATTTCGTCAACCGTCCTAGTAGAACGAAAGGTATAGAACCTTTTTTTTTTTCCAGTGTACTTTATATGAAATACAATTTGAAGCAATGGTGTTTACACGTTTAGAAAATTAAGTGAGGGCCCTTCATAATAGGTTTTGTCCCGCTCCTTCACGTTTGTAAATTGGGGTCTGATATGATGTTGAAATACACTCAGTCATTCTCTTTCAATGGTCTCTATATAAGCAGTTATTTTTTAAGTGTTGAGACCGCTGTATCTAATTCTAACGTTCAACATTTTTATTCGGGAAATTTTGGACTATCAGCGGCCCATCGGTAAAGCCGCTGAAACTCTATCAGTTCGACCTAGATTCGATTCTAGGCGAACGGGCTGGCTGCATGCGCGTTTTCATGTTTTCCCATGTATGTAATGTAGATACGAACCAGTTTTCGTGTTAAAAATACGCCATAGAAAACATTAAAACGTTTTATAGTTCCCAGAGAATTGTATAATTTCTACTCGTTTTTCTTACTGATATCAAAATGCCCGATAGAAACCAGTAAATTTTTCTACTGGTATCCACAGAATTCTACTGGTTTCTTTTTTTTTTTTTTAATACTGATATCAATTGGTACCCATACACCAACATCAATCTAAAATTGATTAATTTTGTGTTTATGAAACTGTCTTTACTGAGTTGTCTAAGCATTTTCATATTTTACCTCATCTTACTTAGAGAAATTTACACAAACATTAATATTTTGTACTTTAAAAGTGCCTGCTTAAGAAAAATAAAGCTTGTACCTGCCTTTCTGGTTCATACCATCGTGTACACATATGAGGAGAGTATACCTATATATATATATCTATATATACTGTTTTTACTGTTAACTCACATTTTTTTTCCTTTTAAAAACTTTTCTACGCACCCTATATTACTTCAAGTTCCTTTTTACGCTTTTATACACCTAAAAAATTTATAATATTTTTAATTAATTTTAAAAAAATTTAAAAAAATATTTCGTTCTTAAGATTTGCATTTTTGAACAGTATTTTTTCAAAAGTAATAATATTTTTCAAAATTTAATCTAATTTTTATTTTCAATTTTCACTGCATTCTTAAATTAACGTATTTTGTTTTACGAAATTAAGACCTTTTTGATTTCCAATTTTTCGCAACCCTTTCTCCTTTATCAAACTTAAAAATTATTTCACCTCAACTCAGTTCTTGCATTGCATTTATTTTCCTTTTCCCTCGATTCGCAGCTGCAATTGAACTCCACTCTTTCTTTGATCAAATTCTTAAGAGTTATTTGTTCAGATTAACCACAAGGTTTTTACAAAATCATAAACCTTTGTTTCATTTAGATTTCACATTCATTTTTTTTCATATCAATTTATTTGAAATTATCAGTTTAGTCCAATTGATTAATTTAGTTTTATTTTTTCCAGTTTCAGACATACTTTATATTGGTTTATACTTTGTATTGGTTTATACTGATTTTTACTGTTTTTCGTACTGGTATCAATAAAATTATATTGATACCAATACAATCGAAATGGATGTCACTATACCTTCTATTGATTATATGAATTATACGGGTTTATACGAATTTTCTAACTGCCATCAATGACTTTTGTAAACAATGAAAGCTAAGTAAAATTAATACATGTATCAGTAAACCAAAATTCATTGGTATTTCTGTTGTCCACAAAATATATTTTTTTTATTTATTTATTTGCTACTGTTGTGATTAATGTAATTTTAGTTTTGTAAATGATAGGAGAATTTAAAAAAAACAAGCAGTGACGCTTCTCGCCCCTTCTGTTAAAAATTCCTCCCCGAAAGCTCCCTTCCACTTATAAGGTATTTCTCCTGCCTTCTTAGCATGCGTTCGTAGTGTAATGGCCAGCACACTCGGCGCGAATTCGTGAGGTCCGATGTTCGAGTTCTGGCGTGGACCTTGCTCATTTTTCACGTCTCCTGCTTTAAAAGTAAACTAATGTCTCTGTTACGTTACAATATGTCAAGGCACCAGTTGTTATGTGCCAAATGTTAAATACAAACTGATACAATAAT
>KK116988.1:38001-50154 GCA_000611955.2 Stegodyphus mimosarum
TTTTGAGGCTTAATTAAGCGTTACCCATTGTAACAAAAGGTGTCGGTTATCATTGAAATTTTAAATCTTAATATACTTTTACAAAACGCTACAACTATGGACAAAAACGAATGCACTTATCTGCTGAAATTCTTTCCCAGACAACCAGTAGGCTGATGTAGTAGAACGAGGCGTAAATCTTCATCGAACGTAAATCTTGCCAGCTATCGATGTTAATCTGGCCCATCATAGTAGGATGATGATAAGTGCATGGATGTTTTCGAAGTGAGATCTGGAAGAAGCCGAATTCAGCGGGATTCAAGGAACGTCAAGCTCTGGTGGAAAATGCATTGAGATTCGAAGAAAAACAATAGAAGTACATCTCCTTCTTATTCTTCATCTCTTCCTCAATGGGAGCAAGCAACAAGCCGAAGGCGGCTTTTTCCGGACAAAGCCTTGGACAATTAAATGGGCATAATTCTACCGGTCTCCCTGGGTCAACATAGTAGCTCTTCCAGAGGAAGGAAAAAAATCGAAGCGTCTTCTTTCAGCTGCGAATCCAAGGCAAAGAGAGTGAACATGGCCTTGCATGACGATTTCATTCGTCCCGAATCCAGAATTTCCGGAAATCACCAAATTTGGTGAATTAGTATGCAAATCTCGCCAAACACAAAACAGTGCTGCGAAAACTTAGTTTTTCCTTCTTCACACCAAAAAAAATTCCACCCTCGCCACCCCCTTCGCCAACAAGGAGGGGTGAGGGAAAAGAATGCGACAAACCTATCACTCCCGTACCACGCAGTACATGACCTTGACGAGAAAGTGCACAAAACGACGCTTATAGCAGAATAAATTTCTAGACACGAAATTCAACAATTTTAGCAATTAAATGGGCATAATTCTCCAACGGGGCGACGTACAGTCATGAAAGTAGATTCATAAGAAGGGTAAATTTTTTCTCTTTAAGAGGTATAAATTTCAACCATGTGAATAAAAAGGAAGTATTTTTAAATTTCAAATATTACGCAGAAACAACCGATTTCCCATTGTCTCCTTCTCCCGAAGGCTAATACTGTCGAACGCGTAACGTAAGAACGAGAACTCTGTTTAACTCGTATAAAAATAATTGATTCAATAACATAAGCAATACAATTCGTGAAGAAAAATTTAGAATAAGCATAAATTAATGCATATAATTTATTCACTCAATAATTAATTAACAAATAACTGCAATTAACTACCCATTAATCTATAATTCTAAACTAACCAAAAATCACTACATAACATCTCTAAAGTGGCACCTGAAGTAAAAAATGTGGTGGATGATGAGTCTCCACCACCAGGATTTGGCAATTGCGTCCTCTAATTCCCAGTTGCCCTTTAAAAGGGGAAGTATATAAGGTATTTCTCCCACTTTTTTAGCATGCCTTCGTGGCGTAATGGCTAGCAGACTCGCGCGTATCCGAGAGGTCCGAGGTTCGAGTCTCTGCCAGGGCATTGTTCATTTTTCATGTCTCCTACTTCGAAATAATCTAATGTCTCTACACCCTAATGCGTGTTTTCCAATAATCGAATAAACCAAACAGGTTCGAGAATTTTTTCCTCCAGTGCTTTTGTGAATTTTATATATACAATGCATCAGCGCGCAAACATAAATCACAACACTATTGAAAGTTGGAGCCTTAGAGAAGGAAAATTCAGTGACGGTTTTATAATCACAGATTTTCAGGAGAAATCTGATATATTTCGAATTTTGAAATCTTGATCAGGGGTTATATACAAATTGGAGGGGAAAACTCATGAATTCTTTCCAAATATGTTAACGCTATAAGCACACTAACTTTAAATAACTCAGTGCATTTCATTTCGGATTTGAACCAACGAAATGGTCAGTAAGAAACATTCAAATGATTTATGCCAGACAATATATGGAAAGCAGAAACGAATGAGACCGATATGTTCGGTATTATCTCTAGTATCATATTTCGCAACTTTCAGAGCTGCTATTAAGCTACAAGTCATCTTTCTGAGCAGCAAGAACAATTCCTCGAAGGTCTGTTGATTCTCTCAAATAAAAATCAGTGTTCGGTGGTAATGGCTTTTATTGCCTTATAGGCCAGACCGGCATCAAATGACAAAATCCTCGAAAGTTATTTGCATTAGAGCAGAAAGTGCGGACTATGCGCATTACCTATGGTCACATGGCTTCATAAAAGTCGATTATATCGGGATATTGATATTTCGTTGTCTTAGGTCTGTCACTTGTTTTTGACTGACATTTGGCCTCTGAATTCAAAAATAACCTCAGTTTATGTTTATCACATCAACTTTCTAAGGTACAGGATACCCTCTCTTTTTTTCAAAAGACATAAAAATGTACATATAAAGTAAAAAAGAGGAAAAACATACCAAATATACTGTTCAACAAAGAATAGTTTTAATCATACAAATTTAAATCATACTGCAAGTTAAATTTTGTTCATACAACTAGTAAAGTTTTTTTTTCCTAACGGCAAACATACATATTATTCTAAAAATTTTTGCTTCTGGCGTTTTGTGGAGAGTTTAATCTGTGGTCATTCTCGCTTGATGCTCCAACAATGGTCAACCCATATGTACATCCCATCTACTTTGATACCGTGCCTCCATGACCTTCAAGTTTTCGTGGAATCGCTGGCGCTGTTCATCATTGACTGAAATTTATACGAATGCTATGTAAAAAATGGAATTTGGTGCTTATTATTGCAGCCAAGCGATTTGAAACTCTCCAACAATGGCTGGACAAATTCGTTGTAATTGTGTGCTCGTGTATTTCCAAGAAAGTCTTTGACAATGTTTTCGAATGCCAACCAAGCATTCTGTCATTTTGAAGCTCTGTCATCCGATGAAATGTTCATTTTAAAGGATCTGCCAAATCTGTGGACCATCAGTCATACCGGCCGTTATCTTTTCAAATGACATGCTAGGAAATGCTGAAATAAGATACTTGAAATAATCTCCTTCAATTGGCAAAGCTTTAACAAACTGCTTCATGAGACCCAGTTTTAAATGAAGAGTTGGAAATGTAATGTTCTTTCTGTCGACAAGTGGCTGATGTAGTACCTTTGGATCACCAGGTTTCAGGTCAGAACCTGGCAAGCAATTCGACTGCATCCTACGCTCCTCGTGACCTCTTCTGTCCCTCATGCACAAAACGCAGAGATACTTGGTATATCTGCCAAGTATTCCTGGTCAAGGAAGAAGCAAACCATTTTAAGGTCAGCGCAGATGGATGAGATTCATTGATGGATGTGATATTGCAACAAATCAATGATTCTTCAAGCTCTGCTTTGAGCTATCGGTGAATAATAGCAGTTGAATTTCGTTACAGCCTGTGGAAATTCCCAATTCTTTCACTAAACCATGTATGTTAAAATCCATCATCGCTTCGAAAGTATTGCAGAATCGCACTTTCTCATGATCGGAAGTAGATGCATTAGATCCTTTTTCAAGCAAGTTTTTCTGGGGCAGTCTCTCTGCTAACAACTCTGAAGCTTTTTTGGATAGTCCCAAATTTCGTACCAAATCATTTAACTCATTCTAGTCCAATCCCTTACGAAAAAAAATCATCTTCAATTTCAAAATCTTCGTCGTTGGATTCAATTCGATATTCACCAGAATCGTATTCCTGTATTTCCAAAGAGGGTAATGCTTTGATAACTGGCACTGGGTGTTCAGCTGAGTGGAGCACTGGGCGTATATCTGATGGTCAACTAGAATACTCTATTTTACGTTTGTTTTTCTTGTTAGATCCTGACGTTTTCAATATACAAAAGCAACAATCGCTTGAGTGACTTTTTGGCTGTTGCTAAATCATAGACACACCAAATGGAAATTTAGAATGTGTTCCCATCATCCATATCCGTCAACTCCAGTCAGGGGCCAATGATTTGTCTTCATCACCTATTTTCGCTTTACAACAGAGAAAATAGCTTTGCCTGACAAATGTGCTGATGTTTGTCCTTTGGTTGGGAATGGTAAAACTGCCACATATATAATGGAAATAATCGGTGCTGTTAAAGCTCTCGAACTGGGAGAGTCAGTCGCAATGAAAGGTTTCAGTTCCTATAAAAGTAAAAAATAAGTACTGCTAACCTTCTATACAAAGAAGAACTGGGACTCCACGTCGGAATACTCATCACTATCAAAGCAACACACATCTCACTACAGTATCTCAAGCGTAACTGAACTAGTTTAGACAAGTAGGAAGCTGTCGGTGGTCTCCTACAATATAAACTCTTCGACCCAGCGCCAATTGGAGGGTTTATGTCAGCCAATAGTACTTCAGAGGGTCTATGCCAGAAGTACTTAATATGATCCACGTTCGGACGCCGAGGAGAGTGGTCATATTTACATAAGGTGCAGAGAAAAAAACTTGACGTGATAGAAGAAAACTAACTACCATTTTGAAATCAGCAGGCATGTTTAACTAACTAACAAAATGTAAGCAAAACAGCTCAAAAATCGAAATCAACGCAAAATGGTGTTACAAATGGTTGCTCTGTGTTATTTGCCTACAAGCTTAGTTAGTTTTCTTCATGTGTAATGCGAATATAAGTCAGTTTCTATTAAGCCATTTCTAAACATATAATCCCCGAATACTTTTCCATAATAAGCAATTTACTATTTATTTGTATAGTCATTAGGTTAGTTTGGAAGCAAGAAAGGTTAAAAATGAGAAAAGCCCTCGCCGAGAATCGAACCACGGACCTCTCGGTTACATGTCAAACGTGCTGACCACTACACCACGAAGGCATGCAAAGAAGGCGGGAGAAATACCTTACATACTCTCCCTTTAAAAGGGCGACTAGGGTTTGGGGAACCTAGTCGCCAAATACTGATGGTGGAGAATTATCATCCACCACCCTTTTAGTTCGGGCGCCAGTTGTAGAGTCATTATGAGTTGTTTGGAAGCAGGAGTGATGAAAAATAAGCAACACCTTCGCCGGCAATCGAACCACGGACTCTTCGGTGACGCGTCGAGCGTGCTGACCACTGCACCACGAAGGCATGATAAGAAGGCGGCAGAAATACCTTATATACGCCCCCTTTTAAAGGGCAACTGGGATTAGGGGCCCCAATCGCTAAATTGTGGTGGTGGAGAATCGTCATCCACCACCTTTTTCTAGTTCAAGCACCACTTGTAGAGCCATTAGGTTATTTAGAAGCAGAAGAGAAGTGAAAAGTGAGCAATGTCTTCTCCGGGAATCAAACCACGGACGACTCGGTTATGTGTGTCGGGTGTGCTGACCATTACATCACGAAGGCATGCGAAGAAGGCGGGAGAAATACCTTATATTTTTTTTAATTAACCAATTATTATTTTACTGTTTCTGAAGAAGATAAATCAAGCTAATGAGTTTTTAAGCTGTTTTAACACTCGCCCCGAATACGCCGTTTGGTTTAATATGCATATATGCTTAAAAATTGTGTTCTTGGTTTTAATTATGCTTTAAAACATTTCTTTCATGTCGAATAATTTTTATCATCAGTGGAAGCAATAAATTTTGTCCTGTTTTGTCAGGTACGTCTGTGCGCATATCTATATATAATTCTAGTCTAATTTGACGAAGAGTATAGAAAATTCGTTTTTTCAGTTACTAAAATTTTTTTGTGGCCCTTTTAGCTGAATTACGTATTTTTATCAGGTACACATCTGGACACAGATATACGGAAATTTACCTTATATACGATAGGACGCGAAAACACTAAACAAAAACAAAAAGAAAGTTTTAATTAAAAAAAAATCTGAATGTTTTCAAATTTTACATTACGCCTAAAGAGGAGTTTTTTAATGTTTTCTGTGTTACCTTTATTTTATTAAATATCATGTTCTTCGCACTTAAACCATAAAACTCAGTTCAAGACCAATATCGTAAAATAGTTTTAAAATGAGCGTATCTTTAGAATTTCCGATACACAGTCTCGCGCGCTGGAGATAAAAATGCTTTTTTGCCCCCGTATAGTGTTGCCATTGCTCGCTTTGAAATCTTTGAGTTTCTTAATCAGAAATTCGTTAAAGTGTTACAAAATATGAAATCGATAATAAAACAAATTCAAAATTAGGGCTTCCAGATGTCCATATTCGGAGGAGGATTACGTTATTTAAAATTTGATGGCGGTAGGTGCAAGGTATTTCTCTCGCTTTCTTTGCATACCTTCGTGGTGTAGTGGTCAGCCCGCTCGATTCGTATTCGAAGGGTCCTTGGTTCGAGTCCCGGCGAAGACATTGCTCATTTCTTCAATTTCCAGACATCGAAAATAACCTAATGTCTCTACAGTGGCGCCCGAACTAATAAATGTTTGTGGATAAAGATTCTCCACCACCAGGATTTGGCGATCAGGTCCCCTAATCCCCAGTCGCCTTTTAAAAGGGGGGTATATAAGGTATTTCTTCAGCCTTCTTATCATGCCTTCGTGGTGTAATGGTAAAGTACACTCGAAGCGTATTCGAGGGGTCCGTGTTTCGAATCCCGGCGAGGACAATACTCATTTTGCACATCTCCTGCTTTCAAAAAATACCTACTGTCTCTCTACATGGGTACCGTTGTTTTATCACAATGAGAGAAAAATACATAGATTTATGCAGATTCTTCATTATTTAATTTCTTTAAATATAATACTAAAAGGAGATAATATTTGGTGGCAACAGTTTGAAAAGTGATACGGACATTTACAGCGAATTGACGCAAAATACCAAAACGAACTTAATAGCCCTTCTGAGCTAACTCTCCTTTGGGCTAAAAAAAAGGGGGGGGCTTCGCCTTCCTCCCCCCTAAGAAAAACACTTTTTAAAGGGAAATTTCAGGTGGACATTTTCTAAAATTAGCATAAGGTACTTACTAGGAAGCAAAAGATTCGTGCGAGCCATTTGACGAAATTACCTTTTATATTTATTAATTGTTGAATATATTGACATTAATAGTTTGAAGATTATAAGCTCCAACAAAAATCAATATTTCATTCACATCTCCTTGCTTATTTCAAAGTTTGTAAAAAATTACAGAAAAGGTAAATCGAGTTCTTAGAAAATACCATCGTTAAGTTCTCGTTTGATATTAAAAGAAATCCAATTTCAATGCAAAAAAATGATTCAAATTTATTTCTACAAAAGTGAGTGAAAGAAAAACTTAGTTATTAAAGTTAAAAAATTATTTTCATTATACAGTTTTGTTACGAGAAAAGTAGTTCAGAAAATAAAACGGCGAAATATAAGCAATAAAACACACCTCGGTATTTTTTTATTAATTTGAAATCTATTTAAATGATATATAAAAGTTCTTTTTTTAAATTACTTCACCGTAGCTATATTTTTTCCCAAAATAATATTCAAATTGCGTTTTTCATGTCTCGAAAGCGCGACATAGGATATGTATTAGATTTATATATAGAGTTGTTCTAATATAGGTATTTTGACAAAAAATCGGACTTCTCTGGAATGACAGGCCAATTTTTTTCCATTTTCGATTCTGCGACTCAGATTATGCCACAATTTTGTAAAAATCGCACAAGTAGTTTTTAAAAAATTATCTCTCAAAATTTTACTCCTCAACATTAATTGAATTTGATATATATTTATTAATATATCTTTCTTATATTAAACTACTTATCTGATTCCTTCTTTCATATTTCGAAATTAAGGTTCATTACAAATACAGTTCGCACATTTTTTATGATTTATTTTTAAATAATTTTTATAAATTTTTCGAAAGAAATTTTGATTTATAAGCTATAGATTAGATTATAAGAGAAAAAGGAAAATAGGTTGCTATAAATTAAGAAGTTCGCCAAGTAAATTAATCTTGGCGAAAGCTGAAAAATTACGCCAAGATAAATTTTTGAGTTTCTCCGTACATTTCGCGCCAAATTTTACAAAATTTAATATTTAGGCATAATTTCAGTCGTACAATCGAAATATGGAAAAAATTGGTATGTCATTTCGGAAAAAATCCGATTTGGTGTCAAAATACCAATGTTACAATGATGCTACATATAAATGTAATATATATCCTATGCCGAGCTTTCGAGACACGAAAAACCCAATTTCAATTTCGTCCATCGGCCCAGTAGAAGGGGAGATATAGAACTGCCCCCCTTTTTTTCGCAGTGTACATAAATAGATGATTTTAGTGCAATTATGTGTGAAATTGTTGTATCTTTCTATATAACGCAACATGACAATTTACAGAGACGATGCTCTGCCAGAGAAATAAGAATGCAGCGGCAAGTCTATTTAACATTGAGTAAATGACTGTCTCGCTATTTTGACGAGATATCACCAAGTTGGCAGCGGTTTTGGTGACTAATTTTTATCGCCAAAAGTCGCAGATTTGGACACCATTTGGCGACATTTTGTTCCAGTCTCTGTATCACCGTAACAGGCATTGTAATTACTGTAATTGATTTCATATGTAGCTGTCACTGTCTTTCGGTCCTCATATGCTTTCCAGTTATTTTCAGAGCCAGAAAGTACTAGAAATATCTCGGCGGTCGTTGAAAACTATACTAGGCCGGATAAAGCGTCTGCTCTCAATTGTTATTATTAGCTGTTAGTTAAGCGTGAGTTCGGAGTAGTGAGATATCTTCGCTCTTTTGATGCGCTTTGTACCGCATTGTTAACGTTCTTAGAAGTGTGAAGTGTAACTACTAATTGTACTGTATTGTTACGTTTTTCTCTTCTTCTTACGTATTTTAAGGGTTCTTGGATTTGGAGTGAATAACGACGACGACACTTCATGAAGTATCAAAACACACTTTATTGGCCAGTATGTTTCAAGACAGCTCCAAAATCGCGCTTACAGTTGTCCAGGAACTACTATAAACACGCTGAGACTATCAGCGACATAGCCTGGGAGACAGCTTCACGGCAAAGCACCAGAGTACATCTCCCGACTCTGCTCGATCGTTCTCGGAACTCTACAATACTCTCAAGACTCTCCATGCTACAACTCACGATGCACTCGATGATACACTAGAGTGCAGCTCCCGACTGTGTTCTGTCGTTCTTGGAGCTCAACACACTCTAAGATAAAACTCGACGATGCACTAACTCGCGATACACTAAGATATTCTCTCGATGCACTCAACGACCAACTCGGCACAAGACACTCGCTCACTGACTGACTATCAACTCGATAGACTCCGCACTGACTGACTCTCCGCATATCAGCAGGGTTTATATAGCTTTTGGCTTGTGTTCGAGAACATTCTGGGCTATACTAGTAAGAATTAGTTCCAGAAGGTTTTCCATCCGTCCATGGCATGTCGCCAAATGGGATTTTTCTCGCCAAATACGGCAACCCTGCTTTGTTGCCATTTTCTGGCAACCCTATACCTGCTTTGCGAGGAAGCTATCTTGCCGTGCCTGGGTATTTCATAACAGTATGATACTGTGAATACCTGTAAGAGTATTTCTGTGGAAAGTTCCCGAACTCGGAAGTATTTCTTTCGAAAATATAAATTTTATCTACCTATCATCGGACATGTACGTATTCAGTTCATTACGAACCCGTACGCAAGTAACAATATATAAGGAATGTTTTCTTTGATCTATGGTGACAAAGATAAGAGTTTTGCTCAAAGTCAACATCAAACGATAGATGTGCATGAAAGTAGAAATTTTGAATACTTTCTTGTGATTCTATGTTTCAAAAAATAATTTACTACTTCTTGCAACACTGAGGTAGACGTGTCAATATCTCATGCACCTCATTCTATATAATACTCGAAACCTGCAGTGGGTAATTGCCTAGAATGAATAAATAAACCTATTAGGAGACGATACTGTAAAAAAAAATAAGAAACACCACTATTTCAAATATTTCTTGCTATTTCAAGGTTGGCATCTGCAATAAATATAGCAAAGACTCCTTAAAAATACGAAAAATATTTTTAAAGCCTATTCTAATGATGAACTGCGTATTAAATCTCTCAGTGATGAGCATTAACTAAGCTTTCCGGTTGAAAGTTTCCCTAAATTAACCAGGAACTTTAATTAGCTGAATGAAAAGTGAATTCTGTACTTCATTTATAGTCTTAAGTAAATGGAAAGTTGCATATTTTTAGCTCAAGTCAATAAATCAAGGCAAGGAGTGGAGATTTAAAGAGGCAGTAGTCAAGGTAACGGAAAATGATTATTCTAGTGCGCTTGTTAGTGAGTTCTGCATATGTAAATTTGGAAAGAGAAGTTATTATTTGAAATCATTTATATTATCTCATTATAAACTAAGTTTACATGTAGCGCTGTTTGTAAAAAAATTACATTTGATATCCCTATCTGATGTCCTCGTGTAGCTGATACTCAAGGACATGAAAAAACAACCTCTTCTGGAACACAAACTGTTTCATCTTACTCATGTGAAAAGGAAAGTTAATAAGTAAGATACAAAAGGCAATTACAAAATAACATAAGAACGTAGTCACCTAAAAACTATTTTTATTTCCCAACATAATCTTTAGAAGTATTATACATACGTCCATCGTTTTATCTAATGCTCAAATACCAGCTGCTTAAAATTCTTTGGGTTATTGTTTCAGCCACATTTGGTCTTCATCTTGAACATTGTTTTCATGTGCAAAGTGTTTGTCTCCAAGATGTTTGGAAGTTAACAAAACAAGTATGAATTGCTACTGTTATTATTATAGTGTGCAGTACATTTTTCGAATCAGTTCCCCTACCTTCAGCGCTGCTGAGTGTACCTCAATCTGAAGAAGACACTCACTTCGATTTCTTTGCAAAAAAAGATCGTGAAATGTTTTGAAAATGCATTGACAAATCAAAAATGGGGAATCGCTTAGTGGGACGAACGTTTTCGTCGATGTAGAGCAGCAATTCTCCGGAGATCAACGACAGAAGTTCGCTGCCCTCCTTGTCGTTTAAATTTTCCCTTTCTTCGTTAAACATCCTAAGCCACTTTTGCACCATACCACCATACCTTCCCTCATCGTGTTCTGTCAGGAAATTTCATTTATTTGAAGATAAATTTACAAGATAGAACGTTCCTCACACTCAAAAACTTGATAATGGTTCTTGTTTCACAGATGGCGAGCGGGAGATTGTTTTAAACAGGATTACCGTCAAACAACGACTTCAAACGTTCATGTAAACAAAAGAAATGACTTGGCTAATTCGTTCTCCAGTTAAGCGATGTAGCGACATCCGTGCTATCAGATGCGTGGTAGATAAACTCAAACGGCATTTGCTTGCTAGGTTAGCTTTGTACTTAATGCTACTATTCAAGGAGTCAAACAATGAAATGAAACTCAGCTCATTTGCTCCTGACAAATCCAAAACAGTTTCAATAGGGTTTTCTACCAGTGAGTTTACTTAGTTAGTTCTTGTCTACAATTACTAGCGATGCCATCATGGTTCATACTTTATAGAGACATTAGGTTATTTTCTTAAAGCAGGAAAGTGAAGAAATGTGCAATGCCCTCGGCGGGACTCGAACCACGGACCTCTCGAATACGCGCCGAGAGTGCTGACCACTACACCACGAAGGCAGCGAAGAACGCGGGAGAAATATTTTATATACTCCTCCTGTTAAAGGGCGACTGGGGATTAGGGGACTCAATCGCCAAATCCTAGTAGTGGAGAATTATCATCCACCACCTTTTTTAGTTCGGGCGCCACTGTAAAGTGATTAGCATTTTTTCGAAAGCAGGACAGATGAAAAATTGAGCAATGCCCTCGCCGGGACTCGAACCTCGGACCTCTCGAATACGCGTACCGTGCTGACCAATACACAACGGAGGCATGCGAAGAAGGCCGGAGAAATACCTTATAACTTCTCCAAACTTGTATACTGTATGGCATCTATAATAAAGATATTAACTTTCAATGAATTTACATATTATTTTTTTGTAATCTCTAGGGATACTTAAATTTATATGCCCTTTGTTTAGCAAGTGCAGTAACCAGTGTGTATATAGGTACAAACCCAATAGTCCGCAATCTATTAAGAGAAATATTCACTGAAAATGTAACATTTGATGATAAAACTGTAATCAGAGAAGAATAAAAAAGCTTTTTTTATTATTATAAAATAATTATTTTATTTACCTTCTTATGGCAAAATTTAATAAAAAAATACTCAAAAGTGAAAAACCTGAAGGTGGTGTTTTTTTTTTTTTTTC
>KK116988.1:53433-85922 GCA_000611955.2 Stegodyphus mimosarum
AGGGAAATTAAATTTTTCTTTACTACGTAGGTTGATCCAAAAAAAAGTTTACAAGCAGAAGCATTTGAAACGTAATAATTGTGGAACGAATATTTCCACCCACGGTGGTTGCAGATGGCGCTAGTTGTCCTACAGCGGTTCTACGAGTAAGTAGCGTCAGTAGTCAGTACGTAGACACTTAAGAGCGACAGTAATAGCACGACGTCTAGAAAAGTGGTCTCGCATAGAGGTGCGAGCACTAATTCGATTCTTATGGGCCAAGAATGTGGCCGTACCCGAAATTCACAGACAAATCGTTGAGGTATACGGGGACAAAGCAATGAGTAGACAACAGGTAGAGAAATGATGTCGTTCTTATCAAGCGGGCAGGGAGCATGTGGAAAACCGCAATATGGAAGCGAGCGGCCGTCCAAGTTCTTCAAGGACGAATATCAACACGGCACGTGTTGAAGAAATCATCCAAAGCGATCGACGAGTAACCGTGCGTGAGATTGCCTCAGAGATGGACCTGAGTTATGGTAACGTTCAGCGTATCGTAACCGATGAGTTGCGATATTCCAAAGTTTGTGCCCGCTGGGTTCCACGTGCGTTGTCCGAGGAGCATAAGGCCACTCGAATGATGTGCAGCCTCACATTTCTTCAGCGATACCATTCAGACCGCCAACACTTCATTGATCGCATCGTTACCGGTGATGAAACATGGCTTCATCACTTCACCCCCACATCCAAAAGAACCACGATGGAGTGGAAATACGCTGGATCACCGACGAGGAAGAAGTTTAAGGTCACTGCCGGTACACTGATGGCAACCTTTTTCTGGAATACGACTGGTGTTATTTTAATCGACTATTTGGAACGTGGCCGTACCATTAAGGTCGATCGTTATTGTGCCACCTTAACGAAATTGCGTAAAGCCATCCGACGCAAACGGCCTGGATTACTGAGCAAAGACGTCATTCTTCTGCATGACAATGCCAGGCTCCATACAGCTCGCCAGACTCAGGAATTGCTGCAAGGTTCAAGTGGGAGGTCTGGAATCACCCTCCATACAGCCCCGATTTGGCTCCAAGTGACTATTTCATTTTTCCGGGGCTGAAGCGATACTTATCCGGAACACGGTTCACCTCAGACGATGCAGTGAAAACAGCTGCCGAGAAATGGCTCAATGAGCAGGGCCCTGATTACTACCAAGACGGGATAAACAAGTCGGTCGAACGTTCTGACAAATGCCTAAACATGTTTGGCGACTACGTGGAAAAGTGAAGGCCAGATGTGTCTCTTGATTCCCATTTGTATCTTGTTTCTATTGTTAATAAAAACTTTTTCATTTGCCTTGTAAAATTTTTTTTCGATCACACGTCGTATTATTATTTTCGTAAATTTACGTACTCGTACTCAGATTTGGGCTTTGACCGAGAAATACCGTTTTAAGTTTTATTTTTATTATTAATTGTTATCATGTTACATGTTGTAAGGATTTAGTTAAACTAACAAAGTTTTATTTTAATTTAACTTTTTCTATCTCTTCTCATTTCAACTTCCCGTTAGAATAAGCGCGTGTTTCAGCTTTATGCTAATTTGAAGTGGAGCCAAGGAGTATTTAACGGAAGGTAGAAACCTTTCAGTGTGAGAGAGCTTTTAGTCTCAGACCACGGTTACTCTATTCGACGTTCGCCTGACTAGCTAGCATTTAAATTCTAAGCCGTAGCGCTTTTACGTGATTGCTCATTGAAGTAATTCCAAGTGCGTCAGTATTAGTTAAATCTTGCTACGCACCATTTAGTTTAGAGGCCAACCTCGCGTTATAGCTCTGTGAGCAACGACTTCTTAATTTCTAATTAGTTTTAGTTTAAATTTATTTGATTGTTCATTTTAGACGCAAGTACGGTCTCTACTTTCTGTATCCCTCCCGAGTTGGGAAGTGGTTGTAAATAATTGTGATTTAATAAAAGAGGATTTTAAATCCCTTTAAAGTGCAGTTCTTCTACCACTTAATCACAATAGTCTACCACTGAACATAGCTGCATTCAGCTCTCTGTTCCAGATCCGGATTTAAGGAGTTCACGAAGATGTTTGCCAAGACTATGCACCGAACACTTAGTCCTGACAATGTTATTAAATTTCCTTTGTCGTTTTGCATTTCTTAAACGTATTTTTAGCCCAAATTCAGGTGTTAGTCAGAATGGGTTATTAGCCTCGAAACCGGATTTTGCGTAGCCTATTAACGGCTATATCACTTTTCACATTGTTGTCATCAAATGTCATCGCCCTGTAATATTTTTAAAGAAATTAAATAATGGAGAATCTGCGTTGAATGTATGCGTTTGGCACTGTTAAAAAACAACGGTACCTAGAACCATCAAATTTTGAATAACGTAATCCTCCACACGAATATCGGCACTTTGATGCCTCAATTTGGAATTTGCATTATTGTCTGTTTCATATTTTGTAAAACTTTAACAAATTTTAAATCAACAAACTCAACGATTTGAAAGCAAGCAATGGCAACACTGTTTGGGAAAAATCATTTTTTATCTCCAACGAGCGAGACTGTCTATCGGAAATTCTAAACATTTGATGTTTTTAAATATTTTGTGATTTTGCTGTTGAATCGAATTTTATATGGTGTAAGCGCCAAGAACGTGATATTTAATAAATAAAGTAAACATACAAAAATTTAATAATAAAAAGACAAAAGTTTTGTAAAGTCATCTTAGTAAGAAAAAAGAAAACGGAACATTGCTATGATAATCTGAGAAAAGACTGGGGGTGGGTGGGAAATATATATGCTAACACTTAACGCTGCATCCGAAATTCTAAACTCCGTTTTTAAAATTTTCCTATTGTATGTGGCGTAAGTACGAAGAAAATGATATTTAGAAATAAAACTAAATAGACAAAAAGAAATGGGTTAGCATTAGTTCCCTTAATCATTTCCCTTAATCCTGTTATAGAAAATTTAGGAAGCCTTCTCCTTGTTCTGTGTATTACATTCTGGTCAAAATCTAACGTTTACCGTCTTTATATACTTACTTTGCGAAATCTTTGAAGAGTCCACTGCGCTTAGGAATAAAAACTTCTTCTTCTTCTTTTAAAACACTGTTAACTATCTCTTTTGCTGTCTTTTCGACCGACATTAAGGGAAGCAAAAGTGGAAATCTAGAATACACAAGAGTATAATTTAGTTAGAAGTTTTCTTCAAAAAAAAATTACGATTCAATACATAGTATCACTACTTGTAATCAAATCATAAATTGCGTGAGTTAGAATTTCCTTCGTTTCAAAATTAAAAATGCGCAAATGAATAAAAAGCATCTTTGTAAAGATAGTTAGATGTAATAAAGAAATTTTTCAAGATAGGAACCTCATAACATAAGAAGCAATATGAAATTATAACAGATATCCAAAGAGGAACATTTATTTAAGTATCGGCATACAATATTTGATTACAATCCAATATTCATGAACAACACAAATGGTTCCTGGAATTAAAATCTTAAGAATAACACATCGTTTCACTGTTGCCACTGAATCACAAAAAGGTGAAAGCGAACGCGACTTATTACGAAATATAATTTCTGATATTATTATGAAAAAATTTTCTGATAGGTATTCTTGTAATATGTCTCTTATGATTTGTCTAAAGCAGCGTTTCTTGATCTTTTTTATAAGTGGAATCCACTTCTACCATAGAACTCCTGGTTTGCTTCAATAGTAAGGTTTTAATGCAACATTCTGTAAATGGGTCATTTGGAACAAAACTGACAATATTTCAAAGAATGTTAATTTGCTACAAAAATAATTTCAAAATTAACCCAAAAGTTCCGAGAATAAAATAATATATTCAAACAGGACTTTTAAAGTTAATAGAATGAGTGGTGCTGCTTTTTACCTATTGCAGACGTATTTGTTATTAAGCTTCTTAGATGAAAATTAAATTCTCATGTTAGATTTGGCATCGAATCTGTTGCAGTATTTATTTTTTACCCCAGGCAAAAGGCAAATCATTTTCTTGCATAATAAGGTAAGTAAGTTAATTTTAGAATTCCGGAAGACACAAATCATGCCAAATTGCCAAGTTTGGTAAAAATCGCCCGAGTAGTTTTTAAAAAATTAGCTGTTAAAATTTTAGCTCCTCAGTGTTAATACAATTTGCTATGTATTTCTTAATATCTCTTTTTTTATGAAACTTGTAGAGACATTAGGCATTTTTGGAAGCAGGAACCATGAAAAATATGCAATTCCTTCGCCGGGAATCGAACCACAGACCTCTGAAATACCGGCTCAGTGTGCTGACCATTACACCACGAAGGCACGCTAAGAATGTGGGAGATATACCTTATATACTCCCCTTATTGCCAAGTTTGGTAAAAATCGCCCGAGTAGTTTTTAAAAAATTAGCTGTTAAAATTTTAGCTCCTCAGTGTTAATACAATTTGCTATGTATTTCTTAATATCTCTTTTTTTATGAAACTTGTAGAGACATTAGGCATTTTTGGAAGCAGGAACCATGAAAAATATGCAATTCCTTCGCCGGGAATCGAACCACAGACCTCTGAAATACCGGCTCAGTGTGCTGACCATTACACCACGAAGGCACGCTAAGAATGTGGGAGATATACCTTATAAACTTATTTGATTCCTTCCTATACAGTTTGAAATTTAGGGTCATTCCAAATAATATTCACACATTTTTTATGATTTATTTTTTAAATTTGTATTTTTAAACAATTTTCGTAAATTTTTCGAAGAAAATTTTGAATTATAACCTATAAAATTTTTATAATCATCTTAAAGTAGAGGTATTTCTAAGCATACCTGAAAAAAATTAGAGCTTTTTATACAAAATTTTAGAAGATATACGTGAATTTATATATTGGCGCGTTTTGAAATTTGGCATATTTGCTGAAAGCGATAACAACGAAAATGTGGTTTTTGCACTTTGTTAAACTTATTTGAAAGTAGGAACAATGTGACTTTTTTCCCGCTCGTCCACAATGTAGGGGAAAAAAAAAGCTAGGAACGATGTGACTTTTCTTCCGCTCCTGCACAATGGAAAGGAAAGAAAAATGGGTTGCCATATATTCAGTGCCAAGTAAAATGCGCCAAGTTAAATTTTTGAATTTCTTCGTAAATTTCGTACCAAATTTTACAAAATTTAATATTTAATAATAATTTGAGTCGAAGAATCGAAATATGGAAAAAGAATTGGTATGTTATGTCAGAAAAAGTCCCATTTTGTGTCAACATTACTATATTAGAACAAAGCTATATATTAATCTAATACATATCCTAAGTCGCGCTATCGAGACATGGAAGACGCAATTTGAATTTCGTCAATCGACCCAGTAGAACGAGAGATACAGATCTGGCCCCCCCCTTTTTTTCCTTTCCTTCGCAGTGTACTTTGCAATAAATAGAAAGTAGCGGTAGGTTCATTTTGCAGATAATTTGTCTTTTTCGATAGCTGTCTAAAGCATCTTCAGAATGATATTCAAAGTAAAGTCTTGTCTTACCTGGTTTTGACGTTGGAAATCAATCCAGTTGTGATGATAATGGGATTAATGGTGGTCAGGCGTATGTTTTTCTTGCCCATAGCATGTAATTCCATATACAATGATTCCATTAGGCCTGCTGTAGCATGCTTCGAAGCACTGTAATGAAATGTGAAGCACTATATGTGACATTTTTAACCACATATAACACCATAAAATACATCTGATATTTATGGCAAGTACTGTTTATTTACAAAAGTTTTGCTAAGAATGCTCTTGAGGATTTATGCAATTGCGAGAGATCTCGTGTTACAAACACCACACAAATCATTAATTGATGTTAAAAATAGCAAATGTACCCTTGTTTAATAATGGGCCCTAACTGTCACATCTAAAGTTTTAATCAGCTGCATGTTTTAAGGATTTTCTTTTCCTATAGGTTTTTTTTACTAATTTTTGAGTAGCAACGTGTCTAACTTTTACTTTTTGTTTTATATTAGGAAAATCAATAGACTAGAATTCCTTTTGCTGTAAAACGATTGTTTTAATTTGGATTAAATACAGAACAGAACAGAACACCAGAGGAGGCTGGCTGACTCGAGGCCGCCCCTACACGCTTTATTAATGCTCCAACCACTGGAGGCGATCAGAGAGGGCGGCACTCCCCCCGATCAACCCAGAGGGACTTAAATTAACCACTATGCACGTTTATATAAACTCAAAGTACTGTGATGGACGTCAAGCCTCCACCAAAAAAATAAAAGTCACAAGTTTGACATCGCCGTCCTTCTGCATTGACCAAGGGAAGCCCATCCCACCTCCGACAACCTTCGACATCAATCATGTCACGCCCCCAAAACCAATGGCAGACAAAACAGCAGCAGTTCGGTCCTTGCCAAGCCTTACCACCGAATAAACGATGGCTCTAGTCTTGTGTAGATTGTTTATTTACCACACAGGTCGAGACTGTCTAAACATTGATCTAGCCAGCTTGCTGGAGAGAAACCCAAGTCTGGATTAAATACACTAAATTTTCATTTTCCCGATTAGCACGAATATTGGTAGCATGTTTTATTCTTCGTGTGATTCTTCTAATTTTTAATGGTACTTTCAGCGGGACAGCGTAAATAATTTGAAATCCAAAGAGTTGCGTAGGTAAACCTAATTCATTTTTATATTTAGAGATGGAAGGTCTTTTGAAGGCTCGTACAGCTCAGCTTTCTGCTCTTACTAAAGCTTATAATAAATTAGAAAAACTGAGTTTTGAGTATGATGTAGATATTTGTATTCTTGAAACAGAATTAAACGTTTTTATTTCAAAAGAAGAACGTTTGGAGCAAATTCACTTAAATATCTTAGCTGCGCTAGCAAAAAATGAATTTGAAAATATTAGGACATTGTTGAAAACTTTTGTGAAAAGGGTTTAAGAATTAAATAAATTTCTATATTTTGTGTTCTCTGAAGAACTATATTCTACGTTTTGAAGTCCTACGTTCAATGAAGAGCCATGTTCTACGTTTTGAAGTCCTACGTTCTCTGAAGAGCTATGTTCCATTAAATGAAGTTCTGTATTTTCTGATAAGCTATGTTCTATGTTTTGACGTTAAACGTTCTATGAAAAACTACGCGGTATTAAATAAAGTTCTGTGCTTTCTGAAGAGCTGTTTTGAAGTTATACGTTCTATAAAGAACTAAGCTCCATTATATGAAGTTCTATGTTCTCTGAAGAGCTAAGTCCTGTGTTTTGACGTTTTACGTTCTTTGAAGAACTGCACTCCATTTTCTGAAGTTACATGTTAATCCCTGAAATTCTATGCTCTGGATTCTACGAAAAACTATTTCTTTTTCTGGGTCATGCTCTATTGCTTTTATGTTACATTAAAGGTCAAAATTTCAGCAGCCATTGAAAAGCCTCTGAAAATGGAAGAACTAAAGATGTAGATGAGGGAAGAAATGGTGGACCGAAGACTTAACCTATGCAATATGAAGAGGCTTACAATCGAAAGTGGTAGAATAATAAAAGCCCAGCAGATACCGGACTTATAAAAACTTCAATGTATTCCATTCGGGTTAAGTTGCCTCCAGAAAATTTATGGCAGGAGGATATCACTTCTAAAGTTTTAACTAACTCCATGTTTTAAAGATTTTTTTTCCTAGCGGTTTTTTACTAGTGAGTTTCGCTGTATCCTTAGGGTCATTGTCTTGTTGAACACGAACGATGTTCGTAAGTCAAGTTTTGGAACACTGAATTTCAAGTTATGGAGCAATATGTCAATGTACGTAGGTGCTGTCATAATAAAATCAATGAAACACAGGTTACTAGTTCCGTTTGCTGCCACACAGCCCCAAACTACGACGCTCCCTCCGCCATGTTTTACAGTCGATGTTAAATCTTGTTTTTCTATTTTGGTGTTTGCTTCTTTCACACATATTGTCGTCCATCACTCCCGAAAATGTTAAACTTCGATTCGTCGCAGAAAATAGCTGTATTCTAAACCTCATCTGATAAATTACCATGAGATTTTGCAAAGGCTAATTTCTTCCTCCTGTTTATTTCTGAAATGAAAGGTTTCTTTCTATCTGCCCTTCCATAATAACTTCTTTCATCTAAAACATTCCGTATAGTCTGTACATTAAAAGTTTTATACGAAGTATTAGCAACATCTTAACTAACTGGGATACACTTACTTTACGTTTTTCTTAACCTCTTTGATAATGCCACGTTTTTCCCTTGCAGAAAATATTCGAGGCCGTTCATTTCTAATCTCATTTTCCGTCGATCCTGTCTGGATGAACATTTTTACAACACTACTAACAGTAAATAAACTTATGTTCAGTTGTATTGCTATAAAACGATAAGTAAACCCTCATTTCTGAACTGAATAATCATGCTTTCAAAAATTAAAGTCCAACTCATTCGCCTTCGAAGCCATTTTATCGCAATATTAGGAAAATAACGCTTAGATGCTTTGATGCTTTGGTTGCATATTCTAATTTACAGCGGGAATTAATTTGGCTCTTACCAGAGCTTATTACGGAAATAACGTTTTCATGCTTTGGTGCTTTTCCTGGCATTCAGCAGAATAATTCGTTCCTGCTCTTGCCAGTATCCTCAGAGAATCCCAACTGCGCCTGACATATGATGTAGTCCGAAGATGAGAGTTCTCCATACTAGGGAGAATTGAAGAGGTGATACAAGAAGAAGCCTTTTGCTTCGATGTTTTCAAAGCAACGCTTGAGACTGGTCACGTGGGATGTGGCGACGAAACCCAAACGTCTAACTTGCCAACTCTACCGTACAAAGTAAAACATGAAGGATGGTAGAACAGTAAAAGAAAGTGAAGTAAAAGTTCACTATTTGCATTATATACAACAGAGAGTCAGCTCTTAAGGAGCGGAAATAAATAGCTGCGAATATGCAGGATAACGTTTTGAAAAAGCACTGCAGACTTTATGCTAACAGTGTTTCTTATCAGTCTAAACACGTGACCTCAACATAATAAAATTTGCATAGCAGTTAGAACTTAGTCAATACTTTTTTTTGGCATGCAAATTTACGTTTTTATTGTATATTTTGTATAAAAAACATTAAAAAAATAGATTTTTGTATTTATTACCTCCTGTGTTCGCTATGTCAGGTAAAAGTGTCAAGTATTTCCTTTGTTAGCTAATATGATCAACTATAGGGCAATTGCCAATACTTTGTTTACCCACTCTAGCTTGCCTTACTCATATTTTAGATGTGCTATCTGTTTCGATGCAATAACCGTTTTAATCAAATCAAATATGTAGCTGTTACAAACAAAACTATACAGTTTATGAATTACATATTTTTTATGAATATCACCCTGTGCAGTAGCAGTTAGCCATCTTAGTACTCTTTAAAATTTTCAAGTTATTGTAAATAGTATTAAAATGGCAAAAGACCGTATTCAGTAGACCACACTGGCGCAGGGTACCAAACAAAGTTCTATAATAAGTCTAAATGCCGCATCTAAATTGGTATATGTATGCTTCAGAGGTATTTCTATCTAAATCAACATTCAATCTAGTTTAAAAAGGAATTTATCAGAAAACATTTCCTACAGTCAAAATAGCGAGCCCGAACTTCTTAATGCCGCTATATATGTCTAGAATTGAATTCCACGCTTTCATAATTTTAGTACGTATTAACAGCTTTGCTCATACTAGCATAATAGCATTCGTAATTCAATAAACACCAATTAATCCCTTATTTTGATAAATTTTTGAGTCCGTTTTCAGCTAGACTCGAAATCAAATAGCTGCATTTTAATTTTCTCAATTTCCAATCAATCAGACTTAAACAAATCAAGTTTGTCAAGTGCAGTTACATCAAGGTACATAATAAATGAATGTTTCCGATGATTACGTCAACCGAGAAAACCCAGATGTGATAATTCTTTGACTGAGGAATTTTTTACCAAAGAAAACTCTTCAGAGACTTTTGATTGGTCTGGTACATCGTGTAAATCCAAATCGCTGGTAAATTTGGTCAACTTTGGTGAAATGCTTGTAGTTATTGGAAGCAATAGCTTCACTCAAAATTTTCAGTTTAGCTCTAGAAGTGCGAATAAGGTCTATCATAACGATAAATGCTTTGCTTGGACCTTGAAGTTTTACATTCAGAAATAGAATGTCCAACATGTGTTAGAAATAAACTGACAAAACCATTATTTTTGGCCACCATACTGGAAACAGCATTCATTGTTACTGAAATAATTTTACTTAAATCTTTTTCTTTCTCAGTAAGTGGATTTATAACAATGGTACAAATATCTATGCCCTTAGTAGTTATCGGCAATGATATTATCGCAGTTAAATCTTCATTGATGATGTTAATTGATGATATTTAATACTTAGTATCGAGCAAAAGTAGCTGAACTAGCAGACTTGGTTACAACTCTACTTTCACCAAGACATAGTAATATAAAAGGAGAGTACTATAAGGTCTTTTTTGTTGTTCTTTTACATTTTTTGCCAGCTTTAGAATTCTGGCTTTTACTGTATTTTTAATAAAGGAGTATCTTAAATGTTCTGAATTATTTTATCTTTATTTTCACAATCTTCAAAACATGATGTAGCGCAAACTACCCAGGCTTCCTTCAATAATTCTCCCTCACCAAAAGATTTACGATGCCGGGCAATGACATTTGCAGCCGAAAAACTTGTGGCACTGGCGTGACAATCCTTGCTAACATATTTAATCATAAATGTCGACTGTTTATTTCTCCCTTTAACGGCACATGCAATGAATTCCTTTTGTTCTGGTTTGCCATTTTGACAAAAAGATTTGTGATTTGTTTCATAATGCCGTTTAAGAGACTTCTACATACCGCTGTTCTAGACCTTAAGAACGCACAAAACTTTATCACCTTTATTAATCATGCCGTATTTCTCAGCCAACTAAGTTTGAAATTCTTTATTACACTTATCTTGCAATTTTTTTTTTATCAAACTACTCATGTTGGTTCGCCATCCCTGCCCTATGTTAGATCTTCCAAATGCGCATTATTTTGAGAAACTATAAAATATTATTCATAGCCTTTTAGCCTCATATATGTATGAAACAACTTTGATTTCAATATTTATGAATCAAAAATCACAATAGTTTTTAAAGATATGATTTTCGATATCGAAAGCTCGTAAAGGAAGGGAAACTTCATAAATCTTGAAAATCCTCAATTCTTGCTGGTGAAGCGATACAATACCGAATTCCGATCAAGAATGACATGTAATTATTTAATAAGAAAATGAACTATGCTTTCAGAGTCAATTATACAGGTGTTATTTCGCATATATCACATTCTTACTTCAAGTGTTATATCCAAAGCTATTTTCTGAAACATGAAGTTATCCACATATTAAAATCCCTCACAGACGACTAGTGCAAACCTCAGTATATATTTTTACGGATTTCGTATTTATTTAGCTATTTATGTATTTAGAATTCTAATTAAAATTGTTTTATTTTCCTGTGCAACGCAGACGATTTTTGAAGAGAAAGCTACGTAGGAAAAGCAAAAAATAAAAGAGCGCGTGCATTTAATACTTAATAAATAAATATCTCGTAATTGCTGTTGCCATTCAGAAAAATCAAGAAAATAGGTTTTACCAGAATGTTCTAGTGAATAATTAAAAAGATTATAAAAGCCGAATTAAAACACTCCAGCTCAGTTGCTGTTGTTTTAAGCGAACTGTTTGTTTACTTAATGCTGTTATTGATTGTAGCGAATTCGCTGTGAGATTGAATTAGTTTCTCTGTTTTGAATTGAGTTCTGTTTAACGTTTGAGATATTGTGATATTGTACGAATATCTCTGAGGAAATATTTAACATTTTGTTTTATTTCTTGTGAAAAGTATAAATATTGTTAACTTTTTAACGACTTGTGCATTCAATCCATAACGAACCCGTACGCATGCAACAATATATTTCGTTTCTAAAACGCAAATATCACAGATTCTGAGTGAAGCCTTTTGAATGTGCTTCTAACTATCTTCATTTTCTTTGACTTTCAGCCCCAAATAATTTAAATTTATTATTTTTACTTTTTGCCAATTTAATTTTCCTAATCTTGCCAAAAGGGAGATAATAGCTCTCTCCTTTCCACCCTTGTCCGTACTATTTTGACTTTTCTTGGTCTACAACCAATTAGAAAGCTGCGTTCCTATTAGTTTCACACCATTCCAGATTTGCGTTAACATAACAGTTAAAAATATAGTGTTTCGCATCTTTTACGGGAAATCTAAGCGTCACTTGGAACATTGCTTCGAACGAACTTCCTTTTCCAATAACTCGCAAGCCAAGAAAGAGTTTAAATTGTAAGTTAAGATTAAAGTGGTATTTTAATTTTAACTTACAAGTTACAATTAACTTGATAAACGATTTTTAAAATTGTATAATTTTAAAATGTATAATAATAAATAATATAATTAATTAATAACTTTTAACTGTACAATTTAAAATTTTATAATAATTTATTATATAATAAAATTGTATGATAAATTTTTATTTATAGAAATTACCGAAATGTTTTTAAATTGATTTTTCTCTTTACCGATCCTTAGATTGTGTAAATATGTCGAATTAGATCGCGTCGGTGAAATTCTTTGCTTTTATTGGAATATTTGTAATTAAAATCCAAAAATATTACATTTTTTTGCTTGGTTTGCTATTTAAAAAGACTTTAATTCAGATATACGATGGAGACAAAACGTGATCATTACTTAATTGTTGCGGATTTTGGTGTCCGCAGAAAACGTCGTAGAGAAAACAACTCAAGGCGAAAACGTCGTGAAATAAAACATCGTAGGAGAAAATAAAGCGAAGAGAACATATCGCAGCTCTAAAACAGTGTGGTACAAAATATGAAAATAAAGTGGTTCAAAAACTTCGCAGTTTAAAAACATCGTCGTCGAACATATCGTGGTAAAAAATAAAGTACCTACAAATCATAGCATGCCGATAATATCGCAGAAATGCATTTTTCAGGTTTTAATACTTGTAAAAGGATACTCGCATAATGATTTGTGAGCGCAAGATGGAAAGAAGGATAATTTTTACTTAAATATTTTTTATTAACTAGTAAATATTTGTTGAAAATGTAAAATGGAAACTTAAGCATAAAAAATTAATGCAAATTATAGCACTTAATAGAATTTTAAACTGATATAGTTAACTAACAAAGATCATTAATAAATTATTTTTTTACAAAGTTTTACAGGTAATTTTTCATGAAAAGTATAATCTAAAAAAGAATAGAAAAAGGAGGATAAGTAATTGCATGACTTTGTCTATAAAAAATTGATAAGTTAATTATGAGATTATTTTTTTTTCACTTTTGTTAATCTTATACCCTTATAGTGAAAATTATTTCTTGTTTTGTTTAAATTTCTTGTTCTGCTTTTTAAAAATGTAATAGTTAATAAAAAATATGAAAGTAAAAATCATCCTTCTTTCCATCTTGCGCTCAGAAGCGAATATCCATTTATGCATGTCTGCGATGTTATCGTCATGCGATGATTTGTAAGTACTTTATTTTTTAACCATGATATTTTCGACGACGATGTTTTTAAACTGCGAAGTTTTTGAACCGCTTTATTTTCGACGACGATATTTTCTCCCACGATGTTTTGTTTGATGTTCTCCGCGACGTTTTCGTCCGCAATGTTTTTGCCGCCAATGTTTTCGGTTGTAACCTTAAAGAAATTAAATAATGAGGAATCTGCATAAATGTATATATATTTCTTGCATTGTGATAAAACAACGATACCTAGAGCCATCCAATTTTAAAAAACGTACGTCTGCACCCGAATATGGGAATCTGAAGCATAAGTTTGGAATCTGGAATTTGTTTTATTATCTATTTCATATTTTGTGTAGTATTTATGAGTTTTTGATTAAGAAACTTAACGATTTCAAATTGATCAATGGCAACACTGTACGGGGGAAACACATTTTTATCTCCAGCACGCAAGACTGTTTATTGGAAATTCTAAAGTTACGCTCTTTCAAATATTTTGCGATATTGCTGTTGGATTGAATTTTATGGTTTAATTGCGAAGAACATGATATTTAATAAATAAAGGTAACACGCAAAACGTTACCAAAAAACTCACCTTTTGGCGTAATATAAAATCAGAAATCTTTTTTTTGTTTTGTTTTGTTTCCATGTTTATTTTATAAGTTAACTAAATATTAGCAGCTTTTCTTTTTACTCAGCACATGCTCCGCCCTTCGGCACTACACGGAAAGGGAGGGATGCGCCGTGGAGGTCTTTCTAAGGGAAAGTGGTTTGTACACACGTTACACATGGGGAAAATTACGAAAAGGCCATTCGCCGGGACTCGAACCCCATAGCGATCTACCAGTGTTCAGCGGCTTCTACCGCTCGACCGCTATTAGCAGCTTTAAGCGCTATATGCTTTCTTTTAAAAGGACTTTAAGCATTTTGATTATATTCAAAGAAATAATGCTTTCGATTTTTTCTACAAAACTGTAATGAAGGCTGGCTTCATCTTTACTTTTATAACTTAGGCGTAACATACACACTAAATTAAAAAAAAATCATTACTCTAAATACTTTCATTATAATACTTTGAAAGGCTTTAGGTTAAACTAACAAAGTTTTATTTTAATTTGCCTTTCCTATGTGTTCTTATTTCAACTTCCCGTTAGAATGAGCCTGCGTTTCAGCTTTATGCTAGTAGAACTACTCAGAGTGAGAGAGCTTTTAGTCTCATATCACTGCTGCTCTGTTCGACGTTCGCCTGACTAGTTAGTATTTAAATTCCAAGCCTTAGCGCTGTTACTCTATTACTTAATTGAAGTAAATCTAAGTGCGTTAGTATTAGTTAAATCTTGCTACGCACACTTTAGCATAGAAGCCAGCGTTCATAGCTCTGTGAGCAACGACGATTTAATTTCTACTTAACTTTAATTTATTTGATTGTTCAGTTTAGACCCAAGTGCGATCATTATTTTCTGTATCCCTCCCGAGTTGGGAGACCCAAGTGCGATCATTATTTTCTGTATCCCTCCCGAGTTGGGAAGTGGCTGTATATAACTGTGGTTTAATAAAAGAGGATTTTAAATCCTTCTTACGTGCAGTTCTACAGTTTTCTACCCCAGAACATAGCTGCATTCAGCTCCCTGTTCAAGATCAGGACTTAGTTACTTCACGAATATATTCGCAAAGAGTATGCACCGAACACTCAGTCCTGACAACTTTCATTACGAAGGATACAAGGACTACGATGTGTAACGTATATACGAGTCTGTTTCCCTTAGGACGTCGTCCACGAAGGCATCCCTTCTCTTAGGCAGATAGCTCTCGCCTGCTTTGCCATAATTAAACAAAAACAAAGCAAACCAACACAAGGATTGTATTGTATAGATAATTTCACTTACCAGTAATCAGTCATATAAGGAACACCTTGGTGACCAGCTATAGATATTACGGCGACTACATGACCTCTATCCAATTCAATCATACGGGGCAAAAACTGTTGCAGCATCTGAAACACAATCAGTCAGAAATTGCATTACATGATTAGTCAAAAGAACAGAGAGACATTTCCGTCAACATTAACAACCGTGTTTCTGAACATTATCGGATCTATAACCATCTTTCGATCCATACTACTATTAAAAACCTGTGCTCTTCTGTTTTTTTTTTGTTTCTAACATCACCTCCTCCGGAACGGCAGGAAACTGAGCTTTGAGAGAGGTACCCCCCCCCTTCCCGATTCAAAAAATCCCATTTCGACTATTCTTCTTACGATTTTAATCAGCCGAGATATTAGTTAAAAACTTTGAAAACGCTATATTGGCAAGAGAACATTTATTTAGGAATTGGTTATTGCGGATTGCGCAAGATATTAATTATTGATTGATGCGGTAGGCTGCGAGATATTAATAAAAATTCTGAAAACGCTAATTAGGTAATTTACTAATTGATTGTTGCTGTTGGTCAAGACTTTAGTTTTTCATTATTGCGAGTTGTTACAAGATATTAATTTAAAACACTGAAAACGCTAATTTGGTAACAAAAAATTGATTTACGAATTGGTTGTTTGCTTGAAAAGCCCGCTAGGATAATACTGAAATTTGTGCGAAATCTGTCTTCGCACTTAAACCATAAAATTCAGTTCAACAGCAATATCGCAAAATACTTTTAAAATGAGCGTATCTTAAAATTCCCGATACACAGCCACGTACGCTGGAGATAAAAATGTTTTTTTTTTTTTTTTTTTTTTTTTTTTTTCCCATTGTTTTTTTTTTTTTTTCCCGTACAGTGTTGCCATTGCTCGGTTTGCAATCGTTGAGTTTGTAAACCAAAAATTCGTTAAGTTTTACAGACTATGAAATAGGTAATAAAACAAATTCTAAATTTGGGCTTTCAGATGAACATATTTAAACCGAATTTTTGGAGGAAACGTACGTTATTCGAAATTGGATGGCTCTAGGTACCGTTGTTTTATCACAATGACAGAAAAATACGTACATTTATGCAAATTCTTCATTATTTAATTTCTTTAAATATAACACAGGGTCTAATATTTGGTGGCAACAATTTCAAAAGTGAACCGGCATTTAAAATGAACCAACGCAAAATGCAGAAACGAAATTAATAGCCCTTCTGGGCTAACACCCTTTGGACTAAAAACAATTTTACAATTAAAATTACAGTTTCTACTCAAAAACAAGCAATTCGGCCATCAGGCAAGAAGGTAGATTTTTCGGTGCAAAAAACTAAAAGTTTCCTTTTGGTGCCGCTCCGCAAAAACACGCTGAAGGTGCAGAAAGGATTGATTCATTAGTCTGCTAAGTTTTAAATGTAAACAGATATAGGTGCTATGTTAAAAATAATTAGGCTTAACCGTACTTAAAGAACTTTTAAATTGCTGATAATTCTACAAATATTGCGTGCAGGTTAAATAAAAGCATAAAAACCTTAGCCGAAAGATAAGAACAACATAATTCAATCTTTTTTAAAGCAAAAAATGCACAATTTTCCAACATATAAGAATAAAAAAATTGAGCTCACCGAGCCGAGTGACAGGGTGGGTATATATAATAAAATGGCCATTATTTTAAAGACTTGGTGAAAGTAAGTTGCAATGGATTGTAGTTGGAGAGCCTTAACTGCGTAGTTAGAAAGATGACATCGAAAAGAGCCATTACGGTAAATTCCACACATAATTTTAATCCTTGATAATGCACATTATCACTATGCGCGCGCTGTACACCCCACAATTTTATGTTCTTAAACAATGGACGAAATTGGAAAAGTAAACTCTGCGTGTTTAGCGGTAAGGCGGTACAACGAAAAGCAGCGGAAAACAAGAACAAAGAGAGAAGGGTGGAGAAGTCGAATCGAATCGAACCTTAATATTCCGCGAATATCGCGCAGAGTCTAACGTGTCCGGATCAATGACACATATTGTCATAAAGGTACATAACATGAATGCGGTCTTGATAATTACCTTTTATACCGTTTCAGGTCACACGATAGTTAGGCTCAGATTCCATCGATAAGTTTGCGTCAGAACTGTAGGAAGTTTAGTTAGAAAAATTATTGCTCTGTTAATTTTTGAATGAAAGACAGGAGTTGTTAAATGGCTATTATTAATTTATTATTTGAAAGATGGATTAGATATTTTATATTTTTCATATGTATACTTTTGGTGCGGCCTATTGCAACCAAAAAGGGAGGTACACAACTGCGTGTTATAGCAGTCTCATATACAAAATTTAAAAGTTCTGACGCTACTAGTTTTTAAGTTACGCGAAATATACATACATATGTACATACGTAAGTAAATAAAGACGTTAAGAAAAAACGATGCATAAAAGAAATTAAATAAACAAACTAACAAAAAGAAACGGTTTTTCACAGACGATTCAATATTTCTTATTCAATTAATTCAGTTCTCCCTTCGCGAGAAGGCAAAAATACATAAAAGCTCAAACTATCTACATTAAAAATTATGAAGTAAATTTAAACACTTATTTCCTCTAATAAATTTCAGAATAGATTAAGCATGATTTAATTCGCAATAATAAAAGAAAGCGTTATCTTAGTTGTTGCGAAACTTAGTTTCTCTAGTGGCAACAAATCCACTATTTTGCTAAGTTTCAAATGTAAGCAAATATGGCGGCTATGGTAAAAATAGTAATTAGGCTTAGCCGCACTTAAACAACTTTTAAATTCTTGATAATTCTACAAATCTTGCATGCAGATTTACTAAAGGCATAAAACCTTAACCGGAAGATAAGAACAACATAATTCAATCATTTTTAAGAGAAAATGCGCAATTTACCAACATATAAGCATAAAAAAACTGAGCACACTAACCCGAGTAACAGAGAGTGTATATATACACTCTCTGTATTTGATGCATACATACGTATGTACGTACAGACACCATGAAAAAATGTCTTCTGAATGCATTTTAAATCAATTTTATAACTCGTTTTGGGAGAGAGTCCTTTATTCTATCCTTACGTACAGATGTCACGCAAAAGCATCGTTAAATTGCATTCGATAGCGGTCAAAATGGATATTTTGGTTGAAATATGGTACCCGGAATTTTTCGTGGTTACGATACTTTCTAAAAAGAGGAAGAAAAAGAGACTTTTAATGTTGAGAGTTTATTTAAAGTAAAATTTTAAACTTGTGTTTAATAAGAAAAATCTAAAAAATAAAGCCTATAAAATACAGTTGTATATATTAAAATAATTATGAAGAAATTAATAAATGAAGCACGGAATGAAAACATGAATGTTGAGGGTAATGTTTTTCAATTTAATTTACAAATTGATTAACTAATATTAGTTGAGTAACATTTCAAATTTTTAATTTTTTTCCCCGGAATCTTCCTAAAGTCAAAGTAAATGGAGAACGTCAGATGGATTGTTTCAAAAGAACACTAAACACGAATTGCTGAATTTTCTCCAGAGAATTAAATACGTGATATTCAGGACTGCCTCGAGGTAACTGATATTAGAAATTCAAGTCCGCTGATAATGCAAAAGCCGCTTTCATTTTTTAGTGAATTCTGTTCTATGCATCGATAAAAGTAATCAGTCCAAAATTTTTAATTAAACTCTTTAATAGATTTTTAGGTCAGATTTCGAAAGCTCAAATGACGGCATGGAGACGAGAATGACAAAAAACATTTTCCAATCTCGACTCTTTACTGAGACTCGAGGATTCGAATATCCCACTCTAGTAAAATGATTAAACTAACGAAAGTCAATATTTTATAAAATAATTTAAAATTTTGATTGAAATGTTAAGTATTTGCAAAGCGGTAATATATGTTTGGTTATGGACAAGTGATTGATTGATTTCTTTTAATATGAGCAGGAAAATTTTATGTAAACTACATTTGAAATACAATGTAAATTTTAACTGCATCTTGACCAGTTTTTTATTAGAAGTTTACTATAATTCGTAAAATTAAACAATTAAATATTGTGCGGAATATATTTGCTGCATGTATAATAAAATATAATTAAAACTGCGATTAGTTAGTAGTTTATGTTCATAATTTAAGTAAACTGAACAAAGATCAAGTCTCAACGCCTTTTTTGATAGTATCGACAACACAGTTAGCTGAAAGTTTACAGTTACAGAGCAGCCTATAACAGTTTTACTGGCACAGTTTAAAATTTAGAAATCTGAAGAAGACGTAAACGAGTATCATAGAAACTTTGATCAAGCATTTAGAGAAAGGCATCTTAAAAACATCTCGAGGTTAGAACGTATATTATTCAAATCTGTGCTCGTCTGTCTGTTAGTTTGTTTGAGGCATTATCTCCTCCGGAATGGCGGGGAGTTGAGTTTCGAGAAAAGTGCACCCGGATTCCAAAAATTCGTGGGGAGCCATTTAGACCATTCTCACCTTCGTACGACTTTAATTAGCCGAGATATTAATTAAAAACTCTGAAAACGATAATTTTCGCTCTCATTTTTTGAGTGGCAACAGTCTCGCAAGCTGGAGATAAAAATCTGCTTAATTTCAAAAGTGTTGCCACTGCTTGCTTTCAAATCGTAGAGTTTGTGAATACAAAATTTGTAATATTTACAAAATACGGCATAAAAATAGCATTCCCAAGCATTGGATATATTATTATTATTACATGAGGTCATGTTCTGACGTTGAAGAAAGCCCGCGATTTCATGTGACGTCATTGTATGTCGAAAATGTTTCATTAATGTCAGCATTTTAAATAAATAGCTGCTTTTGGCAACTTTTTTTTTATCTTAGATTAAGATTGGTCATTGGTCACTGGTGATCAGGGTAAGCATTTAGCATTTAAAATATGCCTTTACCTATATTTGAAATTTTGCCCGATGGCGCTGACGTTATTTAAATGGTGAAGAGCAGAGGAGTGCTCACGCCGAAAAGGCAATCTATGGACGATTGCCGCCACTAGCGACTAAAAGAATCTTTAACTGAAAGCGAGAGCTTTAATGACGAGCTTGAGCTGTTCTAGGGGAAACTCACTCAGCAAACGCACTATGAAAATATAATTTCCAGTCGAAGAACACATATTTCTTGTATTATTTGGAGTATGCTGTAATTTTACGCTTGGAACTATAAAGATTTGAAGATGAAAATATACAATACAAATCACTAAGTCCAAAACCTCCTTAGTCAGATATCGCAAACCCTCTTTGTCGGGTGGTAAAACTCATAAACTTGAAAAGCACATTTGAAAGTGATGATAATAAATGAATACAAGAACAACAGAGTCTCTGCTTTGTAAAAATTTGAGGAAACAGAGTCCACACCCTGCTGTGTCAGGTTGTAAACAAATGCAAACACAAAAGAAAGAAGATTCGTCCGTGTCAGTCACGTACGTGGTAACTCAAGTGCTGACACGGTAATGATGCTGGAAAAGGAGTGTGAATTTGACGATTTAAGCTTGAAAAACAATTAAAAATATACCATTTTGGACTGTGATGAATGGTTCTTGGCCTTTTGACAATCTGTTCAATGGTTAGATTATAATTTACAAGTTCTCTTAGATGGTGATATTCTGAATTTTGCGTTTTCTGGAAAAAATTATGGCTTGTAGAAAGTATTTCGCCATGTAAGGAATCGATCTCCATTCCTTTAAGTATTCGCTTGTTCTGAGCGTACGATGGGGCGTTCAGAATCATCCTTAGTAATTTATTTTTAAAAACTTCTAATTTTTTACGATAACAACAATGCTCCAAGCAGGAATACCATATAGTAAAATAGGTCGCATCATAGTCAGATAGAGCATACGTTTTGTTCTTATGTGAAGTTTCGAGTTTCTTCGTAGGAGAGGATAAAGAATAATGACCCTTGCGTTAGCTTTTCGTAATGTATTCATAGTTTGTTCTTTAAACAATCGTTGTTCGTCAAAGAGCATACCTAGGTATTTAAGGGAGCTGTTAACTGACATCTGCACATTATTA
Source organism: Stegodyphus mimosarum (assembly GCA_000611955.2). NCBI lineage: Eukaryota > Metazoa > Arthropoda > Arachnida > Araneae > Eresidae > Stegodyphus > Stegodyphus mimosarum. The sequence goes on from KK116988.1 coordinate 74,907, forward strand.
ATTTGAATATCAATGTCGGCAGGAATATTCTTTTTTATCTTCTAAAAGTAGTGAAGTTACACTTATTTGGGTTTAATTTAATTCTCCAGATCCTGAGCCAATGATCAGTATGTTAATTGCGATCTTTAGTTTGTCAATAGCGAGTTCCGGTTTTAAAGATTTCATAAGAACGGCAGTATCATCACCATATTTAGCGATTTTTGCATTTAATGTCTCTGGCATGCCATTTAATAAAGATGTTGAATAGGATCGGCGCTTAAACGCTTCCTTGAGGGACACCACTTTTAGTGATCTTTCTATTGGAGAGAGATTTTCAAATTCGTACTTGAAATATACGGTATTTTAAATTGGAGTATATTAATTCGATGAGATTGATCGGGAGAAGTGCTTTTTGCATTTTGAAAAGAGAGCCGGTGTGCCATTCTCTGTCGAATGCCTTTTCTATGTCCAAAACGTATGCAGCAACAGCATTTTTCTTAATAAAAGCGTCAGGTGTAGTACTATGTCCTCCGAGAAATCCATATTGTTTGGAGTCGATGATATTATTCTTTTCTAGATGAACAATTAGTCGAATTTCAATAATTTTTTCGAAAATTTTATCAATGCAGGGAAGCAGGCTTATTGGGCGGTAACTAGTGGTTTCTTTTGGATTTTTACATGGTTTGAGGAAGTTTAGGACTATAACATGCTTCCACTGATGGGGGAAATAATTTAAACCAAGGCAGGCATTAAAGATATTTGTTAGTAATACGACGTAACGCCAGTGAAGTTCTCTGATAGCTTGATTGGAGATTGAATCGTATCCTTGTGCTTTTCTAATCTTGAGGTTCTTAATGATGTTCTGTACTTCTCTAGGGAAGGTAGGTAACACCTAATTTACGTTAGTGCGATGACTTAGATTCTCGTTGAATTCTTGTTTAATTTCAGGATCGAAGCTGGGATTAAGAGTAAAGTGTTTTCAAGGTGTTGAGAGATTAAGATAATTGACACAGTATGTTATTGCCACGTTAATTCTTTTATTGAGAAAAAGATGCTATATTATATTAATTTAAATCATGACGTCATACGTATATGTATTAGCCTAAAGTGTCTAAAGTTTTTCTTTCCTGGCTTGGCAACAATAAAATTCTTTACGAATTATTTGTTTTCTTGAAAGGAATGAACTGACTTCATTCATATTGACATGTTTTTATGCAATTTCTTTTCAGGTGTACATAGAACTCATAAATTTTGCTATTATCGCAGGTAGCAACGTTGTATACAGTACATTAAATTAATAGTTAATTTTACTTTCTGTTTTTCAGTAAGCAGAACTTACAAATATTACTTTGGCCGTAGCCCGCTCATCTGGCGGCCTTGCCCACTAGTAATCAAGCTGGCATTATAATAATATCGGAGACAATTAATGATTATTTTTTTATTATTTTCGTCAATGATTATTAAAAAATTACTTACCCAGAAATGTGCCAAGGAATTGACTTCGAAACATCTCCTGATGACGTGACTTGGAAGATTGACCAGGGGTTGACCAGAAAAGACGCCAGCATTGTTGATGAGGATAGACACATCACCTACTTCTTGCTTAACACGATTAGCAGCATGAATCACTTCTTGCTCATTGGTTACGTCCACTTTGTATGAAAAGACAGTATGGCCTGCTAATCGAAGTTTCGAAGCAACACTTTCATTATTATCCTAAAAAAATAATTTATAAAATTTGTTTGGCGTTAAAAATTTAGGTAAATGAAAGTTATTATGAATAGTATTTTATAGAAAAAGATTTTTAATTATGGTAATCAGTGGCAATGATATATCTGCCAACTCTCCAGACAAAGCAAGACTTTTGGTTTTTTATCACATCTGTCGGCAGAAATTGAATCGCCTAATTTTTAGGATTTACTTAGGAAATATTTCCGTGCAAATAATGACATTTATTGCATTAATGAAACTTGTAATTTGCAGATTCCATTCCATCACTCTTTTTCTTCTGTATTATTTTATTCTATTAAATTTTATTTGATTTGCATAGGGGCAGATGGGGGTATCTGGAATTCGGAAAAATTCCCGAGGTGTTGGTGGCCGTAACTCCGCTATGTCACCTGATTTTGATGGTTTAAAAACGGATAAATTCGAAAGCTAAATTATTGGTAAGCAAATTAACTTCATCGTCTTAAACCTGTCCTTGTTACCTTGTGACCAATTCAGAATTTTGGGAGTGTTATTGTTACTCATGCTCAACTTGTCTGACAGAGTCAGCCCAAGCCCACGAGAATTCTCGTGTCAAGGAGCGCTAGATTACGCCTGTCGTTGGCAACAGCCTTGAGCACCTAACAGGTGACAGTGCAATTTGGCTCAGTTCCGCCCCCAATTTTGATGGAGAGCATCCCGGGGGGGACGGGTCCGAAGGTCTTCCATCCCTCTCCCCTTCCACCAAACCACATGAGGGGACTTTCGGCTCACCGCATATTTAGAGTGCCGCCATGCTGAACTGACATTGTAAATTTACAAACATCCATGCCTTCTCCGAGATTCGAACCCAAGCCCTTCGGCACGGCAGTCAGCGACGTTAACCGCTATACCGGTTGGGTGGCGAATTTTGGGAGTAAATGGATCTAATTCTTTACTGTATAAAAGTGGGGAGTTTTCATGTTCCACCACTCCGACGATTTCATATCGATGTCGGCACCTTTACGCAAGTTTTCGACCAGTTCACTTAGATAATCACATGACTATCCTGGTATCTTTATGAAAGTACTTTTCATGGTACAAACTGAACTTCATTAGAACGCCGGGAACCTCTTGAGCTTGTCGAACAAGTGCCGATTTTCAACCCAGTTTACTTAAAGGTGCCAGCACCTTTATGCAAACTGGCTGTACTAGTGAGAACAGGTCCGTACACGCCTAAATCTGAACTGTCTTTTTCTACTACAGACATGTGTAGAACACAATTTCTAATTTTGTGTCTAATTTTATTTCAGATCAATGAATGGTGTCTTACTAAGTTTATCCATACGATCGTATCGTAATTATCAGTTTTATTTTTATCGCATTTAAAACATTTTGAAAGCCTTCCTTACTCAAGGCCTTCTGAGCATTAAAAGTGTAAGAAAATTACAAATAAAAATCAACTTAAGAGCATAAAATTTGTAGAGTTATTAGGTTTTATTTTTGAAACAGAAGACTTGACAAATGTGCAATGCCCTCCCCGAATCCTTGACTTTTCGATTACTCGTTGAGTAACTTCCAATTACACCACAAAGACGTACAGAAAGGAGGGAGAAAATACCTTATAAATTTAATTCAACTGAATATCAATATATTTGATATCATCATCATATTATAAATAGTTTGTAGAGGCATTAGGTTAGTTGGAAGCAGGAGAAATGAAAAATGAGCATTGCCCTCGCCGGGACTCAGACCTCTCGAATACGCTTCGAGCGTGATGACCCCTACACCACGAAGGCATACTAAGAAGGCGGAAGAAATAAATACCTTTCTTTTCACATGATGTCGTTGCGCAGCCTGAAAACCTCCAGGAAAATCCTGGTTATTTTCTCGAGAATCTTTCGGTTTTCTACCTTCCAAGGTTGGCAGCTATAAAATTATCATTATAGTTTCTTTAGTTCAGCATTTTAATCAGCTTTATGCAATACAGCGCAGGAAAATTCTGACATTAAATGTGTTTAAAAATTACTGAACGATAAAATTATTATTATTATTATTATTATTATTGACAGACTGCTTTTTAGAAGTTAGATGCATGAGCCAATATTTCTAAATTTCACGAATAACATACACTCACGTTTGTGAAAATTGCAACACCATGTAGGACTTACGCGAGTGAGCTGAAATTTTCAGGAAATGCAAAGTAGCGCATGATATGCAAATGATTAGAATTGCAAATCCGTAGCGCATGCGTATGCTGAGCAGCGCCCTCTGAACGGCTGATGGATCCGAATAAATAGACGGGTGTAGCGAGGCGTGTATGGTTATCGGTGGTTATCTGCTAGTGGTAAACGTTAACTCAATCTGTACTTATGCCTCGTCGACGAAAGAGAGCGAGATTTGAACAACTTACAGAGTTTGAACGAGGGAGAATCATCGGCCTTCGTGAAGCTGGATTGTCGTATCGTGCAGTAGCCTCTCGTGTGCAGCGTAACAGCAGCACAGTGATGCGCGTTTGGAAGCAGTGGACGGACGAGTGTCGGACAACTCGGAAATCCGGGAGTGGACCCCGAAATGTGACGTCAGCTCGCGATGATAGACACCTGGTCCGCATGGCGCGGACGGACCGTACAGCTTCCTCTAGACAATTGGCAGCACTGTGGTCAATAGCTACAGGTGTTTCATTGTGTGCTTCATCAATTCGTAGACGTCTGCTGCAGTGTGGACTGCGCGCACGGACTCCTTTATACAGGATCCCCCTAACGCACGACCATCGCCGCCTGCGGCTACAATGGGCCAATCAGCATAGAGACTGGCGTGCTGATTGGCAGCATGTCGTGTTTTCTGACGAATCCCGCTTTAATTTGTGGTACCATGATGGCCGCATTCGTGTCAGACGCTATGCCGGTGAACGCCACCTTCCGGAGTGCATTATCGAACGCCACAGTGGACGAACACCCGGAGTTATGGTCTGGGGCGCCATAGCATATCATAGACGATCTCAATTGCTACGAATTGTGGGCAATCTGAACAGCAACCGGTATATCCGTGAAGTTCTACAGCCCGAAGCTGTTCCCTTCCTTCAAAGCTTGCCAGGCGCTGTATTTCAACAGGACAATGCCCGCCCTCATACTGCTCGGATTGTTAAATCCTTCTTTGCAGCGCAGCAGGTACAGCTTCTTCCTTGGCCTGCGTGTTCCCCGGATATGTCGCCAATTGAACATGTGTGGGATGTCATTGGTCGGCGTCTTGCTCGTGATCCTCGTCCTGTTGCGTCTGCAGACGAACTTTGGGTACGCGTACAAACGATATGGAATGCTCTTCCTCAGTCAGACATTCAAACTTTGTTTGACTCCATGCCACGTCGTGTAGCAGCACTTATTGCGGCGCGTGGTGGCCACACAAAATACTGATTCTGATCTCTTGTTCTTGTTTGTTTGCTTTGAACATTTAATCATTTATTTGTACCACTACCACTCAACTGTGTATTAAATTGCATTCAATTATGACGATTCCTTCTTGGTGTTGCAATTTTCACAAACGTGAGTGTATTATAATGCACATTAGGTATCCCTAAGCAGGAAACAGGAGAAACTGAGCAATGCCCTAGCCGGGATTCGAACTGCAAATCTTCCGGTTGCTAGCCGTACGTGCTTTCCATTTACACCCCGAAGCCACGCGGTATGGATGGAAAAAATACCTTATATTCTTTCCCACTAAAAAAGCGCCTAGAAAAAAAGCGGGAGTAGGGAACTCAGTTAGCAAATCCTGGTGGTGACAAATTATTGTTTACCACTTTTTCACTTCGGGCGCCGCTGTAGAGGTGTTAGGAAATAAGGGAAATTGAGGAGTACAATCGCCGGAACACGAACTTATAATGATTTTTCAAATACATCACAAAGGCACGCGGTAAGAAAGAGGAAAATACTTTTCAAGAGAATATTCTTTATCTGCATTAGGCTCATCACCAGTATTAAACAACAGCAGTTTTTCTAGGATGAGTTTTTGGCAGTTCAACGGAGTGGCTGTAACCAACTTGCGCTTATCGAATGTACTCCATTAAGGCATTCTTCTTAAGCCAGAATATAATTTTTCGCTCAAAAGTAAAAGCTGTAATTCTCATATTACATTAATTTATTAGACACTATTCAAGAAGTTTAACTGTTTTTTGTTTGGTTTCAAAACCATCAATGCATTAGTGTTAGTGTCTACTACATATTTGTTTTGACTTTATTTCTTTTGCATTTTGCCTGTAGTAGATACATATTGTTACGTGCGTACGGGTTCGTTATATATTGAATGCACAAGTCGTTAAAAAGTTAACAAAAATTTATTTTTTCCACAAGAAATAAATTAAAATGCTGAAATATTTCTTCAAAGATATTCGCACAATATCTCAAACGTTTAGCAAAAACTCAGTTCAAAGCAGATAAAATAGTTCTATCTCACAGCGAAATCGCTACAATCAATACAGCATTAAGTAAACAAACAGCAGTTCGCTTTTTACAGCTACAAGTATAACAGCAACAACAACAACTGAGATGAAGTGTTTCAACTCGGCTTTTATAAGCTTTTTAATTATCGGTAGAACAATCTCGGTTTTTCTAGATTTTTCTGGATGGCAACAATAGTTACGAGATATTTATTTATTATGCATTAAATGCAAGCGCGCTTTTATTTTTAGTATTTTTTTTTTGACGTAGCTTTCTCTTCAAAAATCGGGGAAATAAAAAAGAATTTTAATTACAATTCTAAATAGACAAATAAATGTGAAATTCGTAACAATATTTTTAAACAATCAACATTTTGCATTGAAAATACATGGACTATAGTCATGCACCTTGAAGCATCTCAGTACTTTTGAGTAATATTCTTGATTGTTTCACAAAAATTAATAGAAATAGTTACAGTAAAAAGATTGTTTTATGAAATATTTATTTTTTATCTTTTTTACTTCTTTGTACAAAGTAAAACAAGTATTATAATCGCGAAAAATTTTGAGTGCCAGATTTAAAGCAAAATATCCATTTCAACCTCCCTCAAAACCATTTGAACGTTGTTTTTGCGTAACCTCTGAACCTACGAACAGAATAAAACATTGTTTTTGCCAAAGCGGATTGCAAAAAGGATTTAAAATGGATTCAGAAGAGATTTTTTCTTGATGTCTGTACATACATATCTCGCATAACTCAAGAACGAGTAGCCGTAGAAAGTTGAAATTCAGTATTTGGGATTGTTATTACATGTAGTTGTGCACCTCCATTTTTCGTTGCAATCGGCTGCACCAATCGTGTATAAAAATATATAAATATTCCCACTCTGTTATCTGGCTCGGTGGGCTTAGTTTTTCTATTCTTATATGTTGGTAAATTGTGCAGTTTTTGCTTTAAGAGTAAATGAGTTATGCATTTTTTATGCCTTTAGTTAATGTGCATGCAATAGCTGTAGAATTGTCAACAATTTAAAACTTTAAGTGGCGAGTTAAGCCTGACGAACCACCATTTCTTTACATTTGAAACTCAGTAGAATAGTGAAGTAAGCTAGTTTCTCCACCTTCATTGCCTTTTTGCCGATTGGGAGTAAGCAATACCAGTCCGCGTAAATAACTGCAACTGAGCTGAGGTGTTTTAATTCGACTTTTATAAGCTTTTTAATTAGTCACGAGAATATTCTGGTAAAATCCATTTTCTCGATTTTTCTGGATGGCAACAGCAATTACGAGATATTTATTTATCAAATATTAAATGCACGCGTTTTGTATTTTTATTTTTCCGACGTAGCTTTCTCTTCAAAAATCGTCTGCGTTGCACGGGAAAATAAAACAATTTTAATTACAATTCTAAATAAATAGCTAAATAAATACAAAATCCGTAACAATATGATAGTTTAATTTTCCATATTTCTATGTACAGGCACAGACATGGTACACTTCTACACGATAGTTTAGTTCCTGAGTTCTTGTTACACATATGTACAGATCCATCGTATTCAAATTGCTAATTGTTTGACCCATAAAGATTATCAATTGACTTATCGTTTTATCATAAATTTCTAAGCAAAATAACTCCAACTCAAAGAAAAGAATAAAATAAAGCGTTCGTTGGGTAACCATTGGGCTGAAGATTACCCCCCCCCACACACACACAAAAAAAAAAATTCCGAAATGGACTTTAAAATGAATTTCTGAAATGGAATCTGTAGACGTATAACGGTACTAGGAATTTAGAAAATGAAAGATCAGACTTACAGCTGAAAGTTTACAGGGTTAAATCCAGCAAAATTTCACATTACGTTGCTTGAAATTTGTAGTGATCCGGCAGCGTATCGTAGTACTGCAACATTTCTTGGGCTACAGAGCTTTCGTGAAGGACATGTCAGGCTTACATGATGATCTAAGATTAAGAAGGTGAAGAATATCAACATATTAAAGAAGCATAATGCCAGTACCAGAGCCGTGGTAACCGGTGCGACGTCACTGGGAAGCAGAACTAGGGATAAAAAATTTTAGAAGTACCAGGGGGGTTAAAAAGCGCTACTATCCTAGTGCGATATTTATGACGACATAGAAAGAAATATATTCGTCAAGCAACGTATGACAAACTAGCACAAGCTAAAGCGATTTTATCTGCATCAGCATGCCGTACTTTGGAAGTTTTGTAGAAAAGATATATTTGCATCCAGCTGATCTTTTACCGCTTGATGCAACGTGATGATGAAGTTGAAAGATTTGTATCTCGAATGACAGCAACTGAAAAAACGTGAATTGAAAACTTTGAGAAGAATTAAAATTGTTGTCAAACAAGTAGTTCTCTCCGATATCTAAAAAATGTTAGCATGCTCAAACATTGATGAAATAAATTATGATTTCTTCCTAGAATTGCCAAGGAATTATTACAGAAGGTAGAGTTTCAGGAGAAAAATGTGTTAACTGCAGCCTATTACTGTGAGATGTTGCGAAATATGTGAAAATTGTGTAAAAATGATTTAATTTGCTTAGGGATGAGGAATTAATTTTGAAGGACACCCACACATGAAAAAATTGGCCAAATCTCCTAACCTAAATAAGAATGGGAAAGTTTACTTTACTAATCCTAAAATCCTCAGGTTTCGAATTCCTCCTCAAATTAAAAGAACCCCACGTCGAAACCTATTTTCCTCCTTGAAATAGGTTTCTTTAGTTATCATAATCATTTAAGGACTGAATAAATGTATTATTCTACAAAGAATAGCAAATCTTCCAACACACTGGATTACAACTGTTGTAAGGCAAGGAGATCACACAGAAGGAATGTAAGCAGAAATTTTCTGACATAAAATTAACCTAAGAGAAAAAAATTAGAGAGAATTACTTTTTAAATTACCTTGTATTTGTAACTTTTAAGCTTTTTTGACGGACATTATCTGCTCTAAAAGTAACAAGCCATGATAAAAATTGACAGAGATGGAATTTTTTGCAATTTTGTTTGTTACTCTGACGATAATGCTACGGCGGACAGTTTGAAATCGATTAAATTATTACATACATAATATAAAAATTAAATTAGCCATTAATAAAGAAGCGTGTCATTGTACTGTTTTTATTTCAAAAGGCAATTGTATTTAAAAAATAAACAACTGCTTGTTGCAAGCAAGTCGCCTTTCAGAGACTAATGTAGCTCGCGAGCCGTAGTTAAGATGTTGGAGATGTCTCTTATATAATAATAATATGTTAATTGTCTGGCAATGCTATTTTTATTTCATATTTTATAAAACTTAAAAATTTTCGATTAAAAAACTCTACGATTTGAAAGCAAACAGCGGAACGTCTCGAAATAAAGCAGATTTTTATCTGCAGCATACCTGTTGCCACTCCGAGCGAAAATTAGCGTTTTCAGAGTTTTTAATTAATATCTCGGCTAATTAAAGTCTTGCGAAGATGAGAATGGTCGAGAGGTCTTCACAAATTTTTGGAATCTGGGGGGTACTTCTCTCGAAATTCAACTCTCCGCAATTCTGATGGAGAAACTGCCACAAACAAACAGACAGTCGCGCACAGATTTTAATAGGGTAGATCAGTAATTCTCAACCTTTTCTGTCGCGGCACACTTTTAAAGATTTCAAAATTAGGCGGCACACAAAGAAAAAGATAAGTTTAAAAGTTGTTTACTTTTCTATAATACACTGCATAAAATAGTTTATGATAATAATTTTGAATGTAAAATAATATGTACTTCAAAAAGAGCAGGACGTTTATTAAAGGATTAATTACAAGTTAATAATAAGATTGCTTTTAATGAGAAATTTGAGGTTGATGTTTTTTGATAATTTTATTTTTATTTGGTCGTAAAAATGACAATGCTACTCTCATATCGTCTTCTACATTTAACAGACTCCATGTTTTATTCGTTTTTATGTTGGTTCATACTGAGAATGCGAATTCTCACAAATAAGATGTAAAAAATTGCAATAATGTTTTTAAAGCTTTTTTGGTCTTCATGGGACAATCGCATCTAATGTTAATCTGAAACAAATTAATTGATTCTTCCGAATATTGTAAAATTAATCTCGATTATTAGAAAGCGAAATTAGTTCTTCAAAGTTAATTCAAATGCAGAAGTATTCGTTATCACAAATGGATTACAAACCCCATCAATTTTGTTATATCTAAATTTGGAAAACAATGAATAATTCTCTTCTCTAAATGTTATCAAATGGTCAATAACAATTTTATGAATAGTTTGATTAAAATCTTTTGGAACTGACTCAAACTTTTCCAAATTGCCTTCCTGAGCTTTATTCTTCCATAAAGTTATTTGTTTTGGGAATCCGACCAGTTTATCTGTTGAGTTTAATACATTTTCTTTCGACCCTTGCATACTTGAATTTATGTTATTAAAAATAACAAAAAAGTCTGATTAGTAAGCCAATCTCCCATCTGCACCAATCAGAACTCCTCAATTTAAATTATGTACTGAACATGCGCGAAAATGCTTCGAATTGCGTTCTCCTCCAGAGCACTAAAATAGGCTTGGATACCACAATTGGCGCGCTTATTAATGTCTTAAAAACCGAATTTCGCCAATTCTCATGTGTACCGTATACTAGGCTTAAACCCATTATAATTTTTACTATGTACATTTCTAAAATTTGGCGGCATCCAAAAGTGCCGCGGCACAGTGGTTGAGAATCAGTGGTACAGATAAAAAAGAAACTGCTGCGAATTTCAGTGCAAGCCACCGAATGGCCATACGTGCTTGCCGTAATGTCATTATGACAGAAATCTGCTAATTATCGATCGCGTTTAGTCATATGTCACAAAGGAGCTATCCGATTACTGCAGTAAATCGCGCAGCTGTGTTTGACAGCTGTAAA
>KK116988.1:85942-117571 GCA_000611955.2 Stegodyphus mimosarum
ATATTCAACAATTCTGCAAATGCATAATTAATTTAGATTTGACTCATAGTAACCACTATACTGTGTTCAGTAGAGCAAAACTTTACAGCTGTTCGATTTTCATGAGTCATGTGCTCAGAAATGTTTCGAATATTATCTTTATAGTAAAGGTAGCGTGATAATTTTCAGTTACTCTCCACGTTCGGATGATTCAACGTAATAAAGGAGACAATAGTTTTTGGATCGATGGGGTTCTCGGATAAGACAGAATGACAAAAGATCGGTTGTCAAAATAAATCCGTTGACTAAAAACGATTTTATAGCTAATTTAACGAAACAAAAGGTAAATGTGATTGCTGCACATTGAAATCCCTGTAAATTAACAAGGATTAATAATTAAAAATAATTAGTTAAGAATAATTAATTTTAATAGCAATAGTAATAAACTTACTTTAATTAATTAATAACTGCAGTAATAAACATATTGCATATAAAAATGAAAACGGTTACAGCCGAAAACATCGCGGAGAAAACAACGCAAGACGAAAACGTCGCGGTACAAAACATCGTGAGAGAAAAGGAAGCAAAGAGAAAACATCTCAGTTCTAAAAACATCGCGATACAAAATATCGTGGTCGAAAATAAAGAGGCTCAAAAACTTCGCAGTTTAAAAGCATCATCGTCGAAAACATCGCGTAAAAAATAAAGCACCTATAAATCCTCACATGACGATAACATCGCATCCATGCGTTTTTCAAATCTCATACTGACATAATATGCAACTGACCTTCGTCATGTCTAACAAATCGACATCCAAAAAATTGATTGCACGCTATACATGAAAATGCTAATGACATTTAAGAATAAATGGAAACAAAACAAAATGTAATTATCATTAATACAGTATCAGATTAACAAATGTGAAGGAAAATAATTTGATATCTAACTAAGCAATTTTTATAGAGGTAACCTCATGAACATAATTATCTTCTTTTTTCTAAGTATTTTTAGACTGCATTCTTCATAAAAAAATGATCAGTAATGATCAGTAAAACTTTAAAAAAAAGGTTAATTTATTAATGACCCTTGTTAATTAACTATGCAAATTTAAAATTCTATTAAGTTCAATAATATGAAATATAGAATTAAACGAATTCCTCTTTCCTTCTTGCGCTCCCGAATCATTATGCGAACAACCATTTACAGTTTTTAAAACCTGAAAAAGCATGCGTGTGATGTTATTGTCACGTGATAATTTGTACCAATAGGTACTTTATTTTTTACCACGATATTTTCGACGATGATGTTTTTAAATTGCGAAGTTTTCGAGCCACTTTATTTTCGACCACGATGTTTTAGGACTGCGATGTTTTTTCTCTTTGCTTTCTTTTCTCCCACGATATTTTGTAACACGACGTTTTCGCCTTGCCTTGTTTTCTCCGCGATGTTTTTGCTACGATGTTTTCGGCAGACACCAATAATCTCCAGTGAAGTAAGTTAGGTTTCGTAAGGAAGTTATAAATACACTGCCATTTCTTAGTTTATCTCCTACATTCTGAAGAAATGGATTAAAAATTTAAAGGCCTGTCTTCTACAGGATAACAAGGATTTGTGGGGCTGGTTATACTGATACTTATGCTCAAAACATTAAAAGACTACGATATTATTATTCTAGTGCTATATCGAATAAAATGGGATATAGAATAATCGCAGATTAGACTATTAGGTATTTTCTCCCTCCTTTACACAAGCCTTCGTGGTGTAACTAGAAGCACACTCGAAGTGTATTCGAAGGGTCCAGGGTTCGAGTCCTGGCGAGCCCACTGCACATTTTTCACGTCTTCTGCTTAAAAAGAAAAAAAAAAGTAAAACCTAATGAGTCTATAAGACTATCGGGATTATATTTGTTTTAAAAAAGTATTGATGTTTCCCTAATTTTATGTGATTTCCTTTTTTTTATTGCAGTAATCAGAACCATGTCAAAAATGAGGGGCTAGCGAGGCATATTTCTTGGGAGAATTTAAAACATAGTATGTTAAACGTTATTTACTTAAAAGTGATGAGAAATGTAAAATTAAGTGAAAAATCAACTTTACTTTGTTGTACATTTTGAATTAAACTCTACAGATTTCGATAACGATCAAACACGGATTCCGCTTCTTCAGGAGCAAAGCATTTCTGCAGAATTTTTCTTAAAGTTTGATGGAAAATGGTTCGGAAGCCGCTGTCTTTAAGATTCACTTCAAGTATGTCGGCACGATTGTGGCAGTAATCCTGTAATATTCTTCGATATAATGGTGATTATCCGTATGTCACTCCTTATAGTTGACTCTTGGAGCATGCAAGTTTGAACAATGAGGACCTGATTATGCACAGATATTTTTTTTAAAGTTAAGCTGAATTTTGCTTCAGAAATTTATAGAAATTAAAAAAAAGAATACAGGAGACAAATTAGAAACAATAAGAATTGTTACAAATATCATGAATGCAATATAAACGAAAGTTGCTATTTATATTTCTGGCCTTGGCAACAATAAGTGTTGCCAGACAACCGCAGACGATTCCAATCGAAAAACTGATATTTTTAACTGATATATATAATTTCTTCAGAACGTTTCGCATTTTAGCGTGATTTGTGTTGTTTAAAGTAAACTGAAAATTTCATCTCAGGCAAAAAATGGAATTTGAATTTAACTCATGAACATTTTTGAGCGATTAGTTTTCATAACTTTCGACGTGACAATAGTGCTTCGATAAATTTAATTACTTACACAGCGATAAAGCACCATCCTACAACCTTGTAAAAAACTTGTATAACGAATTCAGTCATGGCCGACGTTCGCTCCAGGACGAATTCCGTGAAGTTCGTCCAAAATCGGTTGTTGTGCCAGAAAATATCGCTGCTATGAGTAAGCTATTAAAGCAAAGATCGTCATGTGATATACCTTAAGATTGAGGCATCTTTCGACATTAGTATGACAAGCATAATAAGGTATTACATGAAATTTTGGCATTAAAAGAGATTTGTTCGCTTTGGATCCCGCAATCCCGCATAAAGTGACAAACTCTCAAAAGAAGGCTCGTGTTTATCGACACAAGGAAATACTGGAAAAATGTGTTGAAAGAGCATCAAAGGCTGCATATAATACCTACACAGGTGACGAATCATGTATCTATGTATACGAGCCCGAAACAAAACAGCAGTCGACTACAGAGTTCTTCCAAAACGAGCCAAATCTAACAAAAGTTGCTCGCGGAAAGAGCGCATCGAAGAAAATGGCTGCCTGTTTCTTCGGCATGACGGGTCACATGGCGACAGTGGAGTTACAGTAACGCAGGATGGTCAGTTCCAAATGGTACACGACCATTTATTTGCCAGAAGTCTTCGGAGAAATTCGAAAAAAGCAGAAGGAGCGAATCCTTTTTAACCATGACAATGCGAGTTATTACACATCGGCTCAAACAACGTAATTTTTGACGGACCAAAGCATCGAATTGATGGGTCATCCTCCAAACCACCCTGATTTGGCACCCAATGACTTTTTTATTCCCGCGCATCAGAAATAAATCACGTGGTCAGCGATTTGGGACGCCTGAAGAAATGGTTGCTGCATTCAAAATGCATCTTTTAGAGTTACCTCAATCGGAGTGGAAAAAGTGCTTCGAAAATTGGTTCAAACGCATGGAAAAGTGTACTGAACTTCATGGAGAATATTTTGAAAACAATAAAACCAATTTCGATCATAAACATTTGTTTTTTCATTATTAGGCCAGACATATAAATAGCAACCCTCGTATATATGTACGCTGCGAAAACAAATGGGACAGTTCTATATCTCCCGTTGTACTGGGCCGATTGACGAAATTCAGCTTGCGTTTTTCATGTCTCGAAAGCGCGACTTAAGATATGTATTAAAATTATATATAGCATTATTCTAATACAGGTATTTTGACGCAAAATTGGACTTTTCCTGAAATGGCATAACAATTTTTTTCCATAATTCGATTCTACGACTCAAATTATGCCAAACTGCCACGTTTTGTAAAAATCTCATGAATAGTTTTTAAAAAGTTAGCTCTCAAAATTTTAGCTTCTCAATGTTAATTGAATTTGATGTATATATATATATATATATTAATATATATATTAAATCTAGTATGTATTTATTAATATATATTTTTTATTAAACTTATTTGATTATTCCTTTCTAATTTCGAAATTTCAGTTCATTCCAAATAAAATTCACCCATTTTTATGATTTATTTTTAAATAATTTTTAGTAAATTTTTCGAAAGAAATGTTGAATTATAACTTATAAAATGTTTACCATCATCTTAAAGTAGTTGTATTTCCAAGCACACCTGCAAAAAATTAGAGTTTTTTAATTCAAAATTTCCTAAGATGTATATGAGTTTACATTGTGGCGCGTTTTAAAATTTGGCGTATTTATTATAAGCGATAGTAACCAAAATGTGGTTTACGCACTTTGTTAAATTTATTTGAAAGTATAAACGATGATTTTTTTTCCGTTCGTGGACAATGGAAAAAAGGAAAGGAAAATAGGTTGCTATAAATTAAAAAGTTCGCCAAATTAATTATTCCTGGCGCAAACTGAAAAAAATCAGCCAAGATAAATTTTTGAAATTCCTCATAAATTTCTCACCGACAATAACAAAATTTAATATTTAGGCATAATTTTAATCGTAGAATTGGAATATAGAAAAAAATTGGTATGTTATTTCAGAAAACGTCCGATTTTGTGTCAAAATACCTATGTTAGGACAATGCTATACAAAAATCTAATATATAGCTTAAGTTGTGTTTTCGAGATACGGAAAACGCAATTTAAATTTCGTCAATCGGCCTAGTAGAACGGGAGATATAGAACTGTCCCCTCCCCCTCTTTTTTTGCTCAGTATACATACTAGTCTGTTTTATCATTTATTAACATAACATAAATGAAAATTTTTCAACATTTGAACTTTCTTTGATTTTTCAAATATTTGAAGATGTTTTTGGTAATGAGAAAAATGTATACAAATAAAAGGTAAATCACATCTACATAAGATTAACTGTAGTAATTACTGTGCTACTGTAATAATTTCGCAGCCACCTTCTGTTGCTAGCACTCCTGCAAATTCATATGTTGTAAGTATACATTTAACTTACATGTTACAATACTGCATATATGATCTTCTTAACTAAAACCTTTACCTGAATATCGATTTCTGGAGAATGTAACGCGTCTCCATAGATTTACGTATGTTGGTTGAGATTATAAGGCATGCAGAAAGAAAGCACACTCGGTGCGTAGTCAAGAATTCCAGGTTCAAGTCTCGGCGATGGCATTATACATTTTTCATGTCTCCTGCTTCGAAATATCCTAATGACTCTACAAGATTGTTGATGATTAATTTGAAAACAATATCAGCTACCAACATAAAACATTAGTTCAATTATAGCTCAACATTAGCTCAATCATAAAAATAAATTCTTATACTAAATATGTGTAGCCTAACGATTCGGACCATGTTCTTAACATAAAAATTTTTAACGGGTTATACAGAGACTGTTCGCACATTTTTAGACGATTTTGGTAAGCGGTAATAAAAAATCGTTTGCTGCAAAAGAAGTAATTGTAGTTGTACTATGTTTTTAAAAGTCAAAATTATCCTCTGTGGCTTGAAAGTTTTGTTTTTATTCAAAATGGCGAATTTAACAAAGCAGTGGTTCGAAGGCTACATTTACGTTCTTTCCGAAGAGAAATAGTATACTCCGCTATCCAAAAACGATGTGAGAGTCATGTTTTTCTGATATCTAAAGCGTCGATAGGTAATATCATCAACAAGAAAGGAAAAAAACGTCAAATTGGAGCCTCAAGTGGAACAAAAATTCCAAACAAGAAAAAACGGACATTTTCGACTATTGCAAAGGTACGTTGTTTAACATTAAAAGAAATTCCTCCTAGTCAAAGGACAGTTGCAAAATCATTAAAATGCGCGGTGCCCACTGTAAACAAAATAATAAACGTTGATTTAAATCTTAAGAAAGCGAAAAAACGCAATGTGCATCGTCTTTTTTCAAAGCATATCGCTCAACGCAGGACACGCTGCAGAATTCTATATGAGAAACACTTATCCAAAGAAAAATGGAAAACAATTTTCGCAATAGATGAAGCATGGGTGTATTTAAATGATTGTAACAAAAAAGAGCCATTTATTATCCCAAAAGGGGAGAAAAAAATTTAAGTACATGGTTCAAAGAATCGAAAGAAAGTTTTTCTAAGGGATTCATGATTGTTACTGGTTTTTCTTATAATGGCAAGTTAAAAATAAAGAGAATGCAAAAAAATATCAAGATTAACTCCAAATACTATCAGGAACATATTTTATCGCCAATGTTTCTGAATGAAGTACCATCGCTTTACCCACAGGGCTATCAATCTGTGAGACTCCATCAGGACAAAGCTAGCAGTCACACATCAAAATCCACTGTAAATTTCCTAAAAGAAATGGAACAAAAGACTGGTATCGAGGCCAAACCCTCCACTGATATCCCAACTAAATCTCCCGATGTGTCATCTATGGATTTTTGTGCTTTCGGACTTTTAAAAACTGCATTATCCAAACGTTGTCCCAAAACCCTAACGGGACTCTGGAAAGCTGTTCGGGAGGAATGGGATAGAATACCTCTTCTGACACTTCAGAAGGCATTATTATCCTGGAAATTGCGGTGTCGAAAGATAGTTCAGAATAAGGGATATCAAATAGAACATTTAAAACACAAGAATTTTATGTAATTTAGTTTTATGAATACAATATACATCGTCTAAAAAATGTGCGAAGAGCCTCTGTATTAGTCTCTGAAATAAAAGTCTTGAAACTGAAACTCAAGTACACTACAGATGCAGAATCATTTGAGTTTCCTCATTTCCTGATACCCTTCTAAGTAAACATAACAACCGAGACTTGAGAATTGTGAATTTTATTTTTATCTTTCAAAAATGGGGAGAGAAATCGTTCTTATGGGCAACAAAGAAAAAGTATATGTAGAATTTAACTCCCCTCGAAAGATAAAAAATGCAGTCAACTACGGCTATAAGGTTGTACAGACATTAGGTTATTTTCGAACTGGAGAAGCGAAAAATAAGCAGTGCCCTCACCGAGACTCGAACCACGGGCCTCTGGAATACGCGCCGAGTGTGCTGACCGCTACACCGCGAAGGCAGGCCAAGAAGGCGGGAGAAATACCTTATAAGGTGGTCTAGCAGTACTATTCTTAAACCAACACTAAAGTAATTACAGTTAAATTTAGATAAGCCGAAACTGAAGAAACCAAAAGTCGAACGAAGTGATAGTTAAATATGTATAAATGACATATTTACATAAATGTAATAAACAATCATATAAATATACTTATAAATGCCTTTAATAACGGCAAAAATTGTAGCTTAAAGTAATGGAAACTAAAGAAAACAGATGAAAGTCGAATAAAGTAATAGTTAATTATGCATAAGCGACATAAATATAGTAAATTATCATATAAATGTCTTTAAACTTAATTAAAATTGAAGAATTTCAGATTTAAGCCTGTATAAACATTAGGAAAGTGCTACATAAACTTACATGGCATGTAGTTTTAATCACATGGTAAGCGGTCATTTGAAAGGGAATGTTAGAATTAACTAAACTTTTTGGAGGGAGGCATTTGGAAATTCCAAAGGCAAAAAATATTATATGATTAGTTAACATAAATAGTTTAACTAAAATACGTTTGTTAAGACGTTGTGCTTTCATTTTTAAATATGATACACAAAAGGTTTTAAAGCATGGAATAAAAATTTAAAATATAATACCTCAGTTTTGCTAAATTCAGTCAAGTCGCATTACTTTACAAATGCAAATTATGTTAAGAATTTAAGGTTTTTGTTTTAATTGAGCAATTATTTCAAAACGTTTCTGTTCTATGTTTCAACTTTTCATTACTAGAATACATATTACTTTAAATTATAAATGAAAATCAACTTTCAAAGCTTACTGCAAGCGATTAACACATTAGACTAACTGTTCATTCTTGTACCTTGCTGTTCTGTTGTTTGTACTTGCTGTTCTGTTGTTAGTGTATTGGCAAAGCTTGTTTGTTTTTATTCTATGCGTGGAGTTACCAAGAAGAGCCAAGGTTTAACACGGACTTTGATTAGATTTGAATAAGTTCTGAGTATTTAAAATGTTGAGTTGAGAAATTGTTATTGCATCGCAAGACGTCGAGAGTTAAATCCGTATAAGCATTAGGTCGGTGCGTTGATTAATATTTTATTTTATTGCGATATGTCTAGCTAAGAAATCGAACGGTAAGTTCGTTTAGACATTTTGTACGGTTCCTGATTAGTTACATGATACTTTAAATTTAACATAGAATGCTTTTGAAATACATATCAGATTTCCAAAATAAATTTCGAACCCAAAATAAATTTAAAATCATTTCGTAAACACTGACAAAAAAAAAGATTGCAAAATTGCAGTTAGTTGAATCGGAAAACAAAAGAAAAAGCGTTCCGTTTACTTGTAAGGTCCATTTTCTCCCTCCTTTCCGCATGCCTTGGTGGTGTAACAGGTAACCCCCACGTATAATCGGAAAGTCCGGAGTTCGAATCCTGGAAAGGTTATTGCGAAATTCTTTAGTTTCCTAACATCGATAAATTTAAAGACTCTACAAATATTAAAAAATTAGTTAAAAAGATGCAAACGATAATTCGTCTCCACCAGGATTGGCGACTGAGTCCCCTGATCCCCAATATCCCTTTAAAAGAGGAAGCATATAAGGTATTTTCTTCTTCCTTCCTGCGTTCCTTTGTGGAGTAACTGGATATCAAGTCTGGCTAGGAAATGGGAGGTCTAGTGTTCCAATTCCGAGGAGATCATTGAGGATTTTTTCAGTTTTCTGATATCGAAAAATTCTAAAAGACTCTGCAGGTGGCGCCTTAACCAAACGGTGGTGGACGATTAAATTAAAATAATTACTTAATGAATTACAAAAGGTTAATTTTAATAGCAATCACTTCAGGAAAAACTAATTGACTTTATGACTGATTGACTATGCATGCAAAATAACTGATTCTGTATTTAAACAGAGATTTCAATAATATTCAGCGAAATTTTAAAATTTATATTACAGTAACATATATTATTTCTTACTTGATTAATATCCCACAGCACAAGAACAGGTTCCATTTCAGCCAGTAGCAACGCCAGTTCTCTTCCTAGTCCATGTCCAGCTCCTGTAATGAGAACAATTTCCCCTTTGATGTTCTTTCTTCTTCTTGGGAAAAGACATCGACAGAGTCTGATAAACGGATCGCAAAGCACCCAGAAAATAATTTTTATCGTATCAATCACATCTGCACAGCAACCCATGATATTCTTTCCGCTGTGAAATAGTAGCTAGAAACTGAAACTAATTTAGGAGTCAGCAATCTAGTGTGAAGTAAGGAACACACGCCTTACATTAAAATAAACTAACAGCGGAGCTCAGCAAAATACACTTGAATATAGTGATACTACAAATCTATGCAGAAAGGCAAGAAATCCATTGAGAACCTTAAAAAAACTATTGGATTCAGTTAAGTCCAGAGCTTTAAAATTCCACTTGAATGCAAGTCAAATCAGGAAAAGAAAGCGCCAGCTAAAAAACTCAACAAAATCCTTCCGTATTAGAAATATATTAGGAAAATATAAGTCACAGGTTAAATAGAGTTTCAATAGAAATGATGGGGTGCAACTCCTACAGGCGCAAAGTAACAAATGTAGCTTATTCCAGCACGGTAAGTTAACGAAATTAGTAAATTCCAAAGAGGAAATTGTTTCATATATCCAAAGATAATCAGTTTCACTAAGGTTACTCTTACTGCTTTGCAATTTAAAATAAAATTAATTTCAATTTTTCTCCGTAACAGGAAAGGTTTCAACAATGCTTTGAAATTACGACTGGCATCTGCATTCGATATTTGATTAATATGATATGGTCCTCACCAGTCTCGTCTGACTAGCATGATGACCTTCAAACAGCCAAAATGCTTTCTTACGGAAAAAGAAAGAAAACAAAAATTCAGGAGAAAGTTTTTCTTCTTTAAATGTCTGAGTTCAATTCATCTGCCATCAAATTTCATTTTCCGTCTGATGTCAAGTCGTCAGCTAGTTTTTGTAAGTGTCAGTCATTTCAATCATTTCACACCCCTGAAGTTACCACTTGCACAACAGGACCTTATTTTGACCCGATTTTTTCTCACGCAGCGTCATAATTCTAGGCTATAATGATTGCACAAATGTAAACGAAGGTCAGCCTGGTCGGTATGCTGTCCTTTTATATTATTCTAAGCCAACTGAAAAATAATAACAGCATGTAAATCTTAAAAAAGATCCCTAAATTGTACTCAATGCGAGAGAAAGACAGAGATTCATATTTTCTCACTGGGGATGGATCTAATTAGTTACACAACTCACACGCCCAGCAGGTTGTCTTTCTCCTTTGTTGTCTACGGTAAAATGGGATGTCGCAAAATTATTAAAATATATTTAAAATTTGAAGAATAAAAATACCTCTCAGCAAGACGAAAAATCTGACAAACAAAAGTATTAAAACACTTTTTTTTATTTCTCCATTCTTTTTTGGCGATTTACGCCTCATTTTACGTCTTTATGTTATAAGGTATTTCTTCCGCCTTCTTAGTATGCCTTCGTGGTGTAAAGGTCAGCACACTCGACGCGGATTCGGCAGATCCGTGGTTCGAGTCCCGGCTAGGGCTTTAATCATTTTTCATCTCTCCTCCCGCTTTAAAAAAATACCTAATGTCTCTACAGTGGAGCCTAAACTAAAAAGTTGGTGGACAATAATTCTCCACGGCCAGGATTTGGCAATTGGGCCCCTAATCCCCAGTCGCCCTTTAAAAGAGGGAGTATATAAGGTATTTCTCCCGCCTTCGTAGCATATCTTCGTGATGTAATGGTCAGCACTCTTTACGCGTATTCGAGAGGTCCGTGGTTCGAGTCCCGGCGAGGGCACTGCTCATTTTTCATCACTCCTGCTTTTAAAAAACATCTAATGTCTCTACAACATCCTCAGTGTAATCAAAGCATATTAATTATAGGTTAAATTAACTGATTAAAGCAGCCTAAGGGGAGGGATGCCTTCATGAAGTATTTGTCAGGACTGAGTGTTCGGTGTATATTCTTGGAAAACATCTTCGTGGAACGTGAAGTCCTGATCTTGAACAGGGAGCTGAATGCAGCTATGTTCTGTGGTAGAATATCGTGATTAAGTGGTTGAAGAACTGCACTTTAAAGGGATTTAAAATCCTCTTTTATTAAATCACAATTATTTACAACCACTTCCCAACTCGGGAGGGATACAGAAAGTAGAGACCACACTTGCGTCTAAAATGAACAATCAAATAAATTTAAACTAAAACTAATTAGAAATTAAGTAGTCGTTACTCACAGAGCTATAACGCGAGGTTGGCCTCTAAACTAAATGGTGCGTAACAAGATTTAACTAATACTGACGCACTTGGAATTACTTCAATGAGCAATCACGTAAAAGCGCTGTGGCTTAGAATTTAAATACTAGCTGGTCAGGCGAACGTCGAATAGAGTAACAGTGGTCTGAGACTAAAAGCTCTCTCACACTGAGAGGTTCCTACCTACGGTTTAAATAGAACTTGGCTCCACTTCAAATTAGCATAAAGCTGAAACGCGCGCTTATTCTAACGGGAAGTTGAAATGAGAACAGATAGAAAAGGGCAAATTAAAATAAAACTTTGTTAGTTTAAGTAAAACCTTACATGTTGACTAAGACAGTGGTCTCAGACTCAAACTGTAAACTGACAAATTGCACGATCTGAAAGCAGCTGACGGGCAGCAATAAACAAATAAGTAAAGAAAAAAAAAGAAAAGGAGAAAAAGAAAAAAGGTAAGAAAATTTTATTCTCTTTGTTACCAAAACAAAATTTGTTAAATAAATCTAAAAAAAATGTACCACATATTTGTCAAAACATGCATATAAAAATAACAAATTCAAATTTATACTTACTGAAATCTACAAACTGGTATTTCCAATAAATTTGTGTTCGTCACAATTTAAAATTCAATCGCATTCACAGCTAAATATTTAAATTTTCAGATTGATATGTATAAAAAAAATTGCAATGCGTTGAAGTAACCACTAAATAATTACTTTTAAATTAAGTTAAAAAAACGATATATGAAAACTTCTCAAAAGGGATAAAACTTGAGAATAAATAATGGCAACTTATTCTCTTCTATTTGTTTATAATTCTTCTTTATGATGCGTACAGAAAAAATAATATTTGTATGTAAATAATTAAAAACTTCTTTGTTTCTTGTTACATCTTTAAGTTACAACTCATACTAGCAGTTCGATTTTCATAAAGTTTGTAACCTTACAGGAAAATTAGTAGACACAATCTTAATCCCAAATTATAAATGTTCATCGGCAATATGGCTTTTTTCGTAGACTGATTAATATTGAACTATGAAAAAAAAAACTGTTCATACGTTACTGTACTTCCACACAAAAGCGATTATTGCAAAAATTCGTAACTGTGACGGTATTTATCTTTTGAAAAGTATTAATTAATAAAGGTAATCCCATTTGCATCGTCAAATCTTTGAATAAGATATATATATATCACACTGTAAATTAATTAGTTCCATTTCTAGTTTTCCAAAGAGTTACTCACATTCTTCTTGCTTCATTATACGAAGTAGTTGTGCACCTCCTTTTGTCGCATGCAGTTCAAGTAGTTTAGCATCTCCCTTTGTCCCATGTAGTTCAAGTAGTTGTGCACCTCCCTTTGTCCCATGTAGTTCAAGTAGTTGTACACCTCCCTTTGTCCCATGTACTTCAAGTAGTTGAGCATCTCCCTTTGTCCCATGTAGTTCAAGTAGTTGTGCACCTCCCTTTGTCCCATGTAGTTCAAGTAGTTGAGCATCTTCCTTTGTCCCATATAGTTCAAGTAGTTGTGCATCTCCCTTTGTCCCATTTAGTTCAAGTAGTTGTTAGTTCAAGTAGTTGTACACCTCCCTTTGTCCCATGTACTTCAAGTAGTTGTGCATCTCCCTTTGTCCCATGTAGTTCAAGTAGTTGTGCACCTCCCTTTGTCCCATGTAGTTCAAGTAGTTGAGCATCTTCCTTTGTCCCATGTAGTTGAAGTAGTTGAGCATCTTCCTTTGTCCCATATAGTTCAAGTAGTTGTGCATCTCCCTTTGTCCCATGTAGTTCAAGTAGTTGTGCACCTACCTTTGTCCCATGTAATTCAAGTAGTTCTGCACCTCCCTTTTTTGTTGCAATCGGCTGCATGAAACGTGTATATATATGTGTGTGTGTGTAAGATACAGCAAATACGATACATGTTTTAAGAATAATTGGCGACCTCAAAATTAACAATTCTAGATTTTATGCTCCCCCCCCTAAATTCATCCGTTCTGCTGCATTCGAGATTTTTCCATGCTACGTAGCATTTAATGCATCCCTCTAAAAACTGCAGCTATAGGAATTACTGTTCTTTTTGCGACGGAGACCATAATATTACAGAATGCAATGCCAATAACCCCAAATGTATTAATTGTAAACTATCAAGTTATGTAAATAAAACTAATTTTAATGTCAGTCTTTAAGGTTTTAGTTTAAACTAACAAAGTTTTATCTTAATTTGCCTTTCCTATCTGTTCTTATTTCAACTTCCCGTTAGAATAAGCGCGCATTTCAGTTTTATGCTAATTTGAAGTGTAGCCAAGTTTGTATTTAAGCGATAGGTAGGAACTTCTCGGGGTGAGAGAGCTTTAAGTCTCAGATCACGGCTGCTCTGTTCGACGTTCGCCTGAGCAACTAGTATTTAAATTCTAAGCCTTAGCGCTGTTACTCTATTACTTATTGAAGTAAATCTAAGTGCGTTAGTATTAGTTAAATCTTGCTACGCACCCTTTAGCATAGAGGCCAACCTCGCGTTCATAGCTCTGTGAGCAACGATTGCTTAATTTCTATTTAAATTTAGTTTAAATTATTTGATTGTTCAGTTTAGACCCAAGTGCGGTCATTATTTTCTGTATCCCTCCCGAGTTGGAAAGTGGCTGTAAATAATTGTGGTTTAATAAAAGAGGATTTTAAATCCTTCTTAAGTCCAGTTCTTCTACCACTTAACCACAGTTTTCTACCACCGAACATAGCTGCATTCAGCTCCCTGTTCAAGATCAGGACTTAAAGTATTTCACGAGTATGTTCGCCAAGAGTATGCACAGAGCACTCAGTCCTGACAAGCCATCCAGCATATGCAGCCAACTACCCCACGGACCAAAGAGAAATAATAAAAAGCAAAGCTAGAACTGCATATGGTGATATAATCTAATTATACAGCGAAACTGCCTACTATCTAGAGACACTGTAAGAGCAGCTAGACAACAATCAGTAACAGCAGATATACAAAGCACTGAAACTATCTATGCAGTCATCAACTTCCTGCAACTCCAGAAAAGACACAGGATGTCATAAATGCTTTTGATCTGAAAGTAATAAATGAATTCATTCCTAGATGTTCATCTAGATGGACATCCAAGAACAGTTCGGATAAAATGGAATAACTACTGAATTTGCGACCATTACAGAAGACCTATTACAGAATGAAGATAATATAGCAACAATAGTTGCTGATAATTTTGCTGTTGTTATTCCCGTGGACGAAACAGTTGGTAATGAAATTAGTTTCAGTTCTGGATTCAGTCTGAATAATTCTTCGAATGTAAAATGCGATATTGAATTTAATAAAACTGGTTTTGAAACAGAAACAGCGTCTCCAAGGAGCAATACTGTTACTGTCATTTCATTACTGAAGAAACCAAAAGATGTAGGTGCTACATATAATAAAGCAGACGGCATTAAGTGCAGTGAAACTAATAAACTTGAAATAAAAACTATCAGTTCAAATGATGAATCTAGATTTGACTTAGCACTTGAAGAATCAGTAACAACAAATAAACAAAATACTCAAGACATGCACTTACCATTTTCTTATTACTCCAGAAATGTCTCAGGGTAACACAAATGCGTCTGATCTGAAAATGTTAAATGACATCATCCCTAGGATTTCATTTAGACTGACATCCGAGAAGACTCCAGACAACAACAGAGTATCTACTGAATGTAGTTTCATTTCATAATAACCATTACAGAATGAAGATAATTATGGCAATATTAAATGCTGATAATTTTGCTGTTGTGTTCTCAATGATGAAACAGTTGATTACGAAGCTAGTTCCAGTTCTGTGTTCAATTTGGATAATTCTTCGAATGTAAAATGCAGTACTGACCCTGTCAAATTATGAACCTACAAACTTGAATCTATGAACAAAAACATATGAACTCAATATTAACTAGAACTACAAACTAAAAGTATGCACTAAGAACTAGAACAATGAACTTACATTAACAATTTTACACCAATAAACTAATTTAGGTACTTATCAAAATTTAAAATCAATATAATATACAAAGGTAATAATGTCCATTCAATATAAATTTATACTACAATGTATATATGTCTAAATTACTTACACAGATTTTATGCATATTCTTATGTATGCTACATTCTTATGTACACTTTATGTATATTATCAAATTTCAATAAATACCGCACGGCTGAGTGGGGGGTAACTCTAAATAGAAGTGCAAATACCTATTTTACTTTTAGGAATCATTGAGTGTCCCTTTTATTTCAACCAACCAACCAACATTTAATGCAAATACCTCTTGTCCAATCCCATAACTGTAAACCAAAACTTTTTCTAATCCGGAACTGAAATTTTTTGACTCCCTCCCTTCTTCCTTTGAATTGCAGCGCTCTCTTTCGCTTACGCTTTCCTGCTGGCAAGGCGCTGCTGCTCCACGCTGCTGCTTATTTGCCTAAGATGATGTCGTACTTTAAAACCCATGTACATGGAACTTATTTTATTTAACTATGATTAAGAAATATCTTGTATGCAAAAGGATGATTTGATATACGTAAAAAAAAAAATAAAAGCTTGTGATTCTTCAAGCTCTGTTGTGTTGGATGCGTTATTATGCCTTAACAGCCAGCCATGACGAATATCGAAAGATGCTAAACAGTACCAGATTTCTTCCCTCTGCGCATTTAAAATCACGACACACACACATACATATGTATATATATATATATATATTCCCACTCTGTTACCTGCCTCAGTAAGCTTAGTGTTTTATTCTTGTATGTTGGTAAATTGTGCATTTTTTGCTTTAAAAGTTATTGAATGGTTTTTATATTCTCGTCAAAGTTTTTTTTGTGCCTTTAGTTAACGTGCATGCAATAGTTGTAGAATTATCAACAATTTAAAACTAGCGAGTTAAGCCTAACGAACTGCCATTTGTTTACATTTGAATTCAGTAGAACAGTGAATTTAAGCCATTTTCTCAACCTCCAATATCTTTTTGCAGAGTGGGACCAAAAGTAAACTTTCAGTTTTTGTGCACCGAAAATATTCTTTTTTGCCCGCTGACCGAATTGCTTGTTTTTGCGTAGTGTAAAAAATATTTTTTTAACTGTTTTAACTGTATTTGGTGTTTTATGTTTTCTATATTTACAATTTTTAATGAAGTTGTTTTAAGTTCTGATGTATTTTTGCTTTGCAGGAAGTGAGAACTGAATTAATTGAATGAGAAATATATCTCTAACGAATTTCCAGGAAATAAACTGAAGTGAAATGAAGCAAAATTGTGTATAATTTGATAGGTGATAGGCCATAAAGGATATCATATACTGTCCACATCAGATTTTTTATAAGGAAAATAATATAAAGTTGGACTCCAAGCCACTAGAATCTTAAAAGATTTCTTCAGATTCTCGTCATAATAATTCTAATTATTTTACGGGAAATGTATTCGCATGCCGCCAGTTTGAGGCCACTGTTCTAAAACTAACTAGCTCGTATTTTCGTTACATGTAAAGAAAACCGTGAAAACACTCAGCCCGTTAACAGGTAGAACTACCAGTATTCAATAGATTACTACTCGACTACAACATTATAATTTCAGCCAAGCGGAATTCCTTTTTGGAAACATTTCAGATTTTAGAACTGCTAATACTGTGTAGTTAAACGACGCCACTGAGTATCGTTTACGTTCAGATATTGTTTACAATTTTTGGTTCAGCTTATCCACTAATTTTAATATTTACTTTGTAAAGACTAAAGTTGCCGGAAGAAGTAAATGTGAAAAATCAACTTATCCTTCATCGAGATTCGAGTCATGGATCTTCCATTTGCGTTAACCACTTACACCACCACAGCATGCTAGGGTAAACGAGATAATTCTTTGAAATTTTATAGTAAACTTGTTCGATTAATGTTATGAATCAAAAGCTCAAAGAAATCTATATTTGCAATACTTTGATCGAATCCAGAATGCGATCAAAAATGAAACCCAGTACCATTCTGTATGCTTTCCATCGGCGCTTTTTAACATCCTATTCAACCAAATAAACAGATGTAAGAAAATAAGTGAAATACCTGCAAACTACATTCTATCTATTTTGGAAAGAGCGGGAATATTTTTGTAGAAGACATTATGCATATAGATTACTTTTAAACGCAAAGCATTAGAGAGATCTCTGCCTTTTTTAAAGACTTTTAAGGTAAATAAATTTATATTTATATTAAGCATGGAAAAACTAGCAAAATTCTTTGCACTCAGCCGATTGAACTGTCGAGAACAGAATACGGATATTTTGAGAGAATCTTAATTCACATTTACATTATACATGAAGAAAAACAAGGACATTCCTATAAATCGAACATTTCCAACAAAGAAGCAAATCAGCCTTTAAGATAAAAAATTGCAATGGAAACAGTTGGAACTGTTTCCACAGTGGGGAAATTATTGAATGATCAACTCCAAAGAAGACTGTTCTGCTTCAATACTTTCAGTAGCCCGCTAGCGCTCATTATTTCCTGTTCATCTTCTTTCATTTATTAAAACACGCATATCCTCAAATTATCCTAAGAAAGTTATAAGCAATTTGTATCACATTTAAATGCATCTCTTTAAATCCTCCAAACTGCTGCCTTCTTCATCAACTGCCTAGTTAGCATATTGTTAAAAAATGCCCAACTGCGGTAAGATAGCTTCCCTGCAAAGCGGTGCTAGGCTTTCCAGAATGTTGCAAGGAAAGGCAGCCCATCTGGTGACATCTGGCGGTATGCCATAGACGGAGCAAGAATATTCAATAACGAATTCTTACCTGTTTTCCCGAGAAACTTCTAGAAGGCAGGCCAAAAGCCTGTTTACGGAGTATCTGTGCACCATAGGACAACGATATGCCTTCTCAAAATGAGGAAATGCACATCCAAGACCAAAGACTATGAAATCCTCTTGCTTAGTCCTCTGATGTCTTGCGGTCCTCTTCTGCCAGCCTTTATCGCTTCTCTCTTGAAGAACCATGGTTCAGGAATCAATACTGTCATGCGCCCTCGCTGTACTATCTCATACGAGCCGGAACAAGTCGTACCATCTGAACGATATTCGCGGCTAATCAGTGTAACTTGGAGTATCTTAAGTGTCTTGAGTTCAGTAGTAGGGTCGTGAGTTCAGAGGTTAGCCTGAGGGCGACCGAACCAAGTCGGGAGCTATACTTCAGTCCTGTCTTCACCGTTATAGTCTGAAGTTTGTGTTGCTGATTGTTTCAGCGTCTTTATCGTAGTTTTACGACGACTGTAAATGTTTCTTTGGAACTCTCCTGTGTAATACTGAAGAATAAATTGTGTTTTGATTCTTCATCAAATGTTGTCGTCAATCACTCTAAATCCACGAGCCCATAGGACGCAAAAATATGTTTGTTGATCGTAATTGGCTGTAACATATGAAATTTGCCTGCTTGCCGTCTGCATCTGCAGCGATTTTCAGCAATTCAAATTCAACTACGTTTTTCGAAAATTGCTAAATTACACTA
The DNA here is from genome assembly GCA_000611955.2 of Stegodyphus mimosarum. Classification (NCBI taxonomy): domain Eukaryota; kingdom Metazoa; phylum Arthropoda; class Arachnida; order Araneae; family Eresidae; genus Stegodyphus; species Stegodyphus mimosarum. The sequence goes on from KK116988.1 coordinate 104,950, forward strand.
TATGCTTACATTTTGGGAACCACTATATATAAATTTGTCTGAGCATTTCTGTGCGCTTCGAGAAAAATAGGATTCCAAAAATGCGTTTTACAGAAAAGTCTTAAATTTCATTAATTTGGCGAAAACTCACAAAATATCATTTGTCGCCAAGGCCCATTAGAAGAATTTTTGCCTATATCTTATTCTCTAATTAAGCTATCTTCATAATTCTGTTTCCAACTGATTCAGAATTACAAGATCTGCATCATAATACACAGGATAAACATAAACATACAAAATAAGTGGCCACAAAGTTTTTTGATTAAGCAAAAATATTCAACAAAATTACTTAAAATGCATCAAATAAACAAATAAAAACAATATATAGCGCCACAAAAATATATGAACCAAAACACAATTAAATGCACTCAAATATTTGACTAAATTTACAGTAATATATTAAGACTGGTAAACGGTGTTACATAATCCACATTATGACGCAATACTTCTGATTAAAAAGTTTTCCTTTTTTTTTTTAATTGCGGGCACTATCCATTTTAAGCTTCAACCACTACAAAGGCCAGAAGCGCTGTTCATTTTATTGTAGGCGACCACCGTCATTTCCTATGAAGGGACAGACAATTTTATTCCATGCTTTTTCAGGGATTCGAACCCGGGACCTTCGGTACGGTAGTCAGAATTACTTACGACTTTCCCGTCTGAGTAATAAAAGTTTTCAAAGTAAAGAGCAGAATTTAGCGAAAATAGTTTGGGCACTCGAGGTTAGAAATTTCAGTATATTTTACAGGCCAAAAAGTCCAGTTAATAAAATGTTTGTCATTGTGCTCTCCTAATTTAAATACAAAGGATTCCGTGTGTCTGGGCTCAAAATTCGTAGAGTTATTTGCCGCTAATAGTTTCATGGACTAAGCAACAGAGTAAATAATGAACTCTCTTTTATCCAACACGCAATCATTAATCGCAAAACGAGCAAACTATTGTTCAGAATTTTCCCTGAAATCTGATGGAAAATTGTTTGGATCTGAAGAATGATATGTATCAGTTAATTATCTTGCGCGGTAGTTTTTGCTTTTACCAGGGTCATATAATAAAAAAAAATAATTTTGTATTTATAAAATCCTTTCCTTCCCCAGAATTGAAACTAATTTCATAAAATTCTCTACTTTGGGAACCTTTGTCATGTCTTGCTTCCACATGTCCAGGACCATTAATTAAATTAATAAAGATATTTATTCCCTCATTAAAAATATTACCATTATTACTGCTGATTTTTGTAATGTTATCTGTCTGCCAATACTTCTAAAGCAAAAATTCGATAATCTGGCACGTTTGGGACTATAGCGATGCCAGATTATAGGAACAAAATAACATAGTGCCACGAAAGACTTTTCGCGTTACTGAATGTATTAGGAAATAAACCAAAAGTACCTCTAGTATTTTGGCATTAATACTGAAGAAGATAAATTTATAAATAAATAAAATTATTCATAGTTTATTTACATCTTATCAGTTTTTCCTGTGAAACCATCAGTACTGCCAGTACATGAAGTGTTTCCGATTAAAATTCGAATGTTTATTTATATCAAAGATTCCACTTTTTATAATTTCGTTCTTCTCTAGAATATGAATGCTCGACATTTCTCCAGTGTCATATGTCTTAGCTTTTTTGGCGACTTTCACAAATGTATTTAACGCCCCACCAGCCTCACACCAAATGATTTTGGTAGAATACCCATAATGCTCATTTCTTGTTTTGGTTACCTACAGGTTCAACATACTTTGAATCAATTATAACGTCGTCAGTTAACTCTTCTATGATGGAGACTCCATTGGCATAATAACTAAGATTTCAGTATTTGTAAACAGCTGGTTTATTTTAGATATATCTTTCAATCCATTCAGTAATTTCATTTTCTGAAAGCATACAGAGACTATGAAAATGACAAAAAGAACACGAAGTAACTGCCGAGGCTTTCTGTGCATTACCGAAAGAAATGCTATCAACGCCATGTCGGTGAAAAGGATTATCGGTTGTGGATGCCAAAATGGATTTTTACTCATTGGCATAGCTAGGCGTTTTGCCGCCCCTTTCAATGCACAAAAAAAATTAAATCTATCAAATGTCAAAAGGGCTATAAACAAATAAATAAAAAGTTCTGCTTTAATTTTTGAAATAAAACTTAATTCCAGTCTCTTAATCCTTTGAAAGGCCGTTTTCCTAAGGTATGCAGTAACAGGTGCAGTTTCTTCAAATGCTTTGTATCAGTTTATTGCAGACAGCTTCTTCTGAAAGGGTAATAAAAGCTTCTTTGTTAGGAAGTGAAAAGGATGTCGTATGAAAAAATTTCACATCTCTTTACGCATTAATGGACGGAGAGTGGAGGAAACGAACAGGGACGGGCGTTTCGGTATGTTAAGCATATAGGTTGGCGAAGGCTTCTATTTTCTAAGGGTTTAAGTGCCTTTACGCATTTTCTCTGTTACAGAAGTCGTCGATGACATAATAGAAGATTTGTTTAATTATATGTGGTGCTCTTTTCTAGATAATACAGTATTTATTAACAATATACTCATTATTGTATCCCAGATGCTTCATAACTGAAATGTTTCTAAGAAATCGCCTCTGAAAGCAATTAATACTTACAACAAATTTTGAGGAAAATTCGAAATAAAATTACAAGATTTAGAATTTCGTTTTGGAGATTATATTTTAGAATAAATCGTAAAAGTTCAAGGAGCTTGCCATTCCACCTCTCGATTTCGTCTTCCCAAGCAGTAACAGAAATAAAATTCTGAAGCCTTTCTCTCTCTCAGTGAGGAACTCTTCCCTATGTACGTCATAATAACAGGCTTTAATTGTCATTTATATTTTTCATTAAAGAAAGGAGAACATAGCAAGAAAGTAAAGCTACTCTGCAATTTCTTTGAACACTCTATCCGGTGTAAAAATAATTTCTTTCTTCAATTCAATTTCGTATCACAGTTTGGCATCTCGTTATTCTTCTCCTCACCAATGACCACGTGAATAAGATGGATGAATACTGGCAGTTTGACTTAGGGGGGCATTCCCAAACAGCAGGATATCTACCTTATGTGGTTTACCTTACGTGCAATATACGATGCTTTATGGTGTATTTGACAGGATTACGAAACAGTGCCCTCTTTTGTAACTTGAATATGAACACCCATTTTTCAAGCCCTTAGCGGAGTGTAGTACCCACGAAGACACTTTTAAAAATGGCGCCCCCAAAGTCCGTGGTGGACCCTTCTAGCTATGCCCCCGATTTTACTGTACTGTAGTTTTTCAAACACATTGTATAACTTAAAAATCATCTGAGGAAATTAGCATTAGCTAATTGCCAAGAATGAGCTCAAAACATGTCTAAAATTAAGTATGCCCTTGAATATATAGAAGGATATGTAAAATTATCGCAAATTATTTCTTACAGTTTTCGCTAAATAGAATTTTTATACTGACGAATATACATTCTATAACAAAAAAACTCGACGCACCAAGAAAGAATCATCCGATCGCTTTGAAATTTGGTATGCATAAATGTTTTGACCAAATGCGCAGATGATTGAAATTTGGTGTCCGATGAATGAATTGGGTAATATCCAGCGCATCGAAACTGCGCATTCAGCAGATGTATATAAAGAGCAATCTTGAACTGTTGTCAAAATTTCTGTTGCATTGCGATTTAGGATACCTTTCAACAACTGAAAAAGGTGCCTCGCCGCAGGATTCTTCGAGGTCATTACGAGCAAATGTCAGAGTTTGAAAGAGGTCGTATCATTGGTTTGAATGAGGCAGGTTGGGCAAATCGGACAGTCGCTCGTCGAAGCGATGCGGCGATTAGAAGGTGCTGACAAGAATAGGTGGACAATGGCAGATTTCAGCGTCATGATGGTAGCGGTCGACCTAGGGCCAGAAGAGATCGTAAGGACAGAGTGATTGTCAGATCAACTGTCACAGAGCCTGATTCATCGCTATCAACCATCAGACGTGTGACTCGCACACGCGTGTCCACCATGACATTCACCCACGGCTTATAGAGTGAACTGTAAGCTTGTACCGACCTTTACACTACCTGCCACTCACGCCTGCATACTGTAGAGCCAGATTACAGTGGTGCTTGGCTCGATTAGATACGAATGATGCTGACTTGGGGACGTATAGTCTTTAGAGACGAATTCCGCTTCCAACTGTCTTGTGACGATCATCGAAGACGTGTTTGGAGAAGCACAGAGCAGAGTGTCAATTCTGCTTTCATTACTGCAAGCCACACAAGCCCTCAGTGGTCTGGGGTGCCATTTTCCTTGACAGCCGGACCCCTTTGGTCATCATCAGAGGCACACTTACAGCACAGCGGTACGTCGATGATATTCTGAGACCTGTTTTGCTACCTTTCCTTTTGCAGAACTCTGGTCTTATTTTACAGCAGGATAAGGCCAGACCACACACGTCACTTGTTGCTATGACTGTCTTACAGCTTATGAAACAGTTCCTTGGCCAGCCGGATCGCCAGATCTCTCTGCCATCGAGCATGTCTGGAATATGATGGGAAGACGACTGCATCTACCAGGAAATGCTGATGACCTAGCAAATGTGGCAAGAAATATCGCAGGAGACAGAATTAAACCATTCAAATTTTTCTGAAATTTTAATAATTTTCTATTCAGTACATAATGAGAGAGTGCTTCATAATCTTCTTATCCACCAATTTTTATCTCCATCGGACAACTCCTTCTTGGTGGGTCGATTTGTTTTTAGTTAGAGTGTATTTAAAAAGCATACTTAAATTAAATTTCATTGCATTCTTGCATTCTGCATTAAATAATTTGGTATTTGGTAATTAAGGTAAATAGTGTAAGATTCTTGACAATATCATTCTTTTGTTTGTATTAGCATAGTTGTAGAAACGTTAGTTTTTTTTTTTTTTTTTTTTTGAAGATAGGAAAAATTAGCAATGCTCTGCATGCTGGAAGGAAGGAGAAAATACTTCATATGCTGCCCTTTTTAAAGGGCGACTGGAGATTAGGAGAACCAATCGCCAAATATTGGTGGTGAAGAATTTTCATTCCCCACCTTTTTGTTTTTAGTTCGGGAGCCACTGTAGAGTCATTAGGGTTTTTTGAAGAGGGAGTACATGAAAAATGAGCAATGCTCTCGCCGAGATTCGAACCTGGACCTCTCGAATACGCGCCGAGTACTACCGTTACACCACTAAGGCATACAGAAAAGAGGGAGAAAATACGTTATATGGTGACTATAATCTGTTACTTAAAAATCGGAACTTTAAGGATATTATCCACCACCCGATTTAATTTGTAACCATAGAAACAACAGCTGAGAGAAAAAGGTCGACTTGCTTAACTTTTTAACTTCGCTTCATTTCTGTTTAGCGTGTTTCGCTTCATAGTAAGCGCACGAATGTGGGCTGGATTTAATTGCAGTCGTGGGGAAAATAAATGCTTTTCGGTGACGAACGACACAAGTTGCGATCGCGAATGGGAGGAGGAGGATAGCAATGCCTTTGAAGTGGCTGTTTTAAAGTAAATTACAGCATGTGGTACTTTTTTGTTGCATATAAAGTTGCTAACTATTCATTAATTTAAGCTAAATTATACGATTTAGTTACGTTATATTTAACTTTCATCTTTATTGCATTGTTCATTTCATGTTTCAGTAACATGGTTATTCTGCTATATTAATCAACTTCTGAAGGAACGTTATGAAATATGTAGCATCTTCTTTTCTTTTCCATCCATTATTTTTTATTATTATTATCTTTAATATTTAATGTATGGAGTTCTGGCTGCTTTGGAAAAGAATATGCAGAAATATAATTTGGCTTTTTTATATTAACTAAACAACGCCCTAAGTTAACACTTTAGGGCGTCGTTTAGTTCATGGAAGGTTTTCTAATATTATTAATTTTTTTAGACATTTTAACATTTATATACAATTTTAGTTCTTGTTGTATTTGCATGTTTTATAGTGATTACAAATGCAATTATTTTACTATTTTGCGTACAGATTTAATTTCTGACGTATTTGTATGAGTTAGATCGAAAGGATACCAATTCATCGCATCTTTCAGAGGTTGAGTTTGAAAGATCGGGATTTTTAATAAGCTGAAAAGGACCGTGCTATAAATGATTAAATGTTTCTTCTCATTATCTATAAATTATATTACTTATAGAAATAAAAAGTTTTGGCAAGTCACTTAGCATTGTAATTGAATCTCTTCTTATGTATATATATGCAAATTATTTATAATAAACACGTGATTTATAGTAACATTTGTATACTATAACTTTCAGAATGCATGTCAAGAACTGTAAACCGAAAGCCAGTTCTCAAATCAGGTCAGGCTGCACACTTTTTCTGAAGTACCGACACTACTAAATGGCCATGACTTCTGTCATCATACGTCCCTTAAGGCTTTAAAGAAATGGGAAAATAAGTAATTCAGAGTAAAAATAATTAATCTTGAATGTATAAGAGTCAGAAAAAATAAAATAATATACAACTTAAATAAAAATTATCAGAAAAAGTAGAAACGATGTGAGTGGGGATAGAAAGAGCTGCCTTCGGAATTGTTTGTATAACGCCGTTTAACTGTCCTCTACTCGTCAATTGCTGCCCAATTCATGATTGGTTCGTTACAAGAAATCATATGATCATCTTTTCAGTGTGAGTTTTGGCATTCTTAATTTTTTTTACAGCATTTGTCATTCGCTGAATAAAGTTGATAGTTTTTGGGGTCTTCAAATATTTTCAGTAATTCTGTTAAATCAATTTGCTCAGATTTTGTACGTTACTTTTTAATACTGAACTATACGAAGCTGGACCATTGTTTGGTGTGGAAATTATTTCTTTTCTATTTAGATTTAAATCGGAAAATTCAGATAAGCCTAGCTTTGGAGGTAACTTGACTTCAGGATTGATAGGTTTATTGAATTTTTTTGATATACTGATATTTTTTTATATATCTTCTGAATTTTTCTAATTTTTTCTGAAAGCCACGATTAGGAGCTTGCATGATTTCCACTACAGAAAAGGTATTTTGATTGATCTTTAGTTATTGTACAAGTGTGGCTTCGGAGCTCTTGACTACATTACACACATCTTTCGACGTTAAAACAATTATGTTGAGTGTGTCCGTATTGTTGGCATCTAAAACATTGTTTGGGTATTTTTAGTCCAAAGGGATTTGAATCCCGAAGGACTATTATTTTCGTTCTGGCATTTTGCGTCGTTTCCCTTTTCAATTTACTGCTTATTTTATTTATTATTATTATTTTTTTTATGGACGTAGCTTTCTCTTCAAAAATCGTCTTCGTTGCACTGGAAAATAAAAAGGAATTTTAATTACAGTTCTAAATAAATAGCCAAATAAATGTGAAATTCGTAACAATATTCTCTAAAACTTTAACGAATTTTTCATTAACAAACTCAAAGATTTCGAAGCCAGCAATACCAACGTTGTACAGAAAGACATTTTTATCTCCAGTGCGTGAGAATGTGTATCGAAATTTCTAAAGATATGCTCAATTTAAAATTATTTTGCGATATTGCTGTTGAACGAATTTTATGGTTAAAGTGTGAAGAACATGGTATTTAATAAATAAAGGTAACACACAAAATGTTAAATAAACGACCCTTTGGACGTAATTAAAATATGAAACCTTTCAGACTTTTTCTTTTCCTGCGGCTGATATATTTCTATGTGTATATTGAAACAGGTAAGCTCTTTTTGTACAGCTGAATTAGTTACCTGAATTAGTGATGACCACGTGAAAGTGAAAACAAAAATGTGTCTAGCGAAACTAAGCTGAGAAGATTATATTACGGGTTGTAAAAAGATTTTTCTGAATATCCGGGATTAAATAAAAGTACAAAAGAGAATGCCAAGGCCGAACATAAGTGTAAAGAAAAAGATTTCGCGTCGCTTATTAAAATAATAAAAGCGAAAGAAAAGTCAAAAGAATTAAAATAACGAAGAATAAGAAATGTAAATATTTCTATTAGGCGCTGAAAATAGAGAAAAACCCAAAAATGAAAAATGAGTATAATAAAAATGAAGTTACTAAAGCCTCTAAAAGTAAGGAAGACGAAAATGAACGGTCAAATGAATAAAAATTAGGCCTAAGAATGTTGAATATATCATCAGTAATGAATATATGCTTGGGATGAATTCAAATATGTTTAGATATATATGTACGGGTTCGTAGATTGAGTGATAGACGATAACACTTGATGAAGAATCAAAACACAATTAATTTAGCCAGTATTACCCAGTTAGTCCCAAAAACACGTTTAGAGTCGTCGAAAATCTACAACAAACAAGCTGAAACCAACAGCAACACAGCCTTCAGGTTTTAACGGTGAAGACAGCTTCAAGGCAAAGCACTAGAGTACAGATCCCGACACGGTTCAGTCGTTCTCAAAACTCTACGTACTCTCGAACCTCTCCACGCTACAACTCGCGACGCACGCGATGGTGTCAACGATGCACACTCTCGATGTACCAACTCGCAATACACTCGACGACCAACTCGACCCTAAACTGAAGATACATTGAAGAGACACTGACTCTAGACTGCTACCCTGCGTACAGGCAGATTTTATATAGCTTTTGGTCTGCCTTCGAGAACATTATGGGCCAAACCGGTAAGAATTCGCTCTAGAATGTTTTCCATTCGTCTAAGTCATATCGCCAATTTTGTCGCCAAATGGCAATTTTGCACCAAATATGGCAACCTTGCTTTCTCTTGCCATTATCTAGCAACCCTAGATCTGCTTTGTGACGAAAAGCTATCTTTCCGCGGCTGGACCAAAGAACCTCTATGTAAAGAAGGAAAGGCTCCATAGACGTAATGTAAACCACTTTGTCTGCAACGCCGCTACAAAGAAAAGGGAACATTCGCCAAGGGATTTGGCGACGGAATCTGTTGGCGAGAATTTCCCCTCTGATGTGCCGGTTCTTTGGTACCTAGCCGACATTTTCCCCCTCCGCGACGTGTATAGGAAATTGAGGAACACGGGTTAAGATGAATCGTTCTTTGACTTGTCGCAATAATTTGAACTCGGAAATGATGAAATATTAGGTGAAGTTTCACTTTCACTGGCTGTTGGAACTTCCATTGTCGATATCGCTACTTGAAACCAAAGAACCTATTCTTTGTTTAAACTCTTGCTAAATGTAACGGTCAAACCTGTGCAAACCAACTTCGACATTCAGCTTCGAGCTTTGGCGCTTTTTGGCGACAGATATTTCAGGCATGCGCAGTTGTTTCCCTTTTCGTTGGAAGAGAGCCACTTCTGCTTCTGCGAAGTTTTCCTTCTTAACAGTATATATTCTTTGGCTGGATATTTCGTAACAATATGTTTCGGATGTCTTGTTGTATGAATTGTTAGTTATTGCAATAATGTTTCAGTTTCTTCTTTCTGATCTGATGTAATTATTAAGCAGATCCCTAGGTGTCGTATCACGCAACAATATTCTTATCTTAATTTTAAAAGCACATTCAGGACTCATCCCCAAAACGTTTAGGTTGCTTAACCATTAAATAAAATTTAACGTATTTCTAATTGTTATAGAAACATTAAGTTATTTTGATTCGGGAGACATGAAAAATGAGCAATGCATTCGCCGGGACTCTCGGATACGCGCCGAGAGTGCTGGCCATAACACCATAAAGGCATGCTAATTAGGCTAGAGAAATACACTATATTGTATCCATTACTTATTACTCGATTTAATCAAAAATTTACTAATCTAACTTGTATAATAGTTAGCAATGAAAATTTCGGAAACACCCTCAACGTAATTCTAGAGTAACTATTTTCTATTTATCACACATATATATTTTCAACAAAAATAAAAAAAAACGAGCAAAAAATCAGAAAATTTGTTGAAAATTGTTAAATAAAGTTAAGGAAATAGTTATCTCATTTCATCACAAGCGTCATTTTTTTTTTCCTTTTAACCTCCTAAACATACTTCTCATAATTTATTTTTACAGTAATTTTCGATGTACCATTTCCCAGAACGCTGACTTCGAGAGGAAATGACACCTTTGCATCAAGTCAATTGTGGTGCCAAATTTGATAGCCATTCCTGCAGTTCTGTAGCTCAATAATTGAACAGTATACTTTATTACAATAAATTGGATAAAAAACAATCGAATACATTTATGACTAAAAAGGTTTCCTTTCCCTTTTTCTTTCTTTTTTTTAAGCACTTGTATCTGCAAAAACTATCCGCTTACTCTGATTTATAGATCCGAATCACGTTTTCATTCCTCTCTTGCAAGTTAGGAAATGAATGCTATTTTTTCCCTTCAAAGTTCGATACCCCTTTTATATACATGTCCTCAGATTCTGCAGTGCATTTAACAGTTCTGTAGGAGCGAAAGAATATGTACGAATTGGAAACATAGTATTGTATATTCCATTTCATCAACTACACGTTTTTTAGTTTATACATTTAAACTATTCAAAGATGTAACGAGAATGTTATGTGACGGTTACAAGCAATCTCGTTTTCATAAAGAATAAACTAATAAGTAAACTAAGAAAATAACTAATATTTTCTGATCGTTGGGAAGGAATGGATCGATCTGCGAGCAGCTTTCTGAATTTTTTAAATATTTTTGATTGATGCAAAAAATGTACCGTCCGTTATTTTATTCATTGCCAACACTAAAAAATAATATGCAATAATATTTTATTCAGATGTGTTTATAAAAGCTGTCAGTTTTACTGGATAAGAGTAATGTGATTGAGGGGAGATCGATGTAATTCATGTTAGTTTCAATTTACAGAGAACTACACAGTATGTAGTATGTAAGCTGAAGGACAGGTACCTTTGATAGAGCAATTTATAGAGATAATTACTGATACATCATATCGGCTTAGATCAGATAGCAAATTTTAACTTTCTTGTATTCTTCATTCTAAATATCACTACGTTAAAATATGTGAGGATTTAATTTGTTTTTAGCTTTGTTCTTTAAGTCCCTAAAAGTTGTAAGTGGTCAGAGTCACAATCAAAAATTCGTTTAACCAATACTTCCGTACTAAATTACCCCAACATTCTGACATTCTCAAATTGATAAATATACAGAGCATCTCGAAAGGTCATTGCCAAATTTTGGTTTGTCATATCATGACAAACTAGATTTATATAGGAACCTGCATCCGAAAATGCAGACAGTGGCCGCTAGAGGACAAAGTTCGGAGGGGGAGCAAGAAAGTAAATCCAAAGAAGTGTGAATATGGATTTTTATTAAAGAACATGGTTAAATCACAGAAGATGTTCGAAATTCCTTCCATTCGCTACAACGCATGCTTAACAACTTCGACGCATGGATTCAGGGACCCTATCAAAATGGGTAGGTATGTCACAGATACGTGCAGCCGCTTCCACGATCCTGACGAAGAGATTTATGTCCTATGTTACGGTCCTCTTGCATACCATGGACTTCATATACCCGCACAGGTAGAAATCCAAGGGAGTCAGTTTGGAGGATTGCGGTGGCAATGCGACTGATCCGCGGTACCATTCAAGTAATGCATATCAGCTAATTCTACGTTAGTAAACGGATTCATTTTCCCCTGCAACGTCCTCGCCTGAAATGTTCCCGCTTCACATTCTCCCATAAGCCTACGTCCATTGCCGTCTAAATGTCGCCGTTCGCATTTTCGGACAGAAGTTCCTACGTAAATCTTGTTTGTTATGGTATAGCAAATTAGTATGTTAAGTTTGGCAAGGCCCTTTTGTGACACCCTGTAGACAATAAAAAAAAATTATCTGAAAGGTTTCAGATTTTAAATTACGTCCAAAGGTGCGTCTTTTTAACATTTTGTGTGTTACCTTTATTTATTAAATATCATGTTCTTCGCACTTAAACCATAAAATTTAGTTAAAGAACAATATCGCAAAATAATTTTAAACTGAGCATATCTTAAGAATTTCCTGCACACAGTCTCACGCGCTAGAGATAAAAATGCTTTTCCTGCACAACACTGCCATTGCTCCCTTTGAAATCCTTGAATTTGTTAATCAAAAATTCATTAAGGGTTTATAAAATATGAAATCGATAATAAAACAAATTCCAAATTTCAAATTTGGGCTTCCGGATGCCCATATTCGCAGCAGGATCACGTCATTCAAAATTGGGTGGCTTTAGGTACCGTCGTTTTATCACAATGCGAGAAACATACATACATTCATACACATTCTTCATTATTTAATTTCTTTAAATATAATACAGGGCTACAAGATTTGGCGGCAACAGTTTGAAAAGTGATTCAGAATTTTAATGTTTCCGACGCAAAATCGCAAAACGAAAACAATAGTCCTTCAGGGACAAAGCCCCTTTGGACTAACAAATAACATGCATTATATTTACACAGTCCAGTCACATTAATGTGACCATCTGTCAAAATCCAGAATAATCACCTTTCGCAGAGCGGACTGCTGCGAGACGTGCAGGAAGAGAGTCACATAGGTCCCTGAAGGTGTTCTCTGGGATGTTGAGCCATGCCGACTCTAATGCCGTGGCCAGCTGCGCTAGATTACGCGGTTGAGGATCCATGGCGCGAACA
>KK116988.1:118957-133944 GCA_000611955.2 Stegodyphus mimosarum
TTTGTAACTCAAGCTTCGGCGTAGCATTTATTGCTGGTTAGACGTGGCTTTACAGCTATTACCTTGCTGCCACTAGACTCATCTACGCGCTGTAGGATACAGGATTGTCTGAGCCCTGTAGTTTAATTCCACTACTTTTTAATATTTCGAATTCTTGAGTTTTGATTCTACTGTTTCAGTTACCGCCCAAGCAGAGGCTTAGTATGTTAGCGTCAATTTGACGCATTGTAAATAATTTAAAGTGTCTAATAAAGGGTAGTGTTAACCCTTCTTCGGTGCAATCACTATTTTCCCAGATTCTACACAAAGATAGACAGTAGAACGTTACAAGTTGATTAAGGCAAAGCATTACAGGGACTATCTTCAGAGGTTAAAGGATGCCTTTGTGAAGAGATTTCTAAGGATTAGTGATTCGTACTTACTTATTACCAGGAGAATAGTCCGAGAACCCCTGAAGTCAGTCCATTTGCTCGGATTAGGTTGCTATGCCTGAATTAAGAGGCGTGAATCAAAATGCACTGCTCTATGACATTGTGCTATCTCATAGAAACTCTTATTTATTTTGGATATGCTAAGACAATGCATCAGCCGAATTAAAATTTTGCTTTGGAGTCGCTAAAACTGCTTCGATTAGGAAGTCATCTGTACTTTCAGAAGATGTTAGGAGATAGCGAAAAAAAAAAAGATTTATTCGTGTATTGAATCCTAAAGGTGAATCGACGCGTTTACTTAGCAGAAAGGATCGGCTAAATGTGAGTCGCTTTCTGACGAAATTTCATCAAACCAGGAAGGCTAGCAATGGTCATTGTAAAGAATCTACACCATTTCAGGTACCAATACTTTATTTGCATGGCGCTCACAAACAGGTGACAGGTGAATGCGGGTCCGGACACCCGAGCCGCTTACATAGACTAATCGGGTATTGTCCGGATCCAGCAACTGTTTAGTACGACACCTTCGGCGCCCCGTAAGAAACTCATGGACTTTATTAAGATGTTACATATGCTGAAGAAGACATTAAGCTATACATTTTACATATTGCTACACAATAATTACTAAAATATCGATACTAATTAAATTAAATTTCACAGATATTTATGAACGCTGAAACAGTTATTAAATACTAACGCAGATATTATACAGATACATAGATGATAAACAGAAAAGCTCACAAACGGAAAAGCTAAATCAGTGGATCTTGGGATTGTATACAATAACTTAGAAAGTGAAATGTAAGCAGGAGTACTTTTAACAGGCGTTTGATTCCAAAAAGTATTTAAAATTACATAAATTGAGACCTAGCTGGCTGTAAGTAATCTCTGGGCTTTCGCCGGCTTCTTTATAAGTTCCCAGTGAGTCATCAGAAAGATAAAAATGCTTCAGAGATAAGGAAATTATTGGACCAATTTTTTATGGATTCCATTAGAATGCATCAATAGTCCCCAAACGTCATCTATCAGATATTCCCTAATATGTCTTTGAATTTGGTTAGAAATTTACAGGTGGCCTCAGTTTGGTAACAGAATATTTGCCTGTTAAAACTGTAGATCTGATAAAACAGTGGATAAGTAGACTTAATTATAACTGAAAATATTTATCACCTAAATTCGGGAAGTTCTTAAGCAGTGTAAGTAAACAAAGATGAATGATGCGGTCACGAAATCTATAAATGTGTCTCATCTATAACGTTTAGTTTTATCACAGTTACTCTTGTATTTGTAAATAGTGAGCACATGTCTTAGATTTTTAATTTTTTAGTCCAAAGGGGTTTTGTCCCTGAAGGACTATTGTTTTCGTTTTGCGATTTGGCGTCGGAAACATTGAAAGTCTGAATCCCTTTTCAAACTGTTGCCACCAAATATTGCAGCCCTGTATTATATTTAAAGAAATTAAATAACGAAGAATCTGCATAAATGTATGTATATTTATCCAAATGTGATAAAACAACGGTACCTAGAGCCATCCAATTTTGAGTAACGTACGTTTCCAGCCGAATATGCGCATCTGAAAGCCCGAATTTGGAATTTGTTTCATTATCTATTTCATATTTTGAAAAACTTTAACAAATTCGCAGCCCGTAAATAAACAAAAAATATTTTAATATGCTTTTGGTCATCGTTAGGGAGTAGTTTATTCATTTGCTTTTTATATTGCGAATCTGTTAAGGAAAAATTGATTCAGGTTTAATGCTTAAGTACCCTACAAATGTTTTTGACCTTAAATATTCCAAAAAAATTATCATTTGTTTTAGCTAAAAACAACGTCAGCTCAGAAGGGCTATTAATTTCGTTTTAACATTTTGCGTCGATTCACTATGAACGGCGAATCACTTTTGAGCTTATTGCCACCAAATATTATCGCCTTCTATTATATTTAAAGAAATTAAATAAGGAAATATCTGCATAAATGTATGCATCTGTCTCGCATTGCCATAAAACAACTATACCTGGGGCCATCCAATTTTGAATATGGACGCCTCCGCCCGAATACAGGCATCTGAAAGCCCAAAGTTGAAATTTTGAAATTGTTTTATTATCTATTTCATATTTTGTAAAGCATTTATGAGTTTTTTTTTTTCGTCTCGCTAATCGCTGCTTAATTTTTTCGAACTTATAATATTTTATAAGATCTTCTTTTTGTCTCTGTAATTTAATTTTTGAAGTCATGTTGACTTCCTTTTTATTTTTCCTTAACGTCTTTCATGTATTTTTTCCCTATTTCTGCTCCCTTTTATTAACTATGATGTGAAGGTAGAGGGTTCTTTACCCTTGGCACTCCGTGATAATTAATCCTTGGATATGAGTTTTTGATTAAGAAACTCAAACGATTTAAAAGCGAGCAATGGCAACACTCTACGTAAAAAAAAAAAAAAAAAAAAAACACTTTTTATCTAGAGCGTGAGGAACTGTACGTCGGAAATTCTAAAGACAGACTTATTTTAAAATTATTAGTCAAAAGGGGCTTTGTTCCTGAAGAACTATTGCTTTCGTTTTGCGATTTTGCGTCGGAAACATTAAAAATCTGTATCACTTTTCAAACTATTGCCACAAAATATTGCAGCCCTGTATTATATTTAAAGAAATAAAATAATGAAGAATGTGCATAAATGTATGTATGTTTCTCGCATTGTGATAAAACGACGGTACCTAAATCCATCGAATTTTGAATGCCGTAATCCTGCTGCGAATATAGGCATCTGGAAGCCCAAATTTGAAATTTGGAATTTGTTTTATTAAAGATTTCATATTTTGTAAAACTTTAACGAATTTTTGATTAACAAACTCGAGGATTTCCAAGCGGGCAATGGCAACGTTGTACAGAAAAAAAACATTTTTATCTGCAGCGCGTGAGACTGTGTGTAGGAAATTCTAAAGATATGCTCAGATTAAAATTATTTTGCGATATTGTTCTTTGACCGAATTTTATTGTTTAAATGAGAAGAACATGATATTCAATAAATAAAAATAGCAAACAAAATGTTTTAAAAATGCCCCTTTGGACGTAATTTAAAATCTGAAACCTTTCAGATTTTTTTAAGATATTGCTGTTGAACTGAATTTTATGGTTTAAGTGCGAAGAACATGATATGTAATAAATAAGGGGAACCAAGAAATTGTTAAAAATACTCCTATTTGGATGTAATTTAAAATCTGAAACCTTTCAGATTTTTTTTGCTTATTTGTTTTTTTATGCGAAATCATCTTGAATGTAAGTTAAAACACAAAACTATTAGAAAAAAAATACATAGTATCAATAATTTATAAAAAGGGCAAAGTGAAGATAATTAGGATTAAACTTGAAGGCATATGTGTTAAAAAAAGAAAAATGAAAATTTTTCCCATCATCATACGAAGATGTGGGCAGTCACTATGTACCGCATAACTTTGTAACATATGTTTAAGTTTTTTCCTTTCTCTCTTTTTCTGTCTTTCTGCCACGAGGTTCACTCATTCCAGAATGTATGTAGATTTGAATGGAGCAGTTTTATTGTAAAGTTTACAGATTTACTAATAAGAGCGTAAGAGTTTGGATTGCATTTCGTTGCTGATTGAACAAAACAGTCTGTTCGTGATGCTAATTTGGTCTGGCTGGTAATACTTTAGACTGGAGTTAGATCCTGTTTTAGTAAATGTATGTTTGATATTCTGTCGCGGTGTATGCAGTCTTGTATTCTTTAGTCAAATTAGATTGAATTTGTTGCATTTATATCCTTTGTGAAAAGAAGCTTTGAGTTTTCAACTAGGTCCAGGCTGGCTGGTAAGTTTGTATTTGCATGTTTTAATTTAAGCGCTTACAACTGCTGAAGTAATAGAACAAACATAAAGTGTCGTAATTATCTGTTTAATGGTAAGCTATTTTGGTTATGATGACTCATCTCACGGGACAGATGAAACACCTTATTCCTACTGCATTGATTACACAGCTAAGTTACGTATATCGAACTCCCAACAGATGTTAGGACTTACTTGATAAGTGGCCATGCCTACGGTGTTAAATGCTTGTTCACGTTTTCGAAGATGATTTCTCTGTTGCTAAAGGTGTTTCGCTTTTTGAATAGAAGGAATTTTAGTTACTTGACGCAAAAGTTTACAAATTTGAAGCTATGGAATCTGAAATTCAAGACTCTTCTTCGTTGATGATGCCCTGGGATAGAAAAAGCATCACGAACATGTTCAGTTTGTTCAATTTTCTGAAGCGTCATCAAAATTTGCTGCGAAACACGGTAATGTTTTTGGTTTTACTAAGTTCTAAATTACAGAAATTTCTCCTACTATAGACGTGACCGTTTTTTATATTGAGCTACGTGACGCATGGTCACCTACCGCACCACAAGGAATGCTGAGAAAAACCATCATATCTGCACGATCATGCACCTACAAGTTTCATCGCGATGACTTTCAAAGTACCCTTTTTAAAATTATGCAAAATTTGTGAGGTCGCTGTCCTTTTCACACACGCTTTTCTGACAGAATGTAAATTTGATAGCGCGCGTTTATTCAGATTAAGGGGAAAAGAAGTGCTATTTAAACGAAGGTTTAGGAAGTTGACTTTAGAGCGCGTTATGCCAATTTAAAGGTCCCGTTTTACCCTGACTTAATAGTGATTTGATTCTGTGGCTTTGAGAGCTTCTAGCCATTAGGCTTGTTCCGCCGGGTTCTACGAGCCAGAGCCTTACTGCCCGTTTAAATTATCCTGTGAGCCGTTAGGCTAGTTGAATTACATCTTATTTTAAATCAACAATACTTGTTTAAGTTAAGTCAGAGGTGTTGGCTTATGTAAACCCAAGTGGTATCCACTGTTAATTCTTTGTGATCGAACAAATTGCTATTTACGCCCTTATTCTGACTTTGTCGGCCTACGGTTAAAGACACGAGGATAATTCCTCTATAGTCCTTCTAGAGCTCGTGAATTTATGTTAACAAAGAATACGAGACTGATAGAGATGGCTAGATACGAAAGAGATAACTTTATGCATCCCTTTTGAAACAACCAGCGATTAATTTAATGCAGAACATAGATTGAACCGATTCGGAGACAACATCCTGTTGTAAAGTTTTAAGTTTCCAGTCTTGGCGACTGATTTCATTTAATTTAATGTAATCATAATTATCTCTCAGTTTCACTCTTATTTTAAACTTAAGCAGGCTAACTTTCATATAGGATGTATTTAATATTAATAATGTAGAAAATAATTTAAAATTTGTTGTTAAGTATATTGAAAGCACTAAAGCATTTTATTTTGCTTATTAAAAAACTGTTTTTTTTTTCAAATATGCAAGAGATAGGTTAAACAAATATTCGTGGATTATGTATCAGCAATTTCAGATTCTATGGAATGATTTCACAACTGCATGTAACCACTGATTTAATTTTTTAAATCTAATTATTAAAAAGAGTAATTATTTCAGAACCTTTCTTTTTCTAAACGAGCAAACAAAGAACAGGAGAAAAAAGGCAAGCTATTTTTCGTAAATTCTAGAAAATAAAATGGAATAGTATTATACCTGTTCTTCTGCATTATCTTGTTTGCTTTTCCTCCACTCTTTTACATTAAACACAAATTTCAAAAACTGCTTGGGATCTCCTCAAGAAAAAAGTAGGCATGAATTCTACATTTTCTAAATATATATATATAAACTGGCGATGACAAGTATTGAAGTCGTGTTAAATCTATTCCAAAGAAAAATTCGATTAGAATTTCCACAGAACATCTCTGGTAAAAATTTGGTAGTGACTGTGAATGCATTCGAAGGAACTTACGCAATCTTTCTGAGAAGCTCTCAATAGGAGTCCTGAAATCTATTCTTAAGAACCTACTCTGTCATTCTGAGCTGTTTTGACATTCTAAAGACTCTGTGACGTGCGTACGTCCCATCGATTTAAACTCTTATGTTCTTTAGTCTAATAGACGTTATCTAGGCTTATTTTTCGTTTTTATTTATTATTGGCGCTAGGTAGGCTCTCGAAGCTCACTTTTGCGTTGAATCGCTTTTGCCATGTAGCGTTTTTCAAATCAAAAGTCATTGATATACACATATACAGAAGTTGGCCATCCCTTTTCTATAGAATCGCTTATAGAAAAGATATTGTCATCAATTTCTGTAAATATTTAAATTCTAACAGTAACGCTTATAACGCTTTTAACTTATTTATAACGCTTAAAATTTCTTTTTATAACATTTATAACATATGGATGGTAACAGCATTCTAATATACAGAGGCTGTTCGCACATTTTTTAGACGATGTATATTGTATTCACAAAACTAAATTACATAAAATTCTTGTGTTTTAAATGTTCTATTTGATATCCCTTATTCTGAACTATCTTTCGACACCGCAATTTCCAGGATAATAATGCCTTTTGAAGTGTCAGAAGAGGTATTTTATCCCATTCCTCCCGAACAGCTTTCCAGAGTCCTGTTAGGGTTTTGGGACAACGTTCGGATAATGCAGTTTTTAAAAGTCCGAAAGCACAAAAATCCATAGGTGACACATCGGGAGATTTAGTAGGGATATCAGTGAAGGGCATGGCCTTGATACCAGTTTTTTGTTCCATTTCTTTTTACGAAATTTACAGTGGATTTTGATGTGTGACTGCTAGCTTTGTCCCGATGGAGTCTCACAGATGGATGGCACTGTGGGTAAAGCGATGGTATATCATTCAGAAAAATTGGCGATAAAATATGTTCCTGATAGTATTTGGAGTTAATCTTGACATTTTTTTGCACTCTCTTTATTTTTAACTTGCCATTATAAGAAAAACCAGCAACAATCATGAATCCCTTAGAAAAACTTTCTTTCGATTCTTTGAACCATGTACTTAAATTTTTTTCTCCCCTTTTATGATAATAAATGGCTCTTTTTTTGTTACAATCATTTAAATACACCCATGCTTCATCTATTGTGACAATTGTTTTCCATTTTTCTTTGGATAAGTGTTTCTCATATAGAATTCTGCAGCGTGTCCTGCGTTGAGCGATATGCTTTGGAAGAAGACGATGCACATTGCGTTTTTTCGCTTTCTTAAGATTTAAATCAACGTTTATCATTTTGTTTACAGTGGACACCGAGCATTTTAATGATTTTGCAACTGTCCTTTGACTAGGGGGATTTTCTTTTAACATTAAACAACGTACCTTTGCAATAGTCGAAGATGTCCGTTTTTTCCTTGGATACTTGTTTGGAATTTTTGTCCCACTTGAGGCTCCAATTTGACGTTTTTTTCCTTTCTTGTTGATGATATTACCTATCGACGCTTTAGATATCACAAAACCATGACTCTCATATCGTTTTTGGATAACGGAGTATGCTTATTTCTCTTCGGAAAGAGCGGAAATGTAGCCTTCGAACCACTGTTTTGTTAAATTCGCCATTTTGAATAAAAACAAAACGTTCAAGCCACAGACGATAATTTTGACTTTTAAAAACATAGTATAATTGCAATCACTTCTTTTGCAACAAACGATTTTTTATTACCGCTTACCAAAATCGTCTAAAAAATGTGCGAACAGCCCCTGTACAGAAGTTGGCCATCCCTTTTCTATAGAATCGCTTATAGAAAAGGTATTGTCAACAATTTCTGTAAATATTTAAATTCTACCAGTAACGCTTATAACGCTTTTAACTTATTTATAACGCTTAAAATTTCTTTTTATAACATTTATAACATATGGAAGGTAATCGCATTCAAATATATACTGCCGAATGTTTGTTTTCCGGACGATAATACATCAGTTATAATTCAAAAAACTCTTATAACTTATCCTCACTTTTACGGTGTATAACTGATTTTTATAACGTTGATAATGTTTTTTACTTATCATAAAAATGTTTATAACGCATGAATGCTTATAGCGCTAAAAATATCAAGTTGTGGAATGTCTGCTTTTCGATAACGTATAATGGATATAACGTTTTCAACTTATCCTCACTTTTACGTCGAATCACTTCCGCGATGCTTCATTTTTCAAATAACTCATGGGAGGTTATAAAAATAAAATATTAAAATCTTATGGAATTTTTGCTTTTCGAATGATAATGTATATTGCTTCAAGAGTACTTTTATAATGCTTAAATACCTATATGAGCTCTATAAACGACTCTTTCTGGTGGACAAAATTAAGAAATGGAAAACATTTTCCCCCATCTCTTCTAAGATACCACACAAAACCTAGACAGTGGGTTGCCATATAATGTTGCTGTGCTCTGGTGTCACTGATATGAGTTTACATATTCCTGTAGGTATCGCTACGCCAGCAGAAGGTGTAAAAGTCCGGGTCCATTTGGTCAGCTCATTCTGCTCTGCAACACAGAAGTGATTTTTGTAGTCTTTCTTGAATAATCTTATTGTTTTCTACTGTGTTTTAGGTGAAATGGGTACACATCACCGCTTAGACGAAGGTATGAGATGATGAATCCTGAGTAGGCTTAAGGCAGGGCAGTCCCAAGCACAGGTTGCAAAAGAATTGGATGTACCGCCAAGTGTCACCTCTAATTAGCAGAATCAGTTTAAAAATAGTGGGACAGTGTCTAGAAGACCAGGACAAGGTTGCTCGAGATCGGCAATGACCAATGATGATTGGTATTTTGTATTTTCAGCCAAGCACGAGAGGACTTTTATAAGCACACAACTGTCTCGTGACCTTGATACTGCCACAGGGACATCAATTTCAAGGAAGCCATTTCCCAGAAGGCTCCATGAAACAGGATGGTATGCCAGGCCTGGTATTTGTATCCTTTCACTCCATCTCACAAAAGATAGCGTTTATCATGGTGCGTACAACACCAAGACTGAAAGCATTTTCAATGGGCTAATGCTTTCTTCTCGAATGAGTACAGATTCGGTCTACAACTTGATTTTCGGCGATTGCCGATATGGAGGGAACCTGGGACCTGATACCTTCCCAGCAACATCATAGAAAAGGGCCAACATCATGGTGAAGGAGGGATTCTCTGGGTAGAGATCACGCAAGATGCCCGCACACCGCTCTATGTGTTTGACACTGGTTCCGTGAACGCACAGAGGTACAGGCAAGAGATCCTACAGCCCTATGTGCAACTTTTCAAGGATTCTGTTGGTCTTGACTTCATGTTTCTGAACGACAGTGCATGACCACATAGGGCCCACCTGATTGATGACTATATGGAAAGCGAAGACATTCACCAAATGGATTGGCTAGCAAAATCTCCTGATCTTAATCTCATTGAACATGCTTGGGATGTTCTTTAAAGGGCTATTGCAGAACGCTAGCCCCTCAGAACCATTCAGGAGTTAAAAAGTGCCGTGGTGGAGTGATGGACTTCCATGGGCACTGTTGACCCTCAAGTTTAGACCACATTGGACTTTGGGCCATACCAATGAATGGCATTTTCATTGTTGTTGTGTACACATTATTGTCATACAATAAATTGTACTCGTACCTAATTTTATTTATTTCTATCCAATATTCTTCTAGATATTTGGGAAAAAGGTGTTCCCTCTCTTAATTTTGTCCACCAGTATATTTATATATCTATATATATGAGAGATTAAAAAATATGTGAATCAAAATTCTAATTTAAACTAACGGTAACTCTTTAATTCTCCCTCTCCATTCTAAAACTCGTAATGGCTTTTCTGGTTTGCGTCATTTCTAGATCATTCCATCTTGCATGAACTGCGCAAAACTGATGACGTAACTTGGAACTGAAACTTTTCTAAACTAAACCGAAACCTTCCTCTTGGCGAGCTTTCATTTTGGATAACTACGCACTTCAACTTCTCTCTGTGTGCTGCTTGGACGATAATTTCTCCGTGCTCACTTCCTATCGCAAAAATGTAAAAAATGTAAATGTACTTGAATAGGCACGAGTAGAGTGCCAAGTGTTTGTGGCCACAAACATCAACTGAAAAAAAAATATAATGAAAACAAGCAAAAGACTGAGCAGTGTTGATGCGTAATACCTAGATAGGATAAGTCTCAGATTCATATTGAGTTCGTAATGAAACTTGGCAGTCGAAGAGGTTTTAATTCCATATTTATATTTTTTATTGAGTATATATATATATATATGCACATACATATATGTATATGTATGAGAGAGGTAAAGTAAAAATTAATGTTAATCAAAATTATAATTTATACTAGCAATAGCCTTTTAATTCTGCCCTCCCCGTTTTAAAAATAGTAATGCCTTTTTATGCACTACATAACGCTAATGACGTAGTTAATCCGAAGCTTGAACTCAAAATTTCGAGAAATGAAACTTATAATAAGGAACTTAAAACCGAAACCTTCTTTCAATAGGCTGCCATACTGGGTAACTGTGCACACCTTTGCTTCAGCTCTATCGCCGTTAAGACGCTACTTTGCTCGCTGACTTGTCGCTTAGTCTCTGCTATGTGATGTCCATTGTTCTAAAAATAAAATCTGTATAAAATTGTGTGGGTGCATAGCGCACGCACGCTGATGATGTGCAATGAAAAAGAATATGTGTCCTAAGAATTAATTATCAAGGAATAAAATTATGTCTGGAATTTAGAGCTACATCTGTCTTCGAGTGTCATATTTCTAAGTTATTACAATGCAAGGAACCATAGCCAATTCTTTCCTGCTTTCTCCACGTCATCCTATGACATATAATATATATATATGAATAATTAAAAGTAAATTAAAAGCCTGTAACTTTCGGTAAAGCTGCAAAGTAATAAACCAATAATTCATAATAGTTTATAATAAGAAAACTTTCCGTATATCATCTCCAAAGAACAGAAATTAAATTTAAAACCATGAATGAAAAAAAAAAGTCAGAATTTTAATTAGTATTTTAAATTAATACTCTCTAAACATCCTTTGCTTTAAAAACATAAAAATCTGCAAAGAAAACTCTTTAATCGCAAATATACCAAAACCATAAGTAAAAATTTAAAGTATTGAAAAAGTAGCTATTGCCGTTGATCGCAGATTAATTGACTTATATCAAGAGGATTAAACCAACCTACCGTCAATTAACAGCAACTAAATTAAGAGGGAGTGTTTCGTCTTACTTCCAAGTAAGCATCATTTTTTTATATTCAAATCATAAGTCACAAATAATGTGGAATCAAAATAAGGACATTATTCATTTAAGCCAAAAGAATCCTGTTAAAAAAATAGCAAATAATCTTTAAAACAAAGTTGTTAACTAAGAACACAACTAAACGGGATACTTACGTTAGAAGATTTATCCCCGACACTCTCATTTTCAAACTCAAGTACAAAAGTATACGCTTAAGAACACTGAAAAGTAATTCAAAATCATAGGAAGATCACAAATGAAATAATCCTTAAAATCAAAGTTTAAAACAATATATATGTGCGCGTGTGAGAGAGAGAGAATTACTCCAGAGGGTTAGAAAAAACCTTTGGTGCAACTTTAATCTCTAATGATTTCAGATTTTCTTTTTGATGTTTTCTAAATTTTCACCTTTAATTATCGTTCACTTAGTTTTTTTTCAGATAGGAATTCATTTCCTTGTTTATTTACTGCATCGCATAAATTAGAAGGATTATATTGCTACTGAATATTGAAAAGTACGCTCATACGCAACTGATTCATTCCTTCTTCTTGTGCCCTTGTGGTGCAATGATTAGCACCTCCAGCTACCAATTTGAAGATTCGCAATTCAATTCCCAAAGAGCAGAATTCGGCAGATTATAATTAGAGCATATAATTGCGACTACATTGTTATTAGATTATGCAATTACTTTGTAATTACAATTACAATGCAACAGTAATAATAATTAGATTGCAACTGTGAAATCTAATTACAATTATAACGTAATTTCAATTATTTTGTGATGAAAAATACAAAGTAAAGTATTGTACAGTTTAACTCTCTCGGGTAACATCCAGTGTAAACTCTATGCAGACGTTAAGCTATTTATCTCTAAATCTCAAGTACAACAGAAACTGAGAAGGCTGTAAAAGAGCCTTTATTTAAAACTAAAAAAAGATCTGATGTGGACACCACATGATTTCTTATACGGCCTATTAAATTATATATATTCTTTGCAACATATTTCCTCTAATTTCATTACAGATATATTTTATATTCAATTAATTCAGTTCGCACTTCGCGGCAAAGGAAAAATGCATACAAACTCAGAACATCTTCATTAAAAATTGAAAAATCTAGAAGAACATAAAATACCAAATGCAATTTAAACAGTTAAGAAAACAATTTTTACAATTAAATTAGAGTTTGTATGCAAAAACAAACAATTCGGCCAGCGGCAAGAAAGCAGATTTTTCGGTGCGCAAAACTGAAAGCTTACTTTTGGTCCCGTTCCGCAAAAAGACGCTGAAGGTGCAGAAACTGACTTAATTCACTATTCTGCTAAGTTTCAAATGTAAACAGATGGCTTTTCCGTTAGGCTTAATAGCACCTAAACAACTTTAAATTGTTGATAATTCTACAACTATTGCATGCAGAGTAACTAAAGGCATAAAAACCTTAACCAAAACATAAGAACAGTGTAATTCAATCGCTTGGAAAGCAAGAAATGCACAATTTACCAACATATAAGAATAAAAAGAACTGAGCTCACCAAGCCGAGTAACAAAGTGGGTTATAAAAAGTATGTATGATGGAGTAACAGAGTGGGTTATATATATATTTGTTGAGCTCTTACCGAGAGAAGTAGAAAAGTGAGATATATATGTTACTGTGAAAGACCGAAATCTGGAGAATGTCGACTTTCACCGGTGAATGTCAACATTCACATAGTCGTTTAGTGTATGTCCGAAATATTTTCCAAATACTCTTATTTCTGACTTAGACCAGTGAATCTCTACATTCACTATGTACTAATGGTGAATGTTGAATATATGAAAATATTCTATTTTCTTCTCCGTCATTCAGTCGCGAAAACACACACAAGTACTTAAAACACACAATGCATTCAAATGAAAAAGGAAAATAATAGAAGTTAAAAAACTTGCTTAATTATACAGTACGCTCTAAATGAGAAAATAAAATAATAGTAATAAAAAACTTACTAAATTATGTGATTCAAATCTGATTAATTGCAACAACTTAAACTATTATGAGACTTTGAATTGCACAAGAGGCCCTTGCTTTTACAACTGCATTTATGGGAAACAGCCAGTCGCCTCTCTTTTCGACCTACAGCAGAACATATCTGTGATTGTCGACATACACCGATGAGGGTCCGAATGTACAAGAATGTAATGCAATATTCGATCTTTCACCGACGTATTTGGCGAATGTTGACATTCTCCGGTGAAAGTCGACATTCTCCAATTTCGGTCTTTCACGGTAACATATATATATATCTCACTTTGGATATAGCCAACAATTGCAGCCAGAAAGGGAGGTGCACAACTACATGTTTTAGCAGTCCCATATACAGAATTTCAACGTTCTTAGCTTACTCGTTTTAAAGTTATGCGAGATTCGTACATAAATACGTGGAAGTTACGAAAAAAATCTCATCTAAATCCATTTTAAATTCATTTTTCAATCCGGTTTGGGAGAAAGAGACTTTCCTTCTACCAGTACATACAAATGTGACGCAAAAACATCGTTCAGATAGATTAGAGAACGGTCAAAATGGATGATACCCGAAATTTTTCGCGATAAATGTACTCCCTTAACTTCGTGCAGGGTAAAAAGTAAAAGGAAATTAAAAGGATTAAAAGACGACACTGTTGGTGCTTACAATTCCGCCAGCATTTCTGGATATTATAGCGTTTTTTGCTACTTTATTTTGAACCAGACTTCTGATGAACTGGTCTAGGAAGATATGATTTTATTTTGCGTTTTGTTTTTTGTGTGACCACTTTTAATTTTATTATGGAAAAATCAGTAATTTCACATGTGAAATTATTGATTACTTTATTTCCTATTTGGATTCACGTTTTCCTTCACGATATTGCCCTTTAACACTGTAAGCAATCAGAATTTTCTAATTCATTAATTTATCGGTTACTGCGGGCATTGGAATTTCTACATTAAGATAAAATAGCAATTTCTTTTTAATTTTATATTTTTTAGTTTTTTAAAATGTATTGTTTTTAACTTTTGGAACTTTAATGGAAACTCTGCAAGATGTTAGTTTGTAGTTAGGTTTAAAATTTTTTATTAAATATAATTTGATTAAATTTTAAATGTACTTTAATTATTAACTAGAATTTAGTTTAAATATTTATCTTTATTCTTCGTATTACACATAACTAATATACGGAATCAGAGCTCAGATTTAGGTATTTTCCAAGACCTATATTTTATTTATCGCAAGTACATATTCTCTATTTATTTTCGCCTGTAAAATTTTGCATCGAAGTATAAAAATTATTTTGACCCTTACTTTAGAAGTACTTTTATTTGCACCAGAAATTCGAATATTTCTTAATGTTGTTCACAATGAAATTAACAAGTCTTGGAACTGCCAGTTTAAATTTTCATAACATATATATATATATATACATATGATCTTAAATA
>KK116988.1:133971-148952 GCA_000611955.2 Stegodyphus mimosarum
TTGATCACTGATTTTAAAAAGGCATTATAATTTTGCCAGAAATTAAGGGTTTGAATATAACAGTCTCCTTTAATACAGTCTTCTTTTAAGTTTCTCAAATATGAATATCAGAAGAATTAAACTGTTGTGTTGGGCTAATATATAATTGTTTTTTAGTAAAATGAATAATTCGCATTGAAAACGAAAATAAGAACCTCAAAAAATAAAAGCAAAACCATGTCATTCTGTACTATTAAGCCTTCGACTCTAAATAAATAAATAAATAAATAAAAATTTTAAATTAAAAAAAATCTGAAAGCTTTCAGATTTTACATCACGCCCGAAGCTATTTTTAACGTTCTGTGTGTTACTTTTTTTTATTAAATATCATGTTCTTTGCACTTAAACCATAAAATTCAATTCACCAGCAATACCGCAAAATAATTTTAAAATGAGTATATTTTTAGAATTCCTGATACACAGTCTCGAGCGCTGGAGATAAAAAGGTTTTTTATCTGTCTTTTTACCTTTTTTATTTATCTTTTTATGAATTTTTATCTTTACAGTGTTGCCATTACTCGCTTTGAAATCGTCGAGTTTGTTAATCAAGAATTCGTTAAAGTGTTACAAAATATTAAATCGGTAATAAAAGAAATTCCAAATTTTTCTCATATTCGGGTGTAGACGTACGTTATTCCAAATTTGATGGCTCTAGGCACCGTAATTTTATCTCAATGCAAGAGAAATACATAAATTTATGGAGATTCTTTATTGTTTAATTTCTTTGAATATAATACAGGGCTCTAATATTTGGTGGCAACAATTTAAAAAGGTGATTCGCCGTTTATAGCGAATCAACGCAAAATGCCAGAACGAAATTAATAGCTCTTCTGGGCTAAAGCCTTTTGGGCTAAAAACCCTTTATCAGTTTTTTGAATTATTATTCATTGATTCCTACAGGTTATTTTTATCCCTCTGGTTTATAATTTCATTTGTTTTTGTGTATTACGAATTGAACTAATTTTTGAGAGATGTTCTGAGTAAAGTTCTGTATACAGAATGTAAGCAGATATTTTTCAGTAAATTTCTGGACGTTTAGTTTCAGTAACTAAAATTTAAGTACAGGGAAAAGCATTATATTTCAAAACGGCATTTTGCATTGAATCAGTTAAATGCGATATATCACTTTCCAGATTGTTGCTACCAAATATTATCACCCTGCATTATACTTAAAGAAACTAAATAATGAAGAATGTGAAAAAATACCAGTACATGGTATGTTTCTCGCACTGTGAAAAAAGTAACGGTACGTAGAGCTATCAAATTTTGAATAACCTAGTTCTCTATTCGAACATGGGCACCTGGAAGTCCGAATTTGGAATTTGTTTTATTCTTTTTTACATATTTTGTGAAACTTTAACGAATTTTTGATTAAAAAACAGAACAATTTCAAAGCCAGAAGTGGCAACACTATAAGGAATAAAACATCTTTATCTCTAGCGCGCAAAATTATCTAAAGATATGCTGTTTTGAAATATTTTTAGCTCAAAGTGGTGTTAGCCTAAATGCGCTCGAAACGTGTATGTGTTTGTAAATGAAACCAAGTGATAAAGTAAAGGTGCCATTAATTAAAAAAAAGTCTGTAAGCTTTTAGATTTTATATTACGTCCAGAGGGTCGTTTTTCAATGTTTTGTATGTTAGCTTTATTTGTTAAATACCATGTGCTTCGCCCTTAAACAACATAAAATTCAATTGAACAGCAATATCTCAAAATGTTTAAAAACAACGTATCTTTAAAATTTGAGATAGACAGTCTCGCGCGCTGGAGATAAAAATGTGTTTTTCAATACAGTTGACATTGCTCTCTTTGAAATCGTTGAGTTTGTTAATCAAAAATTCGTCAAAGCTTTACAAAATATGAAACATATAATAAAACAAATTCGAAATTCAGAATCAGAGCTTCCAGGTTCCCATATTCGGGTGGAGGACTACGTTATTCAAAATTTGATGGCTCTAGCTACCGTTCTTTTTTCACATTATGAGAAACATACATACATTCATGTAGATTGTTCATTATTTAATTTCTTTAAATATAGTACAGGGCGATAATATTTGGTGGCAACAATTTAAAAAAAGAAATGCCACAAAATGCCGTTTCAAGATTAATAGGCCTTCTGGGCTAACGCTCCTTTGGGCTAAAAACTCCCGTTTGGGTATAATCTTTCATATTTTATTTTTTTTAAAATACAAACAAAATTAAATTTTTTCATTTTCCCCCCGAAATTTGAAGTTCGTCATTTTCGTCAATCATATAAGCATTAAATAATAAATTTGGTGTACTACATAACGAGTATCACGAAAGGAATGTTAACAGAGAAAACATTTTAATAAATGATTCTGAAAATAGCTATAAATGATAAATTAAGTGTAGAAAAGCTATTATAAATAAGAGCATGTATTTTTACTTCGTTTATCCTCTTAACACTCAGTCTAGAATCGAAATAAATATTAAAAGAATGGAATCCAAAATTTTAAGAATGCTTGAATTAGCGGTAATGGCAAAATGTATTGTTTAAGATAGCTCATCTAAATACGTACTGAATAGAAATGATTTCGTACTGATAACTAGGAACAATATTTGATGACAGTTTGGGCCTTTTCTAAAAGCATATCCTGTTCCTTCTGTTAATGTAACTCATATCCAGCTGTTCAACTTGCAATTAGCAAACAAGGGGTGAACAAAACAACAAAAAAGTTAAATGCAACGACCCTTAGCTTCGGAGATACAGCACAAGTGGTTTGCCCTAGCCCCCTCGACCTCCACCCCTTTCCAGAACCGAACGATCAATAGTGCACAGCAGCCCTCCACCCTCTATTCCCAACAACATTCACGCACGCGCGGGGAACACAAAAACGAAGAACACCAGGTTCTGGTTGCCCATGCTCAAAACCGATCGGAATTTTGATGGTGAAGGTGCGCATGTGTGGAAATTCCTGATGCTTTTCTACTGCCTCTAGCAATCCCTGGGAAGTCCCAGAGCAGAAAAGATACAAACTTGATGTCATTGATGTGGAGATGTGATGGAAATGAGTGTTTTTTGATTATTACGAAGTAGAACTGGAGAAATCGAAAGAGCAGTAAAAGAGTTAGGATCTTCCCTCATCGAAGTGTTTTGCTCAGTAAAGGTGAGTTCAGTTCAAATACTCGCTTTGGTTTTGAAAGCAGTCGTTCTGCGAAGTTAGTGCTAATGTTTATATAATGCGCCACTGTTGCTATCTGTATCTCGTGGGGCAAATGGAAGGGGATGTGTTTACCTGGATTTAAAGTTCGAGGAACATAATTTATCAATAACTGTTGTCTGGTACCATCGATGCTAAACGTAATAAAGTTTCATGGTTATTTTTATCACTAAATACCTTAAATGTATTATAAGATGGAATATTTGAAAGATACCATTAAACACATATTAAATACACTCTAATTACTGTTATACGCTTGAGATATATTAGAATACATTTTTTGTCTGTATTCTAATATGCATATTGTTTACCTTGATTCTGCCTTTGTGGAATATAATCAATAAAGATTTAGATCTTTTAATTAGCAGCCTTTTTTTATTAGTCCAAAGAGGCAATTTGCTCAGAAGGACCATTAATTTCGTTTTGGGATTTTGCATTGACTCACTACGAGCGTTGTTTCATTTTTCAAATTGTGGCCACCAAATATTGTAGCCCTGTATTATATTTAAAGAAATTAAATAATGAAGAATCTGCATAAATGTATATATGTTTCTCGCTTTGTGATAAAACAACGGTACCTAGAGCCAGCTAATTTTGAATAACGCAATCTTTCACCGAATACGGGCATCTGAAAGCCCGAATTTGGAATTTGTTTTATTATCGATTTCATGTTTTGTGAAACTTAAACGAATTTTTAATTAACAAACACAAGGATTTCAAAGCGAGCAATAACAACGTTGTACAGAAAAAACATTTTTATCTCCAACGCGCGAGACTGTGTATCGGAAATTCTACAGATACGCTTATTTTAAAATTATTTTGCGATATTGCTCTTGAACTGAATTTTATGGTTCAAGTGTGAAGAACATGATATTTAATAAATAAAAGTATTGTTACAAATGGATTAAGAATTGTTACAAATAGATTTTATAAATAAAAATATTATTACACCAAATGTTAAAAAAAACGCCCCTTTGGACGTAATTTAAAATCTGAAACCTTTCAGATTTTTTTTTTCACAAATAATATTGAAAAGAAGCTCTTATTACGAGAAGACAAAAGACAAAATGTAAATTTTAGAGAGGAAAAGAACTAAAATAATAACTTACTAAAAAATTTAGGTAAAACGAAGTAGGAGTAAAAAGAAAATTTTAACAAAATCCATGGATAACTTATTATATATGACAATGGATTAAATCTTACACAAGTTTAACCCGTTATCATCTTAATATTATTAATGTGTTCAATTTATCGTCTTAATAATTAGTAATTTTAAGTTAATTATCAAATTAATATAATAATTGACTGTTTTATAAACGAAATAGAGCCTTCTTAACTGAAATAAAAATAATAATTGAAAGGCACAAAATTTTACAAACTGATTCTGTTGAAACTAACTTTGAAAAAGGATATTTCTCTTAAATAGTATTTTTCAGAACTCAACTGTCGTCAGAAGCTAAGCAATTATCTATCTTTAAAATTCATTATAAGCTATATTTTTCTTTCTGATCATAAAACCAGCATCTGTCGGTGACTTAAAACTGAACACTTATATCTATCAGTATTTATTGTATAAAAAACTTGCATTTATCAGGATTTGAGATCAGCTCTTAATCTTAGATGAAAGCAATTTGTTAACGAATTTAATGAAAATTAATACGAATAAATAGTAAGATAAAACATATCCTTGCTGAGTTCGATCAAATTTGTTGAAGAATACAAAATTTCATTCCATTAAAATACAGCGTGTTTATAAAGTCCCGGACCCATTTTGATGTTTAATAACTCATAAAATAATAAAGATAGATTAAAATTAATAATATAAATGGTTAGATAGACTCAAAAAGTTTCATGACCCTTGTCAATGAACTTCCACGTGTGTCCCCTTCTTCGCACGGAGAATATCAATTCGATATTCAATTTCACGCCAGGTACCGGCAAGCATGTCCGCAACCACAGAGGCTATTGCGGTTGTAATTCTGGCTTTTAGGTCATCCATTTTCGACACTCTTTTCCTGTAAACGTTGTCCTTTACAAATCCGCAAAGGAAAAAGTCCAGCGGCGTTATATCAGGTGATCTAGGGGGGCCGAGGAATTGGACCTCCTCGCCCAATCCATCTTTTTGTAAAATGGTCATTCGAAGAACTACGAACGATGGTACCCCAATGAGGTGGTGCACCATCTTGTTGCAGGAAGACGTGTGGCTAAAGCTCTTCTAGTTGTGGAAATGCGAAGTTTTCCAAGTTGTATAAGTATACGACTGATGAGACCGTCTTTTCTGTAAAAAAGAAAGGACCAATGACTCGGTCGTGCATTAGTTCATACAACACATTAACCTTTGGGGAATCCCTTTGTGCCTCACGGTATTCATGGGGGTTTTCAGATCCCCATATGCGCATATTATGGCTATTAACAATGCCAGAAAGATGAAAGGATACTTCGTCGGAGAACATTATGCGCTTCAGAAATTCAGCATCATCTTCTATCCTCCTTAGCATATCTGTTGCAAAGGCCGTCCTCCTAGGCCTATAATAGGCAATAGTTGCCAAAAACAAAAGAGAGAAAAATGCAATTAATAAGCAGACGATATTTAGAAAAGTACAGATATTTTGACTGGAAAATGAGATTATCTGAAATGAACCACACGCGCAGACGATATTTACAAAAGTAAAGATATTCAAACCTGAAAAGGAAAATATATAAGTTATTCCATCAATAAATGCCATAAGTTTGTTTATATCTTCATTATTTTATGAGTTATTAAACATTAAAAGGGGTCCGGAACTTTATAAACACCCTGTATAACAAATAATGTTTTACTTGCGACAAAACTCTTTTTCTGAATAAAGCCAAACAACAAATTGCTTCATATTTGCCTCAATACAGAGTTTCTCAATCTCTGGTTCACGGACTTCTTCAAATGGTCCTCCAAGATTTCCAAAAAAAGGCAAAAATAAAATTCAAATTAATTGTGTATACCACATTATACTTGCAAATCTCAAAGTTTGAAAATTATCTGTGGGTAAACGTTTATCACTTTTTTCTCCTAAAAATGATTTTTTTATGAAATTTCCTGCCTTCCCAATTTAATCTTAGCAACAAAGGAGGAATTTAAAGCTATGACTATGACTATAGTACTTCTTACCAACTTTCATTCAAACATAGACGAAGAATTGGCAGGCTCAGCCAGTTCATTAATTTGAGTGCCTGTATTTATTTAATTTTTAGATCTTATAACATAAAGATTATCCATAAGCAACTAACCTTTAATTATTTTAAACAAATACAAATTTTCTTCTTTTATCAATGCAAATTAAAATTAAATTAAATTAAATTAATTGTATTTTAAAAATATACGTATCTTGATAGAACGTATACTAAAATAATTGCTTTCCAAGGAGACAAGAGTAAGGAGGGTCCACAGAGCAAATTAATTTATAAAAGTGATCTGTCGTGAAAAAAGTTTGAAAATCGCTGCCTTAATAAATACATACAGAGTTTCTGTTTCAAATAATTAAAGCAATGAAATCAGTTTACATATACATAGCCCCTAAAATGTCATTTTATTTTTATTTTTACTAATCTACCATTAACCAACGTGGTTTTTATTTGCATGAAAGGAAATGCACAAACTATTTCTATCCAACAATATTAACTAAAACATTATTTTTTACGTTAAATAATAAAACGAAAAATTTGGTACGTATTAAAGTATTTTTAATTTTTTATTCAGAATGCTTAATAAATTTAGTATTTTACATTGCAAGGTAACTACCTATTGTAAATTAATTCAATAATTCCTGTAAATTAATTCAATAATTTCTTAAAAATATGCTCTGCATTGTACTATTTTTTTAAGTATTTAATAAACGAAAGAACTGAAAACCTGCAAATAATTTTTAAAAAATCTGAACGTTTTTCAGATTTTATATTACGCCTAAAGAGGCGTTTTTTCATTTATACACACATACACGTTTCGACAGCATTTGGGTTAATGCCCCTTTGGGCTAAAAATATTTAAAAGCAGTATATCTTTAGAATTTCCGATACACAGACTCGTGCGTTTGTGATAAAAATGTTTTTTGTCCTTACAGTGTTGCCATCGCTCGTTTTGAAATTGTTGAAAATATTTAAAAGTAGCATAGCGTTAGAATTTTCGATACATAGTCTCGTGCGCGGGAGATAAAAATGTTGTTTGTCCTTACAGTGTTGCCATTGCTCGTTTTGAAATCGTTAATCAAAAATTCATTAAAGTTCTACTGCTCTTTAAAAATGTGTTAAAGTTTATTGTAAAATTCCTTAAAATTTAAAATATAAAACAGGCAATAAAACAAACCCCAAGTTCCAATTAAGGAATCATCAATGGAATTTAAGTACAATTTAACTATAAATCACGCATCTTACGAGTCGCAATGACTCTGAATTATGAGTCTTAACGCTCTATTTGAATATGAATACAATCTTCGTAGTTCTTACTGACCATAGCATCTGAATTAAGATAATGGAAATTAAATAAAGTTTAAAATATTTTAAAATAAATAAAATAATTCGTCAGAGAGGATAAAGGGCATGATGGATAGATGATAAAATGATGAATAACCAGAAATAAAGGTATTTCATCCGCCTTCATGATCTAGTGGTCAGCACGCTCGACACGTATTTCAGAGGACCGTAGTTCGAGTCCCGGTGAGAGCACTGCTAATTTTTTCACCTTTCCTGCTTCGAAATAACCTAATGTCTCTACAGTGGTGCCCGAACTAAAAAGGTGGTGCATGACGATTCTAACCACCAGCGTTTAGCGACTGGGTTCCCTAATCCCCAGTCTCCCTTTAAAAGGGAGAGTGTATAAGGTATTTCTCCCACCTTCTTAACATGCCTTTGGGGTCAGTATTCGAGAGGTCCGTGGTTCGAGTCCCGACGAAGGCATTGCTCATTTTTCACGCTTTCTGCTTCGAAATAATCTAACGTCTATACAAAGTGAGAAATTCCTTTCCTCACAAAATTCTAATTAGGATTCACTTTCAAGACCAGGAAATTCCCGAAGATTCACAAGAAATACATATTTTCTTGCTTACTTTTCCGAAATGCTTCTGCCACTTTATAATCGGATTCTTTTTCTCGTATTGGAGCTCATATGTCTAATCTGCACACGCAAAATAAATAAAAATAAAAAAATAAATATAAATAAATAAATAAATAAATAAAAATAAATAAAAATAAGAAAAGTAAAAAATAAAATAAAATAAAAATAAAATCACTTGCGACAGTTCTGTATCTTTCGTTCTACTGAACTGATTGACAAAAATTTAAAAATTTAACTTGCGTTGTTCATGTCTCGAAAGCGCGACTTAGGATATACGTATATTAAATTTATATATAGCATTTTTCTAACATAGGTATTTGGATACAAAATACCATTTTCTCTGGAATGACATAACTGTTTTATTCGATCTGTCGATTCTACGCCTCAAATTGTGCCTAAATATTAAATTTTTTAAAGTCTGATGTAAAACTTACAGAGAAATTTTAAAATTTGTCCTGGCACACTTTTTTCAGTTTCCGCCATGAATAATTCATTTGGCGAAATTCTTAATTTATAGTATCCAATTTTCCTTTCTCTTCACTGCGCACAAGCGGAAAAAAGGTGCATCGTTCAATCTTTCATATAATTTTAGCAAAGTTCGTAAACCATATTTGGGGTTATTATCGCTTATAAGAAATATGCCAAATTTCGAAACGAGTCAGTACATAAATTCACATGTATCTTCCTAAATGTTTGAAAAAAAATTCTAATTATTTTGGAGGTATGCCTAGAAATACATCTATTTTAAGATGATGGTAAAATTTTATAGCTTATAATTCAAAATGTTTTTCGAAAAATTTTAAAAAATTACTGAAAATTACAAATTTTAAAAACAAATCAGAAAAGAGCTAGAACTTTTATTCCGACTGAACCTAAATTTCGAATTGTGAAAGAAGAAATCAAGTAAATTTAATAAAAAACAGCTGTTAATAAATATGTACCAAATACAATTAACATTGAGGAGCTAAAATTTTGAGAGGTAATTTTTTAAAAACTGCTCATGATATTATGGCGTTTTACTATTTAATCATAAAGTTCTAACTTAGAACCCCACGAACACTGACAAGCGAATAATCGCTTAAGTGTGTCAACAGAACGCGTAAGACTTAAAGAGGGTTTACAACCCTTTATTTTTCAGTATATTTACAGTCAGTTCCTACTTGGAACTTTACACAAAGCCTCCACTCGGGCTTGAATTTAAAATAATAATAATTTAAACTAAACTAGCTTAACTAAGCTATTTGAAAGGTATAGCCGAAGCTATCAAAGATCTAACTAGTTGCCCTTTAAGTATTAATTATATCGGCAAAGCCAAGCGAGGACCTAAGGTATGGCCAAGCATAGTAACAGCTAAGAGAGTCGTAGCCAAAAGGCAAACGCGCGCTAGTCAGGGAATCAGACTCTCTCTCTCTCTTGAAGTCGGTGAAGTCACGACTTAAATAGTACTCTTTCTCATTTGCATTAACTGTGTTTCTGAAATTACATTCTGGCAGCAAATTGTAAGCTGAAATTAGAATAAGATAGAAAAGATACAAAACTTAAAATAACTGTTAATAAACTTAGGATATATCTTACAATATTTTTGCAAAAATTAGCGGTTTGGCATAATTTGAGCCCAGGAATCGAAGTATGGAAAAAATGGGTATGCCATATAAGAAAATGTTTGATTTTGTGTCAGCATTGTTAAAGCTATGTTAAAACGATGCTGTATATAAATCTAATATAAATCGTAAGTCGTGCTTAAGAGACGTAATAAACGCAAGTTAAATTTAGTCAATCGGCCCAGTGGACGGGAGATATAAAACTGTTCCATTTTTATGCAATGTGTATAAGGTATTTTCTCCCTTCCTTCTGCATCCTTCGTAGTGTAACGGCAGCACACTCGGCGCTTATTCGAAAAGTTCAAGTTCGAGTCCCGGTGAGGGCACTACTCATTTTTCATCATGTCTCCTGCATCAAAATAACCTCATGACTACAGTAGTGCCGGAACTAAAAGGTGGTGGATGATGATTCTTCATCAGCAGGATTTGGCATCCTAATCCCCAGCCGCTCTTTAAAAGGGGTTGTATATATAAGATATTTTCTCCCTCCTTTCTGCATGCCTTCATGGTGTAACGGTAGCACACTCGACGCGTATTCGAGAGGTTCAGGTTCGAGTCCCAGCAAGGGTATTGCACATTTTTCATGTAGCCCTCATAAAAATAACCCATTGTCTCTATAGGTACGCTTGCTTCAAATGAATGGAACAAATGTTGTAGAATGCAAAGACACAGCTTGAAAGACTAGAAGTTTAAGAGGGTAAAAATACTAATCATTTTGCAAATATGCCAAAAGCAGGAATATTTTTAGATTGATGGTAATTCTTATTTGGAGACAATGCAGTTGCATATTGTATTCAACCAAATGCATGTATGCGTTATGGAAATAAAGTAAAAGAATAGTTTTTCTGTCTGAAAATAAGGAAAATAGAATTTAATAAATAAACTTAATAAAAAAAAAGAAGCAACTCACCCAAAATTCGAGAATTCTCTTTCAGTTGCAAGCAGAAAATAAAAAAAAACTTACTGTAATGACAGTGTACTTTTTTTTAAAATGGTACGAGAGCTGTTAATTAAAAATGATGCATATCTGTTTCCTTCAATCAATAGAAAAAAAATCATCAATCGAAAAAAAAAAGTCTTCCCTTTTACTTTTGTCTTTCCAAGGACTTCAGTCATTGATACCTTTCTTTATGTATGGAAAAAAAATGTTATCTTAACAAAAGACTTAAAGAAAACATGATGGCAATGTGTCCTGTAACAACAAACAAAAAAATGTGTAAAAAATTCTTTATTCTAATAAATTTCTCATAAACAGAATATCGTAAATACAATCTACTTTGTACAAAATAGAGCATAATTTACCCATTAAACGCCTGCATTATAACAAAATTCTGTACATTTTCAGGAAATTTAAATACTCTTTAACCATAAAACTGCACTCATGTATATTTAATAGCAGATAGTGAGTATATACCCACCCGAACTAGAAACAAGGGACAAGAAAACTTTGTATATAAGAACAACAGTAACTAAAGGAAAGTATTATTTCTTATATTTAATAGAATTAGAGAATTAAATAGATGTTTTCATTTAGTTTACATTCAGTTTCTGTATAATCTGTTTAAATTATTGCATCGATTTTAACGTTTGATCAAAAACAGTTCTGTCTTTTATAACCAACAACGTAAATGGGATAATGAGTGTGCACTCAGAAGGTTTCAGAAAAAAACATCGTGATATAAAACATCTAAAACATTGTCCTAGGAAATAAAGTGGTTCAAAAGCTTCGCAGATTTAAAGCAGGGATCACGAACCTTTTTTGTGAAGACTGGAAAAAAAATGATATGCGTGCCACTTCCAAATTTTCCAACATATTAAAAAATTTTAAAAAGGGGAAAAATGTTGTTTATATGGCGATTTTGGGATTTTTACACATTGCAGCGCATTTTTTGTGTAAGTCTGAGTAGTAGGCATTTCAAAAATAGTGCAAAAAGTAAAATAACAGTACAAAATGGGTTTTATTGTTAACAAACATTTTTAAAGGTTCAGTCAGTTAGGCTTAGTATAAAATAAAAATAAATAATTTGGAATATTTAATTCTAAATAACTATTAAATAGTACTTAATGTGGTTTACGAATGTGTAATTTTTTTACCAGGTCATCTACCTTAGGATTAGTTCTTGACAA
Organism: Stegodyphus mimosarum; assembly: GCA_000611955.2. Taxonomy (NCBI): domain Eukaryota; kingdom Metazoa; phylum Arthropoda; class Arachnida; order Araneae; family Eresidae; genus Stegodyphus; species Stegodyphus mimosarum. The sequence goes on from KK116988.1 coordinate 146,003, forward strand.
GATGCTCACAAAATTGGGTGTTTTAGGTGCACAGCAGTTAATCTCGAATGATATTTTGATTTTATTTTGTTCATAATAGGAAACATTCGTTCACAAACGTATATTGATCCAGAGCTAGAACAACAGAATGACGGAGTGTCGCTATAGTGAACTAAATCTAAATTAAAATTCAGAGTTATTATATTTATTCTAATGTGCTTATGTGTACATTTATCGGCGGAGTTGATACAACTGGTATTATTATTTTTTTCAAATCTTTTCATTTTTTAATAAGTTTTCGCATGTCACTGTTAAAACTCCGCCGTGCCACAACTGTGGCACGGTGTGGTCATGCCGTTTGGCCATGCCTGATTTAATGCATCGTTGTATAAAATATCATAGTTAAAAATAAAGTATCAACAAACAATCGCATGATAATAATATCTCAGACATATGTTTTTGGACTTTGAAAGTATTAAATGCATGTTTGCATAGTGATTTGTGAGCGCAAAAAGATAGGAAGAATATGTTTACTGGTATATTTCATACGTTACTATTCCGTTAGAGCTGCGCTCAGTTAAAAATGCGCCACTTTTTTTGGCCACCAATTGTTGCCAAATTTAAAATTATGAAATATTAACAATAGACTTCTAAAACCTAAAAAACTTGCTTCTGTAAAAAGTAATTTTTTTTTAATTTCATAATTCTTAAAGAAAGTAAATTTTTCTTATTAATTTTTTAATCTAGAATATTCTACATATAAACAAAAAATAACAAAACGAAATTTAATCTAAACAGGTGGCATAAAATTACAAATATCACTCAATATTATAGAAAAATTTTAGTTTTGGTGATTTATTTATTATGGCTGATTATTTTTTAATATAACCGACCCACATGAATTCTATTAACTATAACTCTAAATGGTGGCGAGCAGAGCACCGCTGACGTTTATATCTCCATTTAGCACTGCCCCACGATCGTTTCACACTTTGGGTACGGCATCCAGTTTCGCGGTGTATAAAATTATAATTCACAGTGAAATTCTCATACTCAGTATTTCTTGATTCCTCTTCCTTAAATCCTTTCCAGCAATCTGAAAATATAATGCTGACATCCGCGACGTTTTCTTGAATGGCAGTCATCAATGTTGTAGCACAACGGGAACATTGGGAAGGGAGACCAGAAACCATTTCTTTGTTTTTCCAGCATAAACCCCCGAATACCCATTTACCCGGAAGAACACATCCAACGTTGATTTTTCTTTTTGTGAGTAGACTTTTGTTAATTTCTACGGTTTTGTTGGCGTCACTGATTTTATTTATTTTACGAGACATCAAAATATTTGCACATACCTTCCTTAAGTAGTTATTCCAATCTTATTACTACGGTTTCTTAGTGAAGTTAGCAAAATTCAGTATATGTCAATTCCTGACACCACATACATATAAAGCGAATGAAATTGAGGAAAGAAAGATGCCAGACTTCAAACTATGAATTAGCTCTCAATCCTTTTTTTTTTCACAGCAAGAACGTACACTGCACACAAAAACAAATGGGACAGTTCTATATTTCCCGTTCTACTGGGCCGACTGACGAAATTCGAATTGCGTTTTCCATGTCTCGAAAGCGCGACTTAGGATATATATTAGATTTACATATAGCTTTGTTCTAATATAGGTATTTTGACACAAAATGGGGCTTTTTCTGAAATAACATACCAAGTCTTTTCCATATTTCGATTCTACGACTCAAATTATGCCTAATTATTAAATTTTCTAAAATCTGGTGAGAAATGTACAGAGAAATTCAAAAATTTAACTTGGCGAATTTTTTTTAGTTTGCGCCAAGAATAATTCACTTACCGAACTTATTAATACATCGCAACCTATTTTCCTATCCCTTCCATCATGCACGACGGGAAAAAAGTCACATCGTTCCTATTTTTTTACATTGCGAATGAGCCGAAAAACAGTCACATCGTTCTTACTTTCAAATAATTTTAACAAAGTGCGTAAACCATACGTCTGCTATTATCGCTTTTAACAAATATGCCAAATTTAAAACGCGCCAATATATAAATTTGCGTATATCTTCGGAAATTTTGAACAAAAAGCTCCAATGCTTAGAAATACATCTACTTTAAGATAATTGTAAAAACTTTATTGGTTGTAATTCAAAATTATTTTTAAAAAATTTATAAAAATTATTTAAAAATACAAATTTAAAAAATAAATCATAAAAAATGGGTAAATTTTATTTGGAATGAACCTAAATTTCGAACTGTGTAGGAAGGAATCAAAGAAGTTTCATAAAAAAGAGATATTAATAAATACATACCAAATTGAATTAACATTGAAGAACTAAAATTTTGAGAGCTAATTATTTAAGAACTACTACTGCGATTTTTACAAAATTTGGTAGATTGGCATAATTTGAGTCGTTTATTCGAAATATGGAAAAAGGTGGCATGTCATTTCAGAAAAAGTCCAATTCTGTATCGAAATACCTATATTAGACAATGCTATATATAAATCTAATACATATCCTAAGTCGCGCTTTCGAGACATGAAAAACGCAATTGGAATTTCGTCAATCGACCCAATAGAATGGGAGATATAGAACTGTCCCCCCCCCTTTTTTTTTCTTTGCGCAGTGTACGTAACAACGCCATATGGGAACTTTGTTTGAGTCAAAAGTTAGCTTCATCGAAAGATTTTGAGAATAAAGTCAATTGCTGTGAATTATTCGTCTGCTCTGAAGGAATCTTATGGCAGCCTCTTCGTCATTAGGTAATTTTGCAAATCATTAAATTCTAGAGCCACGATATTTGGTGTGTTATTGTAGCATTGTTTCCGTCTCATTTTTCTAGATTTTTAAACTACCGCCGCTCTCACGTAATAACACCTTTCACACCTTTGAATAAACAATATATTTTTACTGAAAAAGCAAAAAAAAAAAAAAAAAAAAA
>KK116988.1:148986-204297 GCA_000611955.2 Stegodyphus mimosarum
AAAAAAAAAAAAAAAAAAAAAAAAAAACTTAAACATTTAAGGTCTGAACATACGCAGATATTCAAGCCAAGTACAGCAATCGATAGAACATTTTTAATTTAGGTAATTACAAGACATTAATTACGCTCTTTTTTAAAGTTGTATTAGTAGTATTAAAATTGTTTAATTAATTATGAAATTGTCTGTGATAATCCATAATTTGTAGATCTTTACTTTTTACCGCAATATTTTACATGACGATGTTTTAAAACTGCGAATGAACTGCCTTATTTTCCACGACGATATTTTAGAATTATGATGTTTCTCTTTACTTTCTTTTCTCTCACGATATTTTTTATTTAGTACGACAATGTTTCCCTCGATGTCCGCTGAAAACATCGTGGACGAAAATGTCGCGGAGAAAACAACGCAAGGCGAAAACGTAGTCATACAAAACATCGTGAAAAAAAGGAAAGCAAAGAGAAAACATCGAGTTCTAAAACAACGTAGAACAAAATATCGTCATCGAAAATAAAGCGGTTCCAAAAACGTTGCAGTTTAAAAACATTATTATCAAATAGCATCTACAAATCATTACCTGACGATGACATCAAGACATACATGTTTTTCGTAAAGGCTTTAAAAATTCGCATATTCGCATAATGATTTGCGAGTGCAAGAAGGAATGAGGAATATTTTTACATTTATATTTCATGAATTAACTAATAATTTTTTGCTGAAAAAGTAAGACGGAGAGTTAAGCATTCGAAAACGGAAAATGAACCGAAAAATCATGGTAGGCAGGGCAATTAATATAATTTTAAACTTATATGGTTAATTAATAAAGATCATTATTAATTAGTCTCTTTTATAAAGTTTCATTGGCAATTTTTTCTGAAAAACATAATTTTAAAAAATTAGAAAACAGAAGATGAGTAACTGCATGTGGGTATCTGTATTAAAATTCTTTAATTAATTATCAAATTATAAAATTTTGTTAATTGATGTAACTAGCATTAATTTTCTGCTTAGTCTCAGTTTTCAAATGCTTATGTTTTTTAAAATTTTCTCAGCAAATTTATTTGTTATCTCAAACAAACAAACGAACAAAGTCAAAAGAATTGATTGAGTAAAGGATGAGCTTCTAAAGACAGTGATCGTTGTACAGGAAAGTTTTCAGGTTTAGTTTCAATTGCCTCAGAATTCGCAAATTTAATTTCGAAAAAAATTATCTTCCTTTTGTTTCTTTCAATAACATTTGACATTACAAGAACTCTGCAGCCGCATGTACATTACGAAAAAAAAAGGGGGGAGGGACAGTTCTACGTCTCTTGTTTTACTGGGCCGATTGACGAAATTCAACTTGCATTTTTCATGTCCTGAAAGCGAGACTTAAGATTAGATTTATATATAGCATTGTTCTAATATAGGTATTTTGACAAAAAATCGGACTTTTTCTGAAATGGCATGCCAAATTTTTTCCATATTTCGATTCTACGATTCAAATTATGCCAAACTGCCAAGTTTTGTAAAACTCGCACGTGTAGTTTTTAAAAAATTAGCTCTCAAAATTTTAGCTCCTGAAATGTTAATTAAATATGACATATATTTATTAATATCTCTTTTTCTATTAAACTTACTTGATTCCTTCTTCCAGAATTCCAAATTTGGGCTTAATCCAAATATAATTCGCACATTTTTTATGATTTATTTTTAAAATTTGTACTTTTAAATAATTTATAAATTTGTCGAAAAACTTTTTGTATTATAACCTATAAAATTTTTAACGTTATCTTAAAGTAGATGTGTTTCTGGGCACATCTGAAAAAAAAACTAGAGTTTTTTATTCAAAATTTCCTAAGATATACGTGAATTTACATATTGGCGAGTTTTGAAATTTGGCATATACGTTACAAGCGATAACAACGCCAAATATGGTGTACGCACTTTGTTAAAATTATTTGAAAGCAATGAACGTGACCTTTTCCCACTCGTCTACAATGAAAAAAAAGAAAGGAAAATAGGTTGCTATAAATTAAGAAGTTCGCCAAGTGAATTATTCTTAACGCAAACTGAAAAAATGCTTCAAGATAAATTTTTAAATTTCTCCGTAAATTTCGCACGAAATTTTACAAAATGTAATATTTAGGCATAATTTGAGTCGTGGACTCGAAATATGGAAAAACATTGGCCTGTCATTTCAGAAAAAGTCCGATTTTGTGTCGAAATGCCTATATTAGAACAATGCTATATATATATATATATATATATATATCTGATAGATATTCTAAGTCGCGCTTTCGAGACATGAAAAACGCAAGTTGAATTTCGTCCATCGGCACAGTACAACGGGAGTCAATAGAACTGTTCCCCCCTTTTTTTGCGCAGTGTACATTCACACAATCCTTTTCTCGTCAAAGATTTTGTAGTAGAGAAGAGTGTCAAAATTCCCAACCATCCCTATCGTACATGAAATTTGGAACTTGCAGACTACTTTATCTTCTCTCACGTTAAACTTCTCTTCAAAGACTACATGTTTTTAATGTAACAGGGAGAAAGAGAAATTATTGAATAAATTCAGAAAATCAGAACCAAGTCTCAAGCATATTCAAAATGATGGATTTTTCGAAGAAATAAACAGCTATAGATTTAATAAGATTGTATTTAAAGTTAAGAAAAATAAATGCTTGTTTCTTCAATTTTCGGTTCTTTATGAACGCATTCCTAAAACTTTGATAATTCATTGTGTATTCAACATTAAATAAATGCTACCATAATATAAACACTGCTGTATATAGAAAACAATAAATTCTAAAATACATATGCTATTCGCAAACCTCAATCAATGCCGGTGAGCTTCGAAACATGCAAGTTTTGGTAAAACGTAACATACCTTGCTGTTCTTTTTATATGCGTGTGTGTATGTGTGCTAACGCAGTTGTTATTCTGAGAACGAGCGGGATACGATCAAAGCAATATTTATATTCTATGTACTGAAAAACTGAAAATAAAAAGGAACTGTTAATTTAATGTACTGTATGAAAAGTTGCTGGCAAAGCAAAATTGATTAATTCTACGTACATCTGAAATAAAGGATGTTGCGGCAAAGCCATCGAACTATTAAAAATAACATTACCCTTTTTGTGAATGGCATCACTTACGTTTTTGTATTCATAAATGTTCTTGCTTGTACTGTACGTTATATTTATGTTAGGAAATAAATAGGCATAAAAATACTATCTCCTAATATTTGGTGCCGAAATAACCATTTGCGAAAGAGGACCTTGAACTTATACTTCCTACTATTGGATTATTTTTGCTGAATTATTTTACTCCCGACATTAAAGCGTAGCTTTGTTTTGTGTTCTCTACTACTCGAGCAATGGCGCCGACCGCTGAAGCTGTAGACAAAATGACGCAACTGAAACGAAAGCGGAAAGCCGTGCGAAGTAATGTTTCTCGCTTTTCTACTGAAATTGATACTTTGAACGATGATTTCTCAATTGAAAAGATTGAATATATTTCTAATCGCTTAACAGCTGCCTTAAATGATATGAAACTAATAGATAACGAAATTCACAATTTTCTTTCTGACGATGAATACGAAAATGATAATTTGCAGTGTGAAAACTACATAGATACTGGTGAATCCGCAGTTTTCAAAGCACAAAAAATTATTCAGAACAAATTATCGCTAACTGCAAATAATGTTACTGCTTCCAATATGGATACCAATGATTTGGCGATGAAATTTGGCGACCTTTCTACTACAGCGCCTGTGGCTCAATCATATACAGTTAAATTGCCAACAATTAAACTACAATCATTTACAGGAGAAATTGAACAGTGGCAATGTTTTTGGGAACAGTTTAAATCTTCTATAGATGCCAATCCACATCTTTCTGTTATTGATAAACATGTTTTCCTCAGAGGTTATTTAGATGGTGAAGCTAAACGCCTTGTTGATGGAATTAGTGTAATAGGAGACACCTATGAAACAACAAAAAAATTGTTAAAGGAAAGATACGGAAATAAAGATCGAATTATCCAGTCACACTTAGATTACTTAGAACATTTAACTGTTATTCAAGACCCATCTCCTACGCATCTAAATGATCTTTACATAGAATGTAACAGGAGAATTCAAGCTTTAACTGCTCTGGGTGAGAATATTGAAGCATACGGTAGAATCCTAGTGCCAAAAATTATTCGTGCGTTTCCCAATGATATTTGTTGCCGCTGGATTATCTATGCCAAGCGTGAAAAGCTAAATGAAGGTAATATTACTAGACTGATGCAGTTCCTGGCAGAAGAAGTGGAAGGTGTAATTGCAACACAAAGAGTTAAAGGTACGTCTTTTTCTGATCACACCGTAAAGTTCACGGTAGAAAATTTTAGTATCAATTCCAAAACAGTAAATAAACGTAAGAAAATTTCGCCATTTTGTTCATTTTGTGATACTACAGGACATTGGCCTCAATATTGTGAAACTGTTACAGACTATGATACTCGTGTTCAGAAACTTAAAACTTCAAATCGCTGCTTTCTGTGTACTAACCGTGGTCATAGAGTTTCAAACTGCCCAAGAAAAAATACTGCACGATGCACTAAATGCAAGAAAAGGCATCATGTTTCTATTTGTCCTCCTGTTGAAAACAATCAACTGCGGGTAACTAGCAGTGCTGTAAATCACATAACCTTTCCTAAAACTATTTTCACACATTTGCAAACTGCTCGTGTGTATGTTACTGGCCCCACAGGCATTACTAAATTAACACGCTGCATTTTAGATGGTGGTAGCCAAGCAAGTTTTGTTCACACAAACCTCATTGAAAAACTTAAGCTTAAAGTTGTCAGTTCCGCCTCACTTTTAGTTCAAGCATTTGAATCTTTTACTTCACAAGAACAACGTAGATGTGTTCAACTGTCACTTTCAAGTTTGTGGAGCAACCAAACATTTTCGATCTCCGCATTTGAAAGCTCCAATTCCTATACTACACATCCTACTGCTCCACCAGAAATAGTTCACTTTGCTCAGAAGAAAAGATTGAGAATTGCTGATCCACCGGATGACTCTTCACTGCCCATAGAAATACTTATTGGTGGTGATCATTATTGGCAAATTGTTTCCGCAGAAGCTCCAATCAAGCTTTCAGAATCTTTTGTTCTGATACCGTCAGTGTTTGGATGGGTTCTTAGTGGAACAAGAACGCATACTACAATCGCAGACAAGACTTCTGTCCATCAAGTTTGTGTGCAAGTTGAAACTGATTGTTTAAATGATCAGGTACGTCGTTTCTGGGAATTAGACACCATTGCGATACAAGATGCGCAGAAACGAAAAATGACTACTCGCGATGAAGAAATTTTATCAGAATTTCACAAAACTTACAACACTGAGGACAATCGAAGAATTGTGTCTCTACCTAAAAAGCCATTGCTCACACCTTTGCCTACAAACAAAATTATAGCGGAAAACAGATTTCATTCTCTTCAAAAAAGACTTGCATCTAGTGATGTGTTCAAGACACAATATGACAAATGCATGCTGAATTACATTGAACAAAAACATGTTGAAGTATGTTCCATAGATGAATCCAATGAGAAGTCAGTATATTACCTTCCTCATCATGCTGTAAGAAAGAAAACGCAATCTGAAACCAAGTGGAGGATTGTGTTCGACGCTTCCTCGCATGCTCCAGGAATGCCTTCACTGAACGATATCTTGGAAGCTGGCCCGAATCTTCTTCCTGAAACTATTGGTTGTCTACTAAGGTTTCGATTGCATGAATTCGCTGTTACATGTGATGGTAAGCAAGCTTTCTTACAGTTGTCACTACATAAAGACGATAGGAACATCACAAAATTTTTTTGGTACAAATTACAATCTGATTCATCTCAACCTACTACCTTTACAGATGAAATAACTGTTTATAGATTTACTCGTTTACCATTTGGTCTTACTTGCAGTCCGTTTTTACTCTGTGCTGCCACACGAGAATTGGCTGCAAGACATATCACAGAATTTCCAATTGCTGCATCAATGATAGATAAACATCTCTATATGGATGACTTTCTTGCTAGTATGGAAACTGAATCACGCATTATAATGCTATATCACGAGATCAAGAATTTAATGGCTCTAATGAAACTGCCTATGGAAAAATGGGCTACAAACTCTTTGAAACTCAAAGATGTACTACAAACACATGAAGAATCTCACAAAACGGAAACAACCGTCTTAGGTATTGGCTGGAATACAAATTCTGATACTTTGAAGAATGCATTCAAGACTTCCCTCTGTGTTTCTACCCCAGACAAACCACTTACAAAGAGATGGTTACTCCGCTGCATTGCTAGTTTTTATGATCCCTTAGGACTTTTTTCACCATTTACTATCCTTGGGAAAATCTTATTCCAAGATACATGGATTCTTGGAATCAAGTGGGATGAATTACTACCTGCTAATTTATCAACTTTATGGTATGCAGCTGTAAAAGAACTTGATGACATTTGCTCCCTTCAAATTCCTCGATGCATAGGCATTTCATCACATGTTCCCTTTGCTATTCATGTGTTTTGTGACGCATCTGAACGTGCCTATGGTTCAGTTCTCTACATTGTTACTTTTAAAGGTGACCAAACGAATGTGCATTTAGTGTGTAGTCGCAACAAACTAGCTCCTATAAAGAAAGTTACCTTACCTCGTTTGGAGCTCTTAGCGGCCCTAATGGGAGCACGTTTGTTACAATATTTCTGTGCTGAAACAAATATATGTTCGTCGAATGCAACATTATGGAGTGATTCTCAAGTTGTCTTAGGGTGGATACGCAGTGACCCCAACAAGTGGAAAACTTTTGTTAGCAACAGAGTAACAGAAATTATTTCCTATACTAATCCTTCACAGTGGAGACATTGCCCTGGCAGAGACAATCCAGCTGACAAACTTTCTCGAGGTGTTTCACCATCAACACTAAAAAACCTAAAAATTTGGTGGAACGGCCCTCCATGGTTAGTCAAATCTCCAGAATATTGGCCTCATTCTGATACTATCTCTACAGATTACAGTCATAACTTAGAAAGAAAGAAAGAAAAAGTTCAGACCCTTCACATCGTATCTACTCAACCAATCATAAATGCTACAAACTACAGTTCTTACTTTAAATTGCTACGTGTAACATCCTGGATTTTTCGCTTTATTCACAACTGTAGGAAACAAGAAAAGTTAGTGGGTGAGTTACTTGCCACAGAATTAAATCAAGCTCGTATTTATTGGATACAGACCGTTCAAAAAGAATCCTTTCCTTCAGAATATGAAGCTCTGTTGACAGGAAAATCACTCCCTAAGAAATCAAGGATAAAAAAATTTAACCCCTTTTTCAAGAACAATGTTATACTTCTTGGTGGTCGACTACAATTTTCTGATTTATCTCATGCTGAAAAACATCCCATATTATTGGAAGGTTCTCATCATTTTACAACCCTACTGATACGCCAAACACATTTACGAATGCATCATCTCGGTGTTCGGATTGTACTTTCTCAGCTTCGTTCAGAATATTGGATATTAAGAGCAAGGCACGCCATTAAAAAGGTGTTAAAGACTTGCCTTCCATGTAAAGTACTGAAACAAAAGAGAAGTGAACAGATAGAAGCTCCATTACCAGCTGAGCGAATTCAAAAGTCATCTCCTTTCGAAACTACCGGAATGGATTTTACTGGACCACTCTACGTAAAAAATAACAACTTCGTTACAAAAGCTTACATTGTCATCTTTACATGTGCTACAACCCGAGCTATCCACTTAGAATTAGTTTCCGATCTGCGTACTGACGTCTTCCTACTTGCATTACAACGTTTTGTCTCTAGACGTTCACTTCCTCATACGGTGTATACTGATAATGCCACAACTTTCTGTGCTGCGGACAAAGAGCTGAAATTATTCTGGGATACTATATCTTCTGCCAAGGTACAACAATTCTATGCCCACCACAACATCAAATGGAAATTCATCGCCCCACGAGCGGCTTGGTGGGGAGGATGGTGGGAAAGAATGATAGGCTCAATTAAGCAATGCCTTCGGAAAACATTAGGTAAGGCTCTTTTGGATGACGCTGGTTTGATCACTGTATTATGTGATATTGAAGCCGCTCTTAACAGTAGACCGATTGTCCATGAATATGGAATAAAAGATGACTCTGAGGAAGCTTTAACACCCTCGCACTTCCTCATAGGAAAGAAATTAACTACTATTCCTTCCAGCCCCACAAATCCTGAAACAAATTTAAATCGTATGTGGAAGAATCGTCAACATTTGATGGACTCCTTTTGGAAAAGATGGCAAAAGGAATATCTGATGGACTTGCGTACATTTCATCAAGTGCGGAATCCATCTGAAACAAATAAAATCCGTAAAGGGGACATTGTCCTACTACAAGAAGATGTTAGACCTCGCCACACTTGGAAAAAGGCACGTGTCGAGGAGCTAATCCTTGGCCGCGACAAGAAAGTCCGTACTTGTGTTCTACGCATCAATGGACATACCATTACCCGACCGGTGCAGCAGCTGGTCCCCCTGGAGGTTGACCAGGGTGGGGAGGATGTTGCGGCAAAGCCATCGAACTATTAAAAATAACATTACCCTTTTTGTGAATGGCATCACTTACGTTTTTGTATTCATAAATGTTCTTGCTTGTACTGTACGTTATATTTATGTTAGGAAATAAATAGGCATAAAAATACTATCTCCTAATAAGGAAAAGTGCATAAAAATATTTGAATATGAATGAAGTTAGTTCATTCTTTCCAAGCAACAACCAATTCGTAAATAATTTTCTTATTTCCAAACCAGAAAACAAAATCTTTGGACACTTCAGGTTAATACACATACGTATGACGTCATAATTTAAATTTAACGTAATATAATAACTTTTCCTAAATATCCAATAAAAGAATTAACGTAGCAATAATATACCGTGTCAGTTATCTTAATGTGATAAAAATAAGTTGTTAACAGCAGCCATTTATTTAAAATGCTGACATTAACGAAAAATTTTCGACATACAATGACGTCACGTGAAATAGCGTGCTTTCTTCAACTTCAGAACATAGCCTTATATAAGAACTATATATTTAATGTTTTGGCAATGATATTTTTTTCAATAATAATAATACATTTAATGTTTGGAAATGCTATGTTTACTTTATAGTATGTAAAACTTACAAATTTCTTATTAAGAACTCTACGATTTAAAAGCGAGCAGTGGCAACACTATTCGAAATAAAGCAGATTTTATCTCCAGTGTACGAGACTGTTGCCACTCGGAAACATGAGGGCGAAAATTATCGTTTTCAGAGTTTTTAATTAATATCCCAGGTGATTAAAGTCGTATGAAGATGAAACTGGTCGAAATGGCTTACCAAGCATTTTTGGAATCGGGGAATACCTGTTTCGAAACTCAACTCTCCGCCGTGCCAGAGGAGGTAATGCCACAATAGTTCTTCCCATTATAATCAAACAAGCTTCTTTGTTAACACATTGTTTCGAAATTTTGACATGAGTAGGATTTTTACATAAACTTTAGTTGAAATTACCTGAATAGGCTACTTTTTCCTTATATTTCATGATTTCTATTGAATTTGGAATTAATTAAGATCAATAATTTTGCATAAAAAAGATCCGAGAAAAATTCCTTTTACCTCCAACCATTGCAAGGTCAGCAATCTTTAAAAGAATAACCCGTAGGCGGAAGAAATGTATCTGTCTAAACAGGAAATCTAACGTATATTGATGAATAATCTCATGAAAAGAGAAAAAAAATGTTGATTACGGAAAAATATCTACGATTTTATGATCTCCCTGACATGTTCTCCAATTCTTATCTTGACATGTAAAGGGAACAAAAGACATGTGCTGCATTAGTTTCCTAAAAATTCATAATACTGCACTACTGTCTTGTTTTAACTCAATAATATATGACATGTAATATTAGAATAGTATAAAATACCTTTCAGTGCTTTGGTTAAAGAATGTCTTCTGTTTGCTTAAGTTTGCTTGACTTCTTAAATAATTTAGGGCTGTTTCTGCTCATACACTTGCACAATGCGAAAAAAAGGGAGGAGACAGTTCTAATATAACCCGTTCTACTGGGCCGATTGACAAAATTCAAATTGCATTTTTCATGCCTCGAATACGCGATTTAGAATGTATATTAGATTCATCCATAGCATTAATCTAGCATAAGTATTTTGACACAAAATCGGACTTTTTCTGAAATGACCTACTAATTTTTTCCATATTTCGATTCTACGACTCAATTTATTCCTACACATTAAATTTTGTAAAATGTGATGTGAAATTTACGGAGAAATTTAAAAATTTATCTTGGGGCATTTTTTTCAGTTTGCGCCAAGAATAATTCACACGGCGAACTTCTTAATTTATAGCAACCTATTTTCCTTTCAATTTTTTCATTGTACACGAGCTGAAAAAAGGTCACGTTCATTACGTCATTCATTCTCTGTCAAATGTAAGTCCTCATATTGCATAAATGTAATGAACTTTTATGTGCTGTGATTATGAACAAAATGATTTCACTCGTGAACTTTAAAAATTGCAATAAACCGTTATATCTGAAATAATCCATGCATATCCACCTCTTTAGCATTATTATTACAATTCATCATAAAATTGTGTTCCCAGTACTAATTATAATTATCTCATTATGTTTGTCTGTTCTTATAAAACTTGCAGTTTCTCCCCCCCTCTTTTTTAAGAGTTACTTAGTGTGGAAAGGCATTACCAATTGACCCATAGCACTTCGCTGATGCTCCCCATACTTTTACCTGTACCTGTCAATTGACAAAAAAGTTAATCTGACGGCTGCTTTAATTTTCGGTACAAGGTAACAGTTTGGCTTGGTTCATTTAATTGTGGCAAAGCATTCGAGGGCTTCTTATCTGCCTAGGGATGGGATGCCTTCGTGAGTACTTTCTAAAGGATATTGTCTTTTATACACGTTACACATAGCGAAATCTACGTCCATGCAGCCAGCCCATTGGCTGGGATTTGAACCTCGGACCGAACTACCAGAGGTATAATATAACATTTCAAACAGTATGCCAAATAAGCATATACTAAGATCACAGAATGTTCTAAAAAACTATAAGATTATAGGCAATGTAATCTTGCACCTTTTATCAAGAGGATACCACAGCAATTTTTGGTTAATAAATGAACAAATGGTTTTAAGCCTTTTTTTCCATAAAGCCCAAACGAGGCATAACCCAGAAGGGCTATTAATCTTATTAACCTCGAAACGGCATTTTGCGCCGTTTCACTCCAAACGGCGTATCACTTTTTAAACTGTTGCCACCAAATATAATCGCCCTATATTATAGTTAAAGAAATTAAACAGCGAAGAGTCTGCATGAAAGTATGTCTGTTTCTCGCATTGTGAAAAGCAATAGTACCTAGAGCCATCAAATTTTGAATAATGTACTCCCACTGTCTTGTTTTTTCCTAATTAAGTGTTTAGATTTATACTTTTCCTTTAATGAGTTTGATTTCCTCAAAAAGAATTAATTCACTGATTATTTTCATTTTGCGAAAATAAAACTTAACTGGTAAATGATTACTTACACCTTTATTTTTTCCACAATCACATATCTGTCATATTCATAAAATTTGCATTTCAAATAAATATTTAGCTCGCAGTATTTTTATTTCACGCGACGTTAAATTTGAGGTTTAGTGTTTGAAAAGAACGAAACCTTTCGTTCTGGCTCATTATAAAACATGAGCAAACGTAACCAGCATAAATCACGCAAAGGAAAAAAAAAGAAGGAAAAAAGACCACGACGTATATTTCAATCGTTATTCTGATCAAGTAGTGTCACGCGATAGCTTTCACGCTTATTTACTGCATACTGTGCGGTTGCGGAGATTGTTCTTTTAAGTATATTTCATTTCCATTCACTGATATGTCATAAAATTTCGCAAGATTTTTGCTTGTTTATGGACATTATGGGCATTATTTTTGCATATTTGTATCATGTCAAATGTTTTTAACTCCTTGCGTTAAATTTAGCATTTATTTTAACCCTTTTTTATGGACAGTCGTTGGCAACGGTTGTTTCTCCTTTCCTACTGCTTGCTTATTCACGTGACGTTTTTATTGGGCTTAGTTTTCCTTATGGATGTGTGTTTGTACATTTTGCGTAAATACGATTTAGGCTTAGTGCTTTTATATGGTATTGGTCGAAAAATCTATGGTTTGTAGTTTATGATATGTTGTAAGGAATAATTATTAATATGCTATTTAATTTTAAGAGATTAATTTGTTAAATGTAACAGGAGATTTAAGTTTCTTATTTGCCAATTCGAACGAGATTTGCCAACTAAACATTTATTAGCCCAGAAGAGCTATTAGTCCCGAAACGGCATTTTGCGTTGAATCACTTAATGTATCACTTTTCAAATTGTTGCCACCAAATATTATTGCTCGTATTATATTTAAAGAAACTAAAAAATGATGAACTACCTGAATGTATGTAGGTTTCTTGAATTGTGAAAAAACGACGGTCATCAATTTCCGAATAACGCAGTTCTCCATCCGATCATGGACGAATTTGAAATTTCGAATTTGTTTTATTGTCTGTTTTTATATTTTGTAAAAATTTAAAAACCCCTAGACTATTTAAATATAAGCATTAAGTATTGTTAACTTTTATTGATTTTGAAACTGTGCGTATACTGTAACTAGAAAACCCGGCGGTCATACGAAGTGACCGCTGTTCTAGATATTATAAATTGTAATTAAAATTATTTATGTAAAGGTGTCTGCTAATTCAAATTGAATTAGCCAAGGCAGGCGGCGAGGATGCCCCTTTGATTACTGCCCCATGGGGTTTCCTCCTTCTACTTGCTTAATTGCTTAAAGTAGAGTGCAATGAAGGAAATCACTGGCGGTACATTTCTTTCTTTGCTCAGTGGTTTCTTTTTCTCGAGAAAGTCGTTTTGTGCAGCTTTAGCTCCTTTTCTCTCCTCTTCAATGCTGTATTTTCTAGGAGACATTCTTAAAAAAAATACATTAAGACGTAGTTTTTATGTAAAACAGATGATTGCTAATGCAAACAAATGTTCGCCTTACCCCTGACACGCTTAATTTGCGTTCAGTTGTAAACCTTTTTAAAAAAACAGAGGATTGCTAATGCAAACAAATGTCCACGTTCCTCCGACACGCTCAGTTTGCGTTCAGCTGAAAATTAAGTTTAAAATACAATGTCGGAATAAAATCGGGCGAAATTTTAAACTCTTTACGCCAAAGGATATTTAGCGTAGGAGTTTGGGTAAACTTACCGAATGAGATGTACTACGCACAACTCGTTAGTTGGTTTCGTCTCCTTTCATTTCTCAACGTTTGCAAGTTTCTAGGTAATTCATACGGAAATATAGTTAAATGCATAATAAGCAACAATTTTATGAACTAAAAATATTTAAATATCATGATAATTTAATTAAAACAATGATAACTATTGTGATAAAATTTATTTTGCTGTGTGAATGCCGTAGCAACTTCATCCCATTGGCTAATACAGTTACGCAAGCAACCAATAAACTATCGGCGACAAACAGACACCTAAGCCGCATATAATAAAGATGATATAATAAAAACAAAAATAGTACATAGCAGCAGCCTTTCTTACAATAAAAATTCACTTGAATGATGAAAGATGTGCGAATATTAAAGTTTGGTTCCTTGTTTAATCGATTATAATAACGCAGACGAGGCTGTCTGTTTTAGAAAGGATGCTTTCGTGGAGGATATTCAAAGGCAATTATCTAGTTTTCAAATTACTCATGTATATAACACGTTCGCGATGAACCGTACCAAGACAAGCTACTAGTATTACCTTCTTTGTCTTTTGTGGATACGAATATTAACGTAAAAATCGGAAGCATAAAATTATTATTCAGTAGCTGGTAAGAAAATTTTCCGCAGTCAAGAATATCACTTACAATGAAAGTTAAAATTTTACTTGATATATTGGAAGGAATTACTTGTTGATATATGCTAAAGTTGAAGAAACAAAGAAGCTATAAATTTCATTGCATTTAACGGAGTTCGAACCAGTGATGGAAACACTTCAGGATAATTTTAAGAGAGCTGTATAGTTTCAATGAGAAAATTATGTTCAGTTTGCAAAGTGTTATTATCTGCATAGGATTATTAGAATAAATTGTTGTTTAGGTTTTGAGCGTTAATAAATTAATTGTAACAGAAACTTATTATTAGGAATTTCTTATATCGAAACCACAGCTCGTATTAAAGAAAATGATTTTTTTCGTTATAAGACAGTGCGCAATAAAGATTTTTGTATGCATATATGTAGCAGTTCTATTGGCTATATTCCTATTATTAATAACCCTATTCATATTTCCAATGTAAGGAGGAAATGCGATGGGCATCAAGAACAAACGCTGTTAAAAACTGTGTGCAGTAATAACCAAAGAACACCAACTGTTCAAATATTTGCAATCAAATGATAAATCACTGCAGTGTTGCAGTGAGAGGAAAATATTGTAACAGCGTTGTTAAGCAAATCATTTAGAAATTTTATGTATGCTATCTGTAGGGAATTTAATACTACAAGAAATAAAATAAAGACTTGCACACAAAAACCTGGAGCTGTTTACAAACCCGCACACTTACTAGAGTAAGAAAGAGATTTTATTTTTTTTTACAACAAGTGATAAAAATATTTACAGAAAATGGGAAAACAAATCAAATAAAATTTGAAAGCTTTCACATTTCATATGACGCCCAAAGTGGTGGTTTTTTTTCAATTACACACACGTACACGTTTCGAAAGCACTTGGGCAAACATTCCTTTGGGCTAAAAATATTTAAAAACAGCCTATCTTAAGAATTTCCGACGGAAAGTCTCGCATGCTGGAGATAAAAATGCTTTTTTCCGTACAGTATGGCCAATGCTCGCTTTGAAATCGTTGAATTTCTTAATGAAAAATTCGTTAAAGGTTTACAAAATGCGAAATAGATAATAAAACAAATTCAGAATTCAAAACCGAGCTCATAAGAGTCCATATTCGGGTGGAGGACTACGTTATTTAGAATTGTGTGGCTCTAAGTACCGTTGTTTATCCACAATGCGAGAAATATACATACATTCATGCAGATTCATCATTATTTAATTCCTTAAATATAATACAGGGCGATAATATTTGGTGGCAAAAATTTAAAAAGTGATATGACATTTATGGTGAACCGACGCAGAATGGCGTATCGAGACTAATAGCCCTTCTGGACTAAGGTTTCCTTGGGCTAATAATTTTAAACCCATGAGTAGCTGAGCTATGAAGTCTCTGAACACTGTAAAATTGGTCTGAGGCTCAAATCCCTATGAACGGGCTGGCTGCACGGATGGTTTCGTGGTTTTCCCCATGTGTAACGTGTATCCGTAACAGTTACTCTTAGAAAGTCCTCCACGAAGTCATCCCTCTCCTTATGCAGGATGCGTATTTCAGGTAGCCTTCTTATTATTTGCCGTAATCAAATAAAACAAACCAAATATAATTTTAAATAAGCAACAGGTGTCGCACAGTTAAACTTGCAGTTATTTTAATGCTCATTTTTTTGTATTTTTCCACGTTGTGGCACATGAAATTTATATAGTTACATAACATAAAAATAACAATTATTTTTTGTACTACAAAAACAGAGAAGATTTAACTAGTTTTCTGTTTCTACAACGCTTTTCTGTTAATTGTTTTCAGCTGTCTTCCTCATAGAACTGTCGTCTTCCTCATAGAAATATCCTTGTTTTACGACTTGGTTATACAATTATGTGGACTAATCCTTGAAATACGCATCTAAAATTTGAATTGCGCTGCTTCGTGTCTGGTCAGTGACGAAACGAACAATGTACGTAGCATAAGAAAGTATGCAGGCACAGAATTAAAGCACAAACAGACACAAAATTAAAGCACTTTAAATTTATTCTACCTCTGTGTTACACTTATTAAAATATACAAACACAAAACTACCTGCCAAACTGGACCTGGTTTCAACACAAGGCTTGCGTTCACAAAGAAAATAAGTTCATCAATTAAATCTCACTGAGACACAGATTACAAGACCTCCTATACCGCGACAGAATTTCCGACATGCATTTGCCAAGCAGGAGCTAACCTTATAAGACATTTTCCCCGCCTTCTTAACATGCCTTCGTGGTGTAATAGTCAGCACATTCGGCGCGTATTCGACAGATCCATGGTTCGAGTCCCAGAGAGGACATTGCTCCTTTTTCATATCTCCTGTTCCGAAATAACCTAATGTCGCTATAGTGGCGCCCGAACTAAAAATGGTGGTGAATGATGATTCTCCACCACCAGGATTTGGCGATTGGCTAATCCAAAGTCGCCCTTTAAAAGGGGGAGTATATAAGGCATTTCTTCCGCCTTCTTAGCATGTTTTCGTGGTGTAATGGTCAGCACACCGGCACGTATTCGAGAGGTCCGAGGTTTGAGTCCCGGCGAGGGCACTGCTCATTTTTCCTGTCTCCAGTTACAAAATAAGCTAATGTATCTATCTACACAGGCTACTCAGGATTAACCGGGGGCCAATTAACCGGACCTTATTTTAAAAAAATATTAAATTTGTGTATTGACGAACGATGTAAAAATCACTCAAATCATCATAATAAACATAATAAATCAAATCAGCGTAATAAAGAAATCTTTTATAGGAAATACGATGAAAAGAAAAAAGTTTGTAGAATAATGACACTGGTAGCAGATGATGTCACACTATTTAGGAACTGCTTTTATCCATAACAGTATATAATCTGTGATATAAAATTACTGTTAACTCATCCATAAAAATAAATTGCTGAATCGTAAAAATAAATTGAGAATGCAGCTATTAATTAATCTTCTGTTTCCTATTAAGTCGAAATACAAGAATAATACAAAAGAAAGCATTATTCTCTATGCTGTGAAGTGCGTTACTGTTTTTAATATTGATTTAATTTATACAGCCAAATAATTTTGTAAATCAAGCTTCTTACAGATACATGTGAACTGCAAATAGCATTCTTCTGTTAATTATAATATGGGTTATTACTCTTTATTGTAACTGCTCATTCATGGATTAAATAAAAATGATATCCTAAGATTCTCGGTTACCTCTCATCATATTTAGTATAATAACTCAAACTTCAAATAAATTCCACTAGATATATTGAATTTAATTTTAAGAAGAAGGCGAAAATCGTAAAAAAGTCAACTTACCGATATCTAATGTAGAATTTCAGAAATTTACTTTGAATGTGGCTACACTACCACGAAATGATAATATCCGCTGCATTTGTAGAGTTATTGGCTTTTTATTGCTGAAGACGTGAAAAATGTACAGTGCCCTCGCCGGAACTCGAACCCTGGACCTTTTGGATACGCGTCGAATATGCTTCCAATTACATCAAAAGGGGCAGCACAATGAAACAGAAGGCTGTTACTGATTTTTTATAAATATGCGATGTATTTTTTGTACTGTACAGCATCTCATTTGTATTACAGGTACGTGTTTTCAAGTTTATAGTACGTATCATATTTAGTACTAAATATATTGCTGTACATTTCAACGACTGATCAACTGGAAATTTGAACTCCAGATTGGGAAAGTTTTGAGAAAAAAATGGCGCTTGTGTTCAAATCCCTTACTTCTGTGTCGTCGTAAAGATACCAGTGGAATGTAAAGTTCAGATTTTCATCCATAATTTTCTAACTTCTAATATGTCCAAAATGTATTTATTCAATCATGTTTAAACACAGTATTTCGAATTTCAAAATACCGTCTGCTTGATTATTTCGAATTTTCTGCGGCTTTGACAAATTTGCTTCTCAGTACGTAATTAGCAACAGAACCCTCACTTGCAGACATTCCAGACATACTTAAGGAACCTGTGAATTGCGCCTTCACTGCTGGCTGTGATTTAAGGAGTTAAATTTTAAACTTTGTACGCGAGATAATTATTTACCTATGCCCGTTTGTAAACTATTTCGAAACTGTAGAATTCCTAGGAGAAGTCAGAAAATATTGCGTCAGATATAAAATGATCAACTGCGGGGAGGTAGAAGAGACTGACGTTAAAATTTCATTACTAGAGGGTTTTGGATTCACATAGTGTTGCATATTTTCTTTGAGACATTACAGAGTAGACGTATTATACATCTTGAAATGAGGCTGGTTCTTGCAAGTATGATTTCTAGTACTAGAGGTTGATCTTATAACGGAATGCGATTTTAGTAGAAAATTTTAGTATACATTAAAAGTGAAGCAACAAACTGTGTTAGGAGTGGATTTTTAACATAGAAACTATCGATTTCGAGGGCGAAATTGGGAAATTCGAGGGAAAATTGACAAATTAGGATAAAAGAGATTTAAAAGCGTTAGGTATGATTGGATTAAAATCACCTAAATCGCTTTTAAATCTCTATTATCCTAATTTGTCATTTTGGTTATTATTTCTACTAACAGATGGCGCTTCTCTCTCGTCTCTCTCGACTTCCTGTTAGGGTATAAATATGTTCGTAACTTGCTTTTTCAGTTGCAGATCTCTTTACTCCTGATGAAGAGGGATTTTGTTCACCCTCGAAATCGATATCGTTTCTATGCTAAAAATATGCTTCTAACACAGGTGTTTGCTTCACTTTTATGATTTATTAGTGACGTGCTTCTCTTCTGTTTTAATTTTTCAGTATTGCTTATAACATGTGTGACACACACAAGAAGAGATTTAGACAGCAGTTTTCCTGAACGTTTTAGAATATTAACATGCCACTGCAATCACAGCATGAGTACAAACACTCACGCACGCGTGATTTGCGCCGGTATATTTAATAAATAGACATCAATAAATCAATTAGCAAAAGTAAGTTCTTGAATGTCCTTCCCAAACATTTCTATTAAAATAGTGCAAATGTTTTTGCAATGTTTTATTGAGAATCGTGCTATTTGTGATGGAAGTGTACACAATATTTTGGGTTTTTTTGCCTGCAGAAAACTTAATGGAGGAATAGAAGAGAATTTTTAACTTCATTGTAGCCTCGCATTTGTTGAATATTCAATAAAATATGACCGTTCTGGCCTTTTTGACACAGAAAATGTGACGCAGAAGAAAAATGTGATTTTTATTTTAAATTTCAGTTTCAAATTTGGTTGAAAATTTGATGCAAAAAAGTACATATCGAAAATATTTTGATGATAAATATTATGAAAACATTTTGATGATACTGCATTATTATAGAGCTGTAAACAAAATTGTTTTCAATGTTAATATAATAACGATTATTGAATATGACGCTGGTACTATAAAAAAACACCACGCCTACTTGAAGAACATAATCACTGATACGAGGCGTATTCGGAAACTAAGTACCGTTTTGAAAAAAAAAATAGTAAAACAATTTTTTCGAATCTAATTTTATTTTTACATGAAAATACATGTATTAAACTATTTTTCAACATAGTTTCCGCCAATGATCAAACACTTGTCATAGCGGGTGACCAGTTTTTGTATACCATCGTCAAAGAAACTTCCTGCCAGTTTCGATAACCATGACTTCACAGCATTTTTCGTGTCGTCATCAGTCCAAAGCGCTTGCCACCAAGCTCGCGCTTCATGTGCAGGAACAAGTGATAGTCGGACGGCGCCAAGCCCGGGCTGTACGGCGGGTGATCGAACTGCTCCCAATGAAACTGTCGAATTAACGATTGAGTGACACCAGCAGTATGGAACCGAGCATTGTCATGGAGCAACACAATTCCTTTACCGAACATTCCTCTTCGTTTGTTTTGAATGGCACGCCTTAGTTTTGTTAAAGTCTCACAATATCGTGCCGCATTAATGGTTTCACCTCTGGGAAGAAATTCAGTAAGCAAAACGCCTTTCCTATCCCAGAAGACAGTGCACATGATTTTTTGTGATGACATTGTCACTTTGAACTTTTGTTTTTTCGGAGAATGAGTGTGTCTCCACTCCATCGATTGTTGTTTCGATTCTGGTGTGAAATGACACACCCAAGTTTCATCACCTGTCACAATTTGGTTTAAAAAGTTTTCTCCCTCATCACTGTACCGCGTGAGAAATGTCAGGGCACTACCAAGTCGCTTTGTTTTGTGAACATCAGTGAGAATTTTTGGAACCCATCGGGAACACAGTTTGCGATAATTCAAGCGGTCAGACACAATTTCGAACAAAACAGTACGTGAAATTTGTGGAAATGCCTCTGAAAGAGTTGTCATTGTGAAGCGTCTGTTCTCATGAATTGCTTCATCAACTTTTCTTACCAAATCATCGGTGACAACAGAAGGCCGACCACTCCGAGCCTCGGCGTGGACATTTGTTTGACCTGCATTAAATATTCTTACACACTTTCTCACCATTCCATCACTTATCGCGTATTCACCGTAAACTTCTGTCACTTGACGATAAATTTCGGCCGGTTTAACTTTCCTCGCGTTCAAAAATTTAATCACGGCACGAATCTCACAGTCAGCGGAAGAACTAATTGTCTTAAACACTTTGAATGCGCACAGCAAACTGAAAACCCAACATAGATCAACCAAAATGGCGACAATTGAAAGTCAGTGAACAAGAAAGACTAGTGCGCATGCGCGGGACGTCTACCACAGGGCTGCGACGGCGCTAGAACGAAACGGTGCTTAGTTTCCGAATACGCTACGTATTTTAAAAAAGGTTCCTGATAATATCCGAATTTTTATTTAATGGATTATTTAAAGTAATTTAAATAAAAAAGGACACAAATTTCAGAGCATGTAATAAATAGATTTCATAAATCTCTGCAGAATTTTGCACACAGATTAAATTATCCAGTATTTCCATTTACAACTGCAATGTTTAACAACTGAAATGAAAGCAAAATTACTGATCAATAAAACTTTAGATATAGCATTTCAAAAACTGTTTTATTCATGAGTGCGGCATAAAAATGCGAATATTTTGTTTCTAAATAACATATTTATAGACCTTTGGCACTGATATCATCCGGAAGTTCAGTTTGGATTTTTTACTGTAACTTTAAACACTGGATTGCGCATCGTTAAGTAAATAACAGCTCATTTAGTTTTCAATCCAAGCTCAGGAAGCTCAGGTTGCCTAACTTTCTAAATTATTTCATGATATCGTGATTACCTTTTTTTCCATGAAGCATCAGCTAAAAATTGAAGTTGGTAATCATAACCTCAGCATGCGAATCTTGACACCAGATTTGAGTATTATTGTCACTAGTTGGAAGATATATTCTCGGGTAATGACTTTTAGAACGTAAGTAACGGGGACTTTGACCTCGGAATATCACGGTTACCGTGAACGAAATAAAAAAAAATGATCGAATTTGAGTGTGTGTGTTTTTGTGTAGGGGGTGTAATAGGTTTCATCACGCGATTTGTAGTTAGCCTAAATGAGTCCCGCAAACGGAATTTGGGAATTTGCTACTTGCCCTGTGAAGTAAAAATTTACGACCTCTTAATGTCAGTCGTCTTTTCCTGAGTCGTTAATTGTATTTAATATCACACTTAACTAAACATGATTTTTAACTGAATTATTATTACAAGTTTGTTAATGGAAATAATATAAAAAAGTAACCTTTCAGTTGCTTCTATTGAATTGGGTAAAAGCAAAGCATTCTAGGATTATCTGCCTAAGAGGATGACTGCCTTCATGAAGGATGTTCTGAGAGAAATTAATTAATTTGTATTCACCTTAATATATACGGAAAACCCTAAAACAAACATAAAGTCAGCCATAAAAACTATACAGTCAGCCCATCCACCGAGACCTGAACCCGGAAGGAACTATGCATAAATGTACGTATATTTCTCGAATTATGATAAAACGATGGTACCTAGCGTGCCATCGTATTTTAGTACCCATCGAATTTTGAATAACGTACTTTTCCACCCGAATATGGGCATCTGGAAGCGCAAATTTGGAATTTGTTTTATTATATAGTTTATATTTTGCAAAACTTTAACGAATTTAACATACTCAACGATTTCAAAGAGAGCATTGGCAGCACTCTACGGGGCAAAAAAAATTATCTCCAGCGCGCGAGACTGTGTATCGGAAATTCTAAAGGTATGCTCATTTTAAAATTATTTTGTGATATTGCTGTTGAACTGAATTTTATGGTTTAAGTGCGAAGAACATGATATTTAGTAAATAAAGGCAACACACAAAACGTTAAAAAGAAAACGCCCCTTTGGACGTAATTTAAAATATGAAACATTTCAGTTTTTTTTTTAAAGTAGGAATATGCGTTGAGTATCTTTCCAATTATATCACGAAGACATACGGAAAGGAGGGAGAAAATACTTTATATACTCTTCCTTTAAAAGGCGACTGGAAATTAGGAGACCCAATCGTCAATTCCTAATGGTAACGTCCACCATCTTTTACCAAATCCTAGTAAAATGTGCTGGACGAATTATGGTCCACCACCTTTTATGTCGGGCGACACTTGTAGAATCATTAGGTCATTTTGAAGCAGAAGTGAAAAATGTGCACTGCCCTCGCCGGGATTCAAACGTCGACCACCCGAATACACGTCGAATATACTTCCTATTAAACGACGAAGGCATGCGAAAAGAAGGGAGAAAATATCTTCTAAATTATCTGCATATGTGGGGAATAGAGAACTTCTGATCATTCCGCTTTCTCGTGCCCCTTAACTGAGGATATCCACATAAAATCTCCACGAACTGATCTCCTGGCATTCCAAAGGTTTATAATTAAAGATAAACATCAATATCTAAAGTTTAAAAAAAGCATTTTTATCTCTAGCCCGTGAGACTGTGTATGGGAAATTCTAAAGATAAGCTGATTTTAAAATAATTTTGCGATATTGCTTTTGAACTGAATTTTATGGTTTAAATGCGAAGAACATATTTAATAAATAAAAGTAACCCACAAAACGTTAAAAAATGCCCATTTGGGCGTAATGTAAAATCTGAAAGCCTTCAGATTTTGTTTTAATATTTTAATATCTGCAAGATAATTAGCATTTATTTGAAAAATCTTTTCATTTGTGTAAATGCTATCGACGATACAGAAGCGAAAGCATAAATGCTGCTTTACTTAACTGACGGCGTGCGTTATTTTCCCAAATGGAACTTGAAATTTGTTTTCCCCTGAAATATAAATGAGCCTTAACGTTAAGCATTATTATGCATTTCAAACCACATGCCACTGAAAATTTTTGTAAGTTTTAGCGCTTTCTGTTTCTCGATTTTTTACATTTCAGAATTTTTGTGGGGAGAAAACGAGTCGACAATAAGGATTGCTTCTGCATTTCTTTGACGGCCTCATTCCTTCGCTCAAAAGCGAGTAACTGCTTTTCTTCGATAACTTATAGAAACAATAATTCAGTATTCAAAACACGCTATTAAGATGAAGATAATGTAGCATGTGATCCTGAAGAGAATATCTACAATACTAAAGCAGTTATTGATGTTGAGTGAAACTTGTAGAATAAGGGAAAAGTTAAAATTTCAAATTTAGATGCATCTCCGGACAATAAAAATGTCTTTTATGGGAGCAATCGTCTGCCAGAAAGCCTTTTAGTAATGTATACATTTCTCACAATATTCTTTAGTCATGTTATCGTCTTGAATTAAATTGGAAATATTTTGTTCAGTTTTGCTTCCTTGTACGAAGTTAAGGAAGCATTAT
The DNA here is from genome assembly GCA_000611955.2 of Stegodyphus mimosarum. NCBI lineage: Eukaryota > Metazoa > Arthropoda > Arachnida > Araneae > Eresidae > Stegodyphus > Stegodyphus mimosarum. Next base: position 172,738 of record KK116988.1, read on the forward strand.
AAACACGAAAAATTCTGACTACCATATTTCAACGAAAATATCCATTTTGACCGCTATCGAATGCAATTTAACGATGTTTTTACGCAACATCTGTACGTAAGAACAGAATAAAGGACTCTTTTTCTCCCAAACAAATTATAAAACTGATTTAAAACGGATTCAGAAGAGATTTTTTTTCGTGGTGTCTGCACGTACTTATATATGCATGTATGCATCTCGTATAACTCAAGAACGAGTAGCCTCAGAACGTTGAAATTTTGTATAGGACTGCTATATCATGCAAATTTGCACCTTCTATTTTGGTTACAGTCAGCCGCACCAAACGTATATATATATATTCTGTTACTCGGCTCAGTGAGCTAAGTTTCTTTATTCTTATATGTTTGTAAATTGTGCATTTTTTGCTTTAAAAATTATTTAATTACGTTGTTTGTATCTTCCGGTTAAGGTTTTTATGCCTTTAGTTAACCTACATGTTGTAATTGTAGAATTTTAAGTGCGGCTAAGCCTAATTATTTTTACCCTAGCAGCCATAGTTGTTTACATTTGAAACTTAGAAGAATAGTGGATTTGTTGCCAATCTAGAGAAACTAAGCTTCGTAACAACAAAGATAACGCCTTCTTTTATTTTTGCGAATTAAATCATGTTTAATCCATTCCGGAATTTATTCGAGGAAATAAGTGTTTATGCTTTAATATAGATATTTTGAGTTTTTATGTATTTTTGCCTTGTCGAGAAGTGAGAACTGAATTAATTGAATTCTGAATCGTCTCTGAAAAACTCTTTATTTTTTTGTTTGTTTGTTTGTAGTATTTCTTTTATACATCGTACTAGATTTATTATAATATTTGAATGGAACATGCGATAAAGATTAGATCATTCTTCAGGTGATATACATAATTTTTGTGCATTCTGAGTTATAAAATGAATGAGATGTAATGTTGTTATGTGAAACTAGCGCCAGAGTGTTGCTATGGTAAACAAATGCAGTGAATTTTAAAGAGTGCATTTATTCTATTGTGGTTTAAGGGCTATCGACGAAGTAGATTTAATTCAATTCAATGAGTTTAAATGAAATTCATGAAAAATGCGTATAATTCGAGGTTCCGTACAAGGAAGTCATGTGGTGTATACATCAGATTTTTTTCTAAGAAAAACATTCACAGCTCTCTATTTTACTTCACAAAAATCTTTGTTCGCGATTTGCCGTTTTCGTAGAACGCAAATTGTGTTGGCATACTGAATCATGATTTTCAAATATCCGAATTTTATAAGATGACGAAATATAATGTTGACGTTGACACGCTGACATATCTTTTGATACAGTATCTGCAGTTTTTAATTGCCCGTTGTTAAGATCAATCCAAAAAGGTTTAGATATGATTGAAATAAACGATTGGTAAAGTACAAAATGCGCTCCAATAGGAAATAAAAGTCACTACACGGTGAAACACAGCTCCCTAAATACACGTACTGCGGCTTTTGCGGGTATCTGGAGGTATTTGTTTATACGTAGGTGGATTAAACGGTTCTGGCCTGACATATTCCTAACCCTCTCAGCGCTCGGAAGAAAAATTCCATATAGAAGGATGGCTTTCGTAATCATTACACATGAAAATTTCTGCCAGCTATTAATGTATTCGATTTCAGGTTGGATGTATATTGGAAGAAAAGGAGTCAACGTACAAAGTAAAAGAGTCATTTTTTTAATCATAATCAAGAAATACCATTTATTCATGACATTTTGAGGAACTTTGAAATTTCAGGGCTAAACCCGTAACGCGCGGAGAAACTTTTAATACTTTACTTTTAACTATGGTCTCTTTGAGCTTCAGTTCATTTGACAATTTTAAGTAACTGTATGCATCTGGAAACAGGATCTTAAGATTCGTCCTCAAAATGTTCCGTAACAGCTCTTTTCACACCATTTTCATCATTAAACATCATTCCACAAAGGTCAGATTTCAGTCTGGAACCAATCACAGAACAGAAAACAACCACTTGGAGCTATATCTGGGTCATAAGATGGTCAAGCTCCTTAAACCCACATTGCTATTTTTAAATGGCATTGACAAGCTGTTGTTTTCGAATTGCTAAAAATTGTTGGAGTTCCGAATCTTGCAGAGACTTTGTCCATGCGAATTGAGCATGTAGAACGCACAAAAGCGTTTTTCAGACAAATCCAGTCTTGCCGTCACCTCCTTGACTTTTGATCTCCTGTTTTTCGATATTTTATTCCGGGCACGAGCAATAATTTCTGACATCAACGCCTCCAATGAACGACCTTCACTAAACTCTTTATTCTCGGTTCATGGAAAATTGTTTTACCCATTCTTTCAAGGCAGGATAAGACTAAAACGAATCGTTATACGTACGGTCCCAAGCGTTGTTTCTTTTCTTTGGCATCGAGACTTTCTTTAGTAAAATTCCATAGAATGGTATTCATTTTTAAACATTTCAGAACAAATTAGCCCATCACTCAATGAAACAAAAACGCATGCAATTTCTTTAGGAATTAGGAATTAGGAACGGGGAAGACGGGCACCACACCTTTACCATTTGGTTAATTGGTTTAGCGCCGTCTCCCCACTACGTAATCCCAGCCGTTTATTGATATTATCAAAACAGATACATAATTTGAAATAATTTGGAATGATACATAGGGAATGTAATACAAAGATTGGAAGCAATGTATAGAATAGCATAATTATAAATGTACAGAATTTTGAATGTAATACAAAAATTTTAAGCATAATATATGACATGACTCTTTAAAACATGTGCGGAATTTTGAACATAATATGCGACAAAAAGAAATAGTAGTGATGAAGAGTAGTTTGTAGTTCCAACAAAAGTCTATAATTCAAAGTCTATGTTCAAGATTCACAGTTCAAAGTCTATAGTCTATATTCTATAGATATGGTACCAAATCTATAGATAAAAGTCTGCATGCTAAGTAGTACTATACTGAATGAAGATACTTGTAAGCATTATACAATGATTAAGATAATGGTTGTCTTATAGACAATCAACTTAATAAGAAAAGCATACTATGCAATTTCTTTATGGAAACTTTTAAACTTATTCATTTAGTATAACATTTTCAACACGTCTGCGAGAGGAATTGCCAAACAGATGTTTACATGTGATGGCGGAGACTTCTTAATCTACTTACTATGTATAGTATTTTGATGGAAAATCACGATTTTCAATGGTTTGGCATCGCTTGAAATAGTATATTATACTTACTTACTTGCAGTACTTACTGTACAGAACAATATGTTTTCCTTACTATATCAGCTCTTGAAGATACTTTACTTTCATACAGAAAAAGTGCAAATTCTCTGCTCTGCAAATATATTGCAAACATAGAATGCCTTTTAGTATGCACGATGCAGATTGTGTTAAACTGCATTATTCCTATATTCAACACTTATGAAGTCTTTTATTAATTTGGCATTGTATTTTAATGTTATGTAAGCTTGTGCTTGTTTTTATTTTGTTTCATATTTTTATCTGCTTTACATGGGTGCTGTTTTTGTTATTTATATATTTTGTATCTCATTTTGTTGTAATTTTGCGATGATTTCTGCCGGTTTTGTATAATTTGTAAGCGACCTTTTAGTTTTGACGTTTTGTTGCTGTTTGTTTTACCCCATTTGTAATTTTCTGTTGAGCGTTGGAACACTATAAATAGCGCAAGCAGAAATGGAAATATAGCTATTAAATCCTACTACAGATTGACAAAAAGTTAAAACCTCCATTTGTCTATTATTTAGATTTAATGAAGCATTTTGAAAATTTCCAAGGAAAACACATTTTCGAGATTGACCAGAATGTTCCAATAGTGTTGCCCTCTTTAACCCATCTTAACAATGAGCATAAAGTAGGTGTCCGGTGAGAGTAATTTTTTATTCTGGAGGCTAAAGTTGTAACAATCTTATTGTACTAAATGAACTTTGAGAGGTATCTATGGCCTTTTGTTTCAGTTATCTTTGGCTGATTTCCTTCATTTGTGAAAACTGTTATCTTTTGGGGATGAAATGGAGATCAAAATTTTCTCTCCAAATGGCCTACTTCAGGAGATAATCATTAAAAATTATAAATCAATAATTAATCATAATTAAAAATCATTCAGGAGCATCATTAAATCATTTTCACTAATGTTCCCGCTTGCTTTCAAAAACGTTGTAACTTTCCGATGAGTTTTAGAAAGATGTAAACATATCTGTCACCGAGGCAGATCGATTTCAAGAGTATCATCTTTAAAGGATTTCGCAACTCGTCTGGTATCTAATACGGTACCTATTATTACTATTAATGAAATGACTTAAAATAATACAAAAAAAATAAAAATTGAAATCTGAAAGATTTAACATTTGAACAGTCGTACAAAAGGGTTTTGTTAATGTTTTTTACACTCTCTCTGAGCTCCCACTTTACCAGTCAGCTGTTGCATTCACACCTGTTAAGCTATATTTCTTTTTAGTAGCTATTTTCATTTTAGCTTTATTATCAAGCGCCGTTTTTTTCACACTTACGCTATGTACAATTCAACAGCAGAATCCCAAAAAGTTTAAAAGCAACGTATGTTTAGAATTCCCAATGCAGTCTTTTTTTTCCCAGCCTTTTCTCAGTTCACCATATGATGGTCTGTTTTTCTTAAATATGGCTTACAAACCTCTTTGTTTTGGCTTTTTATTATTAACGTTTTGTGTGTTAACTTTATTTATTAAACATCACGTTCTTCGCACTTATGCCACATAAAATTCAGATGAATAGCAAAATCACAAAATATTTAAAAACAGCATGTCTTTAGAATTTCCTATATACAATCTCGCACGCTGGAGATAACAATACTTTAATCCATACAGTGTTGCCACTGTTCGCTTTCAAATCCCAGAGTTCGTTGATCGAAAAAGGTGCCCATGCTCGGGTGGAGGTCTACGTTATTCAGAATTAGATGGCTCTAGGTACTGTTGCTTTTTTACAATGCAAGGAACATACAAACACACATTCAGATTCTTCATTATTTAATACCTTTAAAAATAATGCAGGGCGATGATATTTGGTGGCAACAATTTGAAAAGTGATTCTCCGTTGATAGTGAACCAAAGAGTTTAGAATAGATGCAGTAACCATAACGTCACAAAAGTGAAGCCAATAAAGTGACGTCACGACATATCATGGCCGCCATGCAACGTACGGATAAGACTTCGAAACATACTGTTAAATATAATTACATTCATTTGGGAGCAAATATCAATGTCGCAGGATCAGAAATGTGTCTTTAGGCTTAATCTGAATAAAATACCATTGAAACTTTCACTGGCCTTCTACGTTTTACCGTGTGTACATTTGTCTTATAGTTACCGTTTACACATTTCCATGTACCTAAATTCTATTAAATTTGAAACAGTTATTTGCAATTCTTGCGAATTTCTATACACTAAGTAGAAAATCAGTTATGATAAATATTAAAATTAGAACGGAAGACTTATAAACGTTTTAACATATAGAGAACACCAATTACAAACGTTAACAAAACCCAATCAGAAGTTCCCCTATGGCAGCAGCCATGATAGGTCGTGATGTCACACCGCGATGTGTCATTGGTTTCATTTTCATTGCACGGGACATACGGATGCTTGCTTACTCCATTTATTCTAACCTCCTTGTAGCGAACCGACGCAAAATCTCGTTTGGAGACTGGTAGTCCCTTTTGGGCTGATAATAATAATAATAATAATAATAACCTGAAATGGAGTACATGATTCAGTCTTTAAAATGTCCCAAACACAGTAAGTGGACAGAATGCTCTTAAATTCTGAACTAGAGAGAATTCTTAAAACATTGCATTTAGTAAAAACTCTGTTTGAGCTTTAAATCTGACTTTATGTAGCTTTTAAACCCTAGGGAGTGCCTAATTGTTTAGATGTAAACAATGTACGAGTTTTTACTTACATTAATGAAATTCGTATTAATATTACTATTAATTACTGAGTCCAATACTGTAGTTTAATGATCAAGAACACGAAAGAAGTGTAACACGCAACAGTCACCAAAAGAGTACGTGTAATGCAATTATAGGTTTTTTGAAATAATGAACCTAGACATGTACGTTTCATCACACAATGTTTTAACAAAAAGGTAGTAGAGACTTTTATAAAAATGACGTGGTGAAAAGCGCTTCTGAAAGTAAGCTCTATCATTTATGTACTTAGAAACATTACAGCTTATAACTGTACTCTTCATGCATACATCCCTCTTAGAACAAATATTGTAACTAAAATATTTATTGCCCTTTAATGAGTAAAAACATATTCCATTCCTTTACATGTAAAATTCGTAGAGTGATTTTTAAAAATATTATATTAATTTTAAGGACATTTTTCCACTTCATAGTGAGGCTGAATTTCGAAATTTAGCACGTTAATTGCCACATCATTCACCATTAATTGATACAGAACGTTTTGTTTAGGCCTCGTCAGTCAGCGGTGACTGACGCTGAACTTCCGTTTAGAACTTTCTTTTAGGTCACGAAAATCGCCGGTTGTAGAGCCCAGGGACTAAGTGCGCCTCATTATTTTGATGTAAATAATGTCCGAGTTTTTACTTACACTGTTAAGAAAGTTAAGAAACAGAATGTTTTTTGTTTTTACTCTAAGAATGAAGCAACATAGAAACAAGAAATTTACAGGAAATATTCAATAAACAGTTTTTTAATGAATGCGGCATAGAATGTTTCTGAAGTTCAACATAAACAGGAATTACAACAAAAAAATTGCACTTTTGACAGACAAATTCAGTCTTCAAGAAATAGTATATAACAGGTTTTTGGGGAAAAATGGAGTGGTAACGTTACAAAAATGAGTTCTAATAAGGAATGTGTCCACCCCTAGCTGCAACACATTGAGGGCAACGACGTTCCATGCTGTCAATTAAGTTGCCGGTCAGCGAAATTGGAAGCAATGATCAGACATAGAGTAATCCTTGTTGAAGCTCATCTAGCGACCTTGAAGGAGAACTTAAAGCAGCAACTTGTCTCCCAAGGTCGTTCCAAAGATGTTCTATCGGATTCAATGCCAGCGCCATATGGGCGCACATATTTATCACACCGATCAAAGTTTCTCCATGGAACACATGCAGGTCAGTGTGACCACCGAGAGAGATCCCAGCCCAAACTATTATTCCACCACCTCTGTAACTGTGTCTTTCCACAATATGGGATTGGCTGTATCCGGTGTGTTGCTCCCTCCAGATCAGCTGACGACCTGAATCACTCTCCAATGTGAAACTGGACTCGCCTGTGAAGAGCACAGACTCCCATTGTTGACTGGTCCAGGAGAAGTGTTCTCTTGCCCAACATAAACGGGCAGCTTTGTGTCCCCGGGTCAAGGGGACACAAACAACTGGTCATCTTGCATACAGGCCTGTATTGTGCAAGAGTTTGAGCACTGTAGTAGCTGAGATTCTTGTTCCTGTTGCCACTAAATGTCCTGTCATGAGATGAGGTAGAGTAATGCTACTCCTCCTTTGGGTAGAAAGAGCTAAATAACGGTCTGCATGTCTGCCTGGAATATGCCTTCTAGACACAAAATCCTCAGATTCAAACTGATTCCACAGCCGGTGGATCACACTACGAGAGACATTGAGACGTCTAGAAGCATCAGCTTGTGACATCCGATCGCCCGCCACATCAACGAATTGGGCTAATGAATTCTCCTGAACATTGGTAGACTCTCCTGGATATTGTCCACGAAACCTTAATAACAACTGAAAATCAATAATCGTGTACAAAAATTACAATTTTTTTCATTTTTTCTCCAGCTCCTATATAAATATTGATTTCTATAAAATAAAGGTTGTGGCCATTCTTTTTGCATATATTTTTTTAAACTTCATTACTGTCATACATATGAAATGTGAATTTAAACGTTACTGACATTTTTGTTAGGGTGAGCTTTGAAAACCATGCTGTTCGTTAACTTTTGGAAGACAGTTTATATTAATGATTCTCCTATTAATATACTAATAATTACTGAGTTATTTAAATATTATTATTTAAAATACCGGAGTCCAATACTGAAGTTTAAAGATCAAGAGCACGCAAGCAATGCAATATGCAACTCAATTCCAGTCACGACAAGGATAAAAAAATCATATTAAGTTTAAAGACATTTTCCACTTCATATTGAGGCTGAATTTTAAAACTTAACCCGTTAATTGCCACATTATTCAGTGGTGATTGACACTGAACGTTTTGTTCATGCCGCCTCAGTCACCGGCGACTTACACTGAACTTTCTTTTCAAGTCACGTCAGTCAGCGATGGACGATACAACTTTTCGTTGAGGCCGCGTCAGTCACCGGTGACTGAAACTGAACTTTCCGTTTAGGCCGCGTCATTCGCCGGTGATCGACAGTGATAAATACGATGTAAAACTGTAAAAATTTATGTTGTTTTTATTATATTGTTTTAATGGATTTTATTGAAACACGGTAAACATAAAAGCTGTTGATCTTGGCAGGTATCACAAAATTTGGCAACTTATTCAGCAAAGTTCTGTCCATTTCTCTACCAAAATTGAGTTGCACTTTCTTCGCATGGTAGAGGTTTTTCTAAGTGTGGATTTTTCCCCGTGTATGTGATGGTTTTTTTAGTAACTAACTAACAATCTTTGAAATGCACTTGGCATTGCTATACCACAATACCAGCGCACTTTTAAGCAGCGCGATTGCCCCGACGGGAACTTCCTTATGCATTCACGTGGTACTTAATGTGTTAAGAGAAGGAATTTGCGGATCAACAAAATAAAGAGTTTTGACAACAACACTGAATAACAGGCCTTGTATGCCAATGTAACAGGTTTCCGTAGAAATGACGTTCAATTCTGCACGGCAAGACCTAGGACGGATGTCATCTTCGCGGTGTATTGTCTCTTTCAAGTGCTACGAGCCAAATTTTCAAAGAAACACGCCATACACTCCAACTATTCTACCTCTGTTAATCCACTGCGGGCTCAATTTGTGAGACCCTAGATATTTATTATAATAGTTCCATAACTTATATTGAATTGATCCGTTATAGATGGAATACTAAGGTGTCTATTCACACGAATAGTCTCGTTCATCTTTGCGCAGTTATCTTGTATGGCAACAACGTGGGTTTGGCCAGGATGGGAAAAATCAATTTCTCGTTCAAGGCTTCTAAACATCTTTGCACGTTCCACTTCTTCCTTCTCTTTCCCCGAGAAGCGTCCGTCGCCATACGCTTATTACATCCAAAGAAACATTTTAGCTGATTCACATTTTTGCTGTTGTTGTTGTTGTGACTTATCTCACTTGTCTGACAGTGGCATCAATCAGAACAAGCCCATAGAATTCATCGTTGCAAGGAGAGCAAGACTGCGCCTGCCGTTGGTAAAGCCTTGAGCCCCATACAGGTGACAGTACGACTTCGCTCATTTCCGCCCGCAATTTTGAAAAAGAGCATCCCGGGGGAACGGGTTCGAAGGTCTCCCACCCCTCTGTCCTTACCATCAACCTCTTGAGAGGACTTTTGGCTCACTGCATATTTAAAGTGCCCCATGTAGCACAAACACTATAAATTTACAAACATCCTTGCTTTCTTCAGGATTATACTGCGATACCGGGCTCTTCGGTATCGCAGTACCTATATAGTGTGGACAGCCTGATTCACATTTTCCAGTACTATAGAGCTGTATGAGAGCGTGTTGATCTTGTTTGTATGGCTTGTGTATGAGGAACTCCATTTTTCAACGGTTATTCATGCAAATACAAAAATCTTTCTCCCGTAATTTATACTGTACATTAGTAATAACAAACGCCACGATACACCACTAAAACCACACTTTCCTCTCATAACACAATATTTTTATATACTTACTTTTCTATATCTCTCAGCGTAAATCATACATGCCTAGACAACACGTACATTTTAAATTTCAACAAGAAAATGAATTTAACAGAGAGTTATCATTTCTTAAAAGTGGAAACAGTTAGAATTTGGGATAAAACATGTAATAATGATTAAAACAAATAGAGAGTAAAAAAGTGAAGCGAAACCTTTGAAAGGTTAATCGTAAGGAACATTGAAACGGATGACATCACCGAATAAAGAGGACCGAAAATGGTCTGTGTGCGTTGAACATGGTTGATCTATATTAGCCGCTTCTCCTCATTTTCATTAAAAAAGAAAAAAACTAAGAACTGCTACCTGATGTAATGTTTTTCTCTAATTTCCTTATTTTTACAATCTGTATATATGCATTTTAAACTTTTTATGTTCCTCTGGTACTCTTCACATTACAAATATTCCACTTTGTAAAGATTTGGTGCGAAAGGAAATAAATAGAAATTTTCTGAGGGGGGTGAAACATTTATTAATGATTTAATTTTTAAGCTTTTTTCAGTCATTAATATTTTTTGCAAACAATTTTTACAAATATATAATTCACTCTGATTCAAAATATTTAAAAAGAGGTTATCGTAATAACCCTCAATTATTCAACTTTTATGAATACCGTTAGTTACCCCCCGCATCCCCCGCTTTGTTTTGCTCCCCTTTTTCGTACGAAACTCGAAAGAGGCAAATATTGCAAAAACTTAATTTCTGAAGGACCCGGTTACAGTAAGAACACGAGAAATTAAAACTGTTTATGGGTAAACAAACGGTAAATATTACAATGTTATTTATTTACTAGAAATCTGTTGTTTTTGTTGTTGTTTCAAATCCCCTTGGGGCAGGTAAACCTACACAAAGTCCAAGAGACCTTGCCGCATAAGTAAATCGCTGACGTCGTCCTGCTCAGCCGACAGCTGTCTCAGGGAGACACTTATACAATCCAGTAGGTGAGCGGGAGAGGCAGGGAGGGAACAGGCACAGGAGGGGAAGATATTTTCTCCCTCTTTGAATTTCATACACCGAAGATGTCCCCTTCTGAATCTGGCCATGGCCGTTTTGATAGACCTAGAACTAGAACTTTTCTTCGTCCTTCACTATAAATCTACATTCTATTAAGGATGCATACTAATATTAACATTATAGTATCTAACAAGATATCTTCATTTCTGCTCTCTTATATTTCGAATACCGCTTTTGTTATTGTTGTCAACTACTACTCAAATCATTAATTGTAGATGGAACTGCTGTCTATGTTGTCTGTTAAAACTTGCCAATCGTCGTCATCATTTCCATCACCGTTAATTCTATTTCCCACGTACAATGATTTTCAGTTCTAGCAAGAACAATGTAGTGTTCCTCACTTGTATTCTATTAATTAAGTGTTGAGGAACCTAGTGAGCAGCTAAGGGAATAATCGCTTAAGTCCAAGAACAGAAACGTAGCCTCAAGAGGGAGGGATTAATTACCCTTTATTTGCTTAAAATAAAAATTTAACAGTTGGCCCCCTTTCTCAGAGCGTACAGCAAAGCCTCCACTTGGGCTTAAAGCCAAAATGTAAGAAACAAGAAATAACTAATGACTAAGTAAAGAGATTTAGCCAAAACTAACACATTTCTAAACAAGTTCGCCAGTAATATTAAATTAGTCAGTGAAGCTATCAAAAGCCACGTAATACGGCCGAGCGTAGTAACAGTTAGCCGTAGCCAAAAGCAAACGCGCGCTATTCAGGAATCCTAACTCTCTCTCTCTCTCTCTTTGGAAGTCAATACTAATACCAGTATTGAATCATTGCTGAATTATCGTGCGAAGCGCTGTGTAACCAGCTCAGTTGAAAACATTGCAGTAAAACGGCAGTTGACTTTGGCATATCCATGGCGATGGAGATTCGCGAGGGCGGAGAAGTGATAAGGGTCTCTTGAAGTCAGTGGACCTTTGACTTAAATACTATTCTACTTCTCATTTGCATTTAGCGGATTTTAAAAACTCATTCTGGTAAGGAATTGTAAGCTGAAGCTGGAAGAGATATGAAAGTGTCATAAAATAACTGTTATAAAATTAAAATATACCTTATAGCATGAATCCCCGTTGTCTTCAAGATCTATTATTGCTTCATCAATCAAAGCCGACGTAGCCACAATCTAAGAGCAAATCAGTTAGTGATACGAAAACAATCATTACGTGGACGAATCTATTTTTAAATTTAGTAAAGCTAGCTTTCTGAGTGCCTTGAAAAAGGGTAAAATAGCGTGAAATTTTTTTTAAAAATTCAGAACCTTGTGCTGATAAGCTATAGGGGAAAATTCCTGAGTAAATACTGTATTTGTGTACCCAGTGCTGGATAAGATAATAACTAATGTTTACTGTCTTTACAAAGGAATTCGTTAGAAACCTCGCGTAAATTTGATTTGAATTAAAAGCAAAATAGTATTTCTTCTGACTGTTTCAGCAACAATCAACATTAATCCCAAACCCATACTTTCAACTTACTTGATTTATTTAGCGACGATAAAAGATGAGGAAAGGAATATTTCTTTTAACTACCCTTAATCTAACTGTACCTAAAATTGAGTTACAAAGGAATGTTGAAAAAATAATACAACTAACTTTCTTCCGAATTAAAACAGACTTGGCGTCACTGAGCCGGCGTATCCAAGCATTTTATTGAATAGCTGTCTCCACGCAAAACTATATTCCAAGTTCTTTTCTTTTAGTTAGTTCGTCCATTATTTTTTCAAATCTTTTAAGTGATTAAGCTTTTTCGCATTAAGAAACCCGGAAACATCAGATGATTCTAAAGAAATGTTAGAAACTCAATGATGTTATCTAGTAATGTTTCCACGTTAGTAAATTCTAGAGAATTAGTTCTAATCAAATGTATTTATCTGCATATTTGTATCTGTATTTAGTTATACATACATGCACTTGAAATAATATGCAAATAAACATTGGAAATGCCACGTTTCATGTGACAGCATTGTATGTCAATTTTTAGTCCAACGCAGCAATTTGACCAGAAGGACGTTTGCCATTTTGTGTTGATTCACTAAAGAATTGTTTCACTCTTTAAATTGTTGCCACCAAATATTATCGCCATGTATTATATTTAAAGAAATTAAATAATAAAGAATCTGCGTAAATCTATTGTTGCGTGGGTTTGTAATGGACTGAATGCACAAGCCGTTAAAAAGTTCATAAAATTTATTCTTTTCACAAGAAATAAAATAAAATGCTGAAATATTTCCTCAGAGATATTCGTACTATATCACAGTATCTCACGCAGTTATATTTAATACTGCTAAAACGTTAAACAGAACTCAATTCAAAATACAGAGAAATTAATTCGATCTCACAGCGAATTCGCTACAATCAATAACAGCACTAAGTAAACAGTAGTTCACTTAAAACAACTACAACTGAGCTGAGATGTTTTAATCCGGCTTTTGTAAACTTATTGATCAAGCTCAAGATCAGTCTCGTATTTTCTCGATTTTTCTAGATTTCTCTTAAATGTTAAACGCACGCGCTCTTGTATTTTTACTTTTCCGGTGTAGCTTTCACTTAAAATTCGTCACGCAGCGCATGACTGAAGAAGCACTGAAGTTAAGCACTGAAGAAGAAAACACTCAAGCCTTTAAAATCATGGTTTTGATTCTCACTCTTTTTTTCTTCCACAGCAAGAACGTACGTAACAATGCCATACAGGAGCTCTGTTTGACTCAAAAGTTAACTTCATCGAATGATTTTAAAAACAATGTCAATTGCTAGGAATTATTCTTTGTCCTGAAAGAATCTTATTGCAGCCTCTTCGTTATTGTGTAATTTCCAAATTGTGCAGTCCGTCGTACTAAATAAATGGCGAATTATGGCAAAAAATCACGTGTGAAGCTATTTCAAACCGAAAACTGGATATCTAGAGCTACGACATTTGGCGTATTGTTGTAACACTGTTTTCTTCTCATTTTTTCTTCATTTTTAACTGACGCCGCTCTAACGCAATAGTACCCTCATTTTATCTGACGCCTTATAAAATTTGCCCTACTCTTGCTAGAAATACGGCCAATGTCATGAAGGCATATAAGACATAAGTTACCGAAGAATTCTCCTGCTCTTATATCCCTTCAAAAAAAAAACCTTCCGCAAACGAGCACGTGTACGCTTACGTATACGGTGTATATTTGTGTAATACTTCGACGGAATAATTAGCACTTGTGGTTCAATAGTTTTCGTAAAAATAGACATAATTTATAAATCCTCTTAATTCTTAAGCAAATGAGTGTAGTTCTAATCGAAAGCGAAAGGGTTGAGAAGACTGTAGGAAAGTAGATGTTAAAGGACGGGAAAGCAATGAATACCTCGAAATTTTATTAAGCATCTATTATTTACAGTACATATGGGGGACTCAGTTAATTACCTGATACGTGCCTATGGGCATTTTTTATTGGTTACTGTGTGGTAATTATTCCTAACCTAAGATATGAGTTAAACTTTGTCCTGGTCTCCTTGTCTCTTGCCATCACACTCGCTCAGACCAATAAATGCATGAAAGAATAATGGCAAACCACATGGAAACAGGTGGTTAAACTTGTAAGCATGTTGGAGTCTGCTCCATGTAGCTGCCATGTTAACTGAGAAACCTTTCTTGGTACAGTTATGAGTGAATATCAGTTATGTAGTTGTTGAACCCTGGTAAGTTGTTTAAAAAGTTTAGATGCAATAGATCTTATCCTGGTTTGTATTGTTGCCTTATACGGGTTCGTGTATTTGAGAGTATGCGATGAAAATACGATGCAGAACAATAAAAAGCACAATTTATTTACAGGAATCACTATTTACAGCACAGTTCCAAAATTACCTTTAAAATCGTCGAAAATCTACAATAAATACGCTGAAACAATCAGCAACACAGCTTCAGGCTGTAACTATAAAGGTAGCTTCACGGCAAAACTAAACTCCTAATAAACACCGTGGAACAATCACCAATACACTGTCAAGCTATACTGTAAAGGTAGCTTCACGGCAAAGCACTATCTCGATCGCTTTCCGTTCACAAAACTCTCGCGTAGCTTAGCACTCACAGTAAGCAGCGATTCTCACAATGCTCACAATCCTCACAACTTTCACATACACTAGCAATCACACTGCTTCACAATCTGCCTGCTCTCAGAAACGCAATGGTTTATATAGCTATTCTTTAAGTTCCACACGTTTCGAGAAATATCTCGACAGGAAGTTGTTCTAGAAGCTTCCCGATTGGACCATGGGATATCGCCAATTTGGTCGCCAAATGGGCGATAAAGTCGCCAATCTGGCAACCCTACCATACACTATTTTATGGCAACCCTAGTGCTATGCCGGAAAGCTTACATACAGGCGCAACCGCCGAATTTTTCGCAACACTGCCACCTCCCAAGGACTGCACGTCCCGGGCAGTACAATCCCTGGTTGGGAGCCAAAAAGAAATAATCGAAAAAGCTACAAAACAAATAAATTACAATAATAACAAAATTTGCAAATATTTAGAGTATTTACAAATAACAAAAACATTTACACTAATTACAAAGATCTATGTACAAGCAACTATGCATAAATCATACAATTAAACATAAAAACATTACGAAATACGGGGTACCCATAACAAAAATAACTATCACTAATTACTATGGCCATAGTATGGAGCTAACCTATCATAATGTACAATCTTAGGTTTGGAATTGGGAGACTTACGGATCCGTATTACGACGTCATTCAGTCTGTTGAGGACTGTGTAGGGACCTTCCCAATGCGATTGCAGTTTGGGAGAAATGCCCTTACGACGGCTCGGATTCCACAGCCAAACCTTGTCGTTTTCCTGGAACTTATGTTCGGTCGCTCTTGCGTCGTACCTCTTCTTCATCCTGTCCGTCGAGATGTTAATTCGCTCTCGAGCAAACCTGTGCATCGTTTCCAACCGGGCTTGGAGATCTTGAACGTACTCCTCAGGAGAGGACTGTAGATCCGGAGGACGGCCGAAAAGCAGGTCACTCGGAAGACGGAGATCACGACCGAAGAGCATTTGAGAAGGGGAATAGCCGGTACTCTCGTGGACGGCACTACGGTAAGCAAGCAGGAACAGGGGCAGCTTACGATCCCAGTCTTCTTGGTTCTTGGAAACCATAAGCGATAGGTGGTTCAAGATTGTGCGGTTAAATCTCTCCACCATGCCGTCAGACTGCGGATGTAACGGGGTGGTCTGTGTTTTCTTTATTTCCAATAAGTCGCACAGTCCTTTGAACACAGCCGAAGTGAAGTTCCTGCCTTGGTCGGTATGAATCTGGAGGGGAGTTCCAAATCTAGATACCCAGTTCTGCAACAGGACTTCAGCCGTAGTGACAGCCTCTTGGTCTGGAATTGGATATGCTTCAGGCCACTTCGTAAAATAATCCATGACAACTAGAATGTATCTGTTGCCATCTTTAGTCCATGGCAGAGGTCCCAGTATATCAAGGGCAATTCGCTCGAAAGGCGCTCCAACGTTGTATCGCTGCAGTCTTCCGCGACAGCGTTCCTTCGGTCCTTTCTTGGCTGCGCAGGCATCGCAAGACCGGCACCATTTCTCAACGTCGTTTCTTGCGGAACTCCAAAAGAAGCGCTCTCGAACTTTGTTTAATGTCTTCATATAGCCGAAATGCCCTCCTGTTGGGCTGCTGTGTATTTCTTTCAGGACATCAGGTATTCGGTTTTGAGGAAGCAGCAGCTGCCATCTTTTATTAGTTCCATCGTCGCTTTCCCACAGTCGATATAAGACTCCATTTCGAAGGTGAAGTGAGTCCCAGAGAGCCCAGTACCTTTTAGTCATAGGCTTTTCACTGAGTTATACCCGGGTCAAATACTTTTCCACTGCAGTTCTCAGGTGTATTTCTGTTTTTCATATCACAGTCTGAAGATTCAGTCCTTTCAGACTTTTCGTGCACAGGAAGATCTGAAACAGTTCGTTCACCACTCTGTAGTTTATTCGCATCGTGTGTGCAGTTCACCTTGGTAATTTTAGTAGTTGCTACATGCTTATTTTCCTCCGTTTTCTGGGAACCAATTCCGAAGTTTGCACCAGGGTCATGAATACAATCCGATCCTTTACAGACAGAAGTATCCTGGTTTAGAATCGAGTCCATGTCTACACAATCTTCATTATAAGACACACATACAGTTTGCGAAGTGGGTAAATTTTCTTGCAATACTGGATCACTCTGCGTAAGCTGTACATCAGCTTCTTCCATCTCAGAGTCACATGAGTTTTCAGATGGTTCAATACTTGCTAACTGCGACTTCGTAACTTCACTATCAGTTTCTATGATCTCGACAGTCGCATTTTCATTTTCTTCTGTCTCTACTTCAGGCACTTGAGAATCAAAAGCTTCTTTCCCGTCTTTTATTTCTTCATGCTTTCCTTCTTTTCCTTTAACGCCGTTAAATGTTTCATCAATCATTTCTGGATTTTTCTCAGGCAGTTGTTTAGCTGTTCCCCTTATTTCTCCTTCTTTTGATTCCTCAGACGCAAATTTTGGCACTTTCGCATCTTCTTTTATGGCTCCAGTTTCTTCTGCAAGCTCCTCTTTCATCTGTTGGAGTTGCTCTCGTACCTTTTCTCGGCCGACTTTCCTCTTTTCGCGCTCGGCCTTCATCTCAGTTATCATCTCTTCATAGCCAATTCTTATCTCATCGTATGGGCTTTTATTTCTTGTTTCATCTCTTCTTGTCCAGCTTTCAGAGCTGCTAACATGTCCATCAAAGCTTTCATTTCCTCCGTCATTGCTTTCTCCTCTAGACGGGTGACTGGCATTCACTCTCAAATCCCACTTCTGACACCAGTTGTTGCGTTATACGGGTTCGTGGATTTGAGAGTATCCGATGAAAATACGACGCAGAACAATAAAAAGCACAATTTATTTACAGGAATCACTATTTACAGCACAGTTCCAAAATTACCTTTAAAATCGTCGAAAATCTACAATAAATACGTTGAAACAATCAGCAACACAGCTTCAGGCTGTAACTGTAAAGGTAGCTTCACGGCAACACTAATCTCATAATAAACACCGTGGAACAATCACCAATACACTGTCAAGCTATACTGTAAAGGTAGCTTCACGGCAAAGCACTATCTCGATCGCTTTCCGTTCACAAAACTCTCGCGTAGCTTAGCACTCACAGTAAGCAGCGATTCTCACAATGCTCACAATCCTCACAACTTTCACCACACTAGCAATCACACTGCTTCACAATCTGCCTGCTCTCAGAAACGCAATGGTTTATATAGCTTTTCTTTAAGTTCCACACGTTTCGAGAAATATCTCGACAGGAATTTATTCTAGAAGCTTCCCGATTGGACCATGGGATATCGCCGATTTGGTCGCCAAATGGGCGATAAAGTCGCCAATCTGGCAACACTACCATACACTATTTTATGGCAACCCTAGTGCTATGCCGGAAAGCTTACATACAGGCGCAACCGTTGAATTTTTCGCAACAGTATTTTTGAGATTAAGATACTGTAATTTGAAGTAAGTGAAACAAATTTTCTACCTAGGCATGTTGTCTCTTCTCGCATTCCGTATAAGGGTGTGATTCGCCGCTATAATGTTAATTGTTTAGTATTATCATTTTAAGTTTGTAAAACTACTAGAAATTATTAATTTTAATTTAAATTTGAACAGTTGAAAAGAGCGATATTTTGGCAAAACAGTTGGTTAAATTTTATTTAGGTTGTAAAGTCAATTGTAAGCTAATTTCATGCCACTAAAATTAGCACTGCAGCTTGTGAATTATAAAGTATTATGTATGAGATCCATAAGTACTTCTTATTAAACTTAAATTTCAATTTCTAAATAAAATATGAATTTTATAAATTGTTGTATATGATTGTAAAGGTTTTCTAGAAAGCAGCTATGAATATGTTTAATTGTTTCAATAATTTTTTAATAAAAATGTTAAATTGTTTCAAAATAATAATATTCTTTATATTTCTCAGTAAATAGAGTAACTGAGTAATTTTTATTACAAGATCTTACTGACTATCGCGAGATGTATTTGATATATTTACAAAGGAAAAGTTGCGGTCTGTTTGCCTTTTAAGGACAGATGTCAATTAGAAAATCTCAATTATAGTTTAGTAACTGGAAATGGTAACTAAAATGAGAGCTGCGCTTCTATTCCTATGGATTTCGGTTTATACACACTTACCTTCTGTGTATATTGCTAAGTTCGAATGTACACATTCGATGTCTTGTTTAGTTTGTATTCTCAAGCAAAATTCAAAACAAATACGTATAAGGTTGCAGAGTCATTAATAATTTTCTGAAGCAGGAGACGTGAAAAAAGTGCAATGCATTCGCCGGAACTCGAACCCTGTACCTCTCGAATACGTGTCGAGCTTCCAGTTACACCACGAAGGGATGTGGAAAGAAGTGATGAAATACCTCATAAGATTACTATTATTTTGTATTAATCAGTTATTTAAAATTTCAGCTTTTACTTTAACTTCTCCTTTCCGCTCTTTCACCAGAAATGTAAACGAGTTAGAGAGGAGATTTTGGGACTGCAAGACAGAACGTGTTCCTGCCTCTCGAGGCCACGTTAGTTTGGTTCTATCATCTCGGTTAAGTTTGTAATTATTTGGTTTTGCGTTATTTGCTGCCGACATAGTGTTATACCGGTTAGAGAAGTTTTGAGCCAGCTTCGATTTAAATTTAATTTTGTAATCTTTCACTACTACTACATTTTAATTTTAATTCGACTGTAACTTTTAGTTTCCTTGCCACAAATGGTGGTTAATCCTGTGAACACGAGAAGTGCATTTTTGTTCTAAGTTCTGTTAAATAAAAAGGTTGTTTTAAAACTTTTCAAATCTCTATAGTTGTTTCAGACGGAACTATGATTCGCTTTACGTCTGTTAGAACTTTGACTAGTTTATGCTTCCAAAGCAAGTCAAACACTATGCATTTTCTTTTTTTAATATGCGTATTTTTTCATTCCCTGTTTGACAAGATAATCTGTTGAAGGTAATAAGCAATATCGAATTTGACTAATAGATAACAATTGAGGCTTTTTCTGCTCTCGAATCTTCTGTCACAAATGCAGGCGCCAAAATAAACGAGGATAAAACCAAACTAATGGAAATTTACCCAGCATTTGATAAGCTATCGTAACTCAATGTGCATTAACGGCTACACCTTTGAAAATGTTGATGAATTTAAATACCTTGGTACTGTAATTAATGACAAAAATAAGTTAAGATCAGAAACTGACAGTTGAATTATAATGGCTTATAAATGCTTCTTTGGGGAAAGAAGACAATTAAGATCTAACCTTATAATTCGCAAAACAAAACGACGAATATATAAGACACTATTACGACTTGTTTTACTTTGCGCTGGTGGAATGTGGATTTTAAATAAAGGCATACAACCAAAGAACCTCTATGTAAAGAAGGAAAGGCTCCATAGACGTAATGTAAACCACTTTGTCTGCAACGCCGCTACAAAGAAAAGGGAACATTCGCCAAGGGATTTGGCGACGGAATCTTTTGGCGAGAATTTCTCCTCTGTGATGTGCCGGTTCTTTGGTACCTTGTCGACATTTTTTCCCCTCCGCGACGTGTATAGGAAATTGAGGAACACGGGTTAAGATGAATCGTTCTTTGACTTGTCGCGATAATTTAAACTCGGAAATGATGAAATATTAGGTGAAGTTTCATTTTCATTGGCTGTTGAACTTCCATTGTCCATATCGCTACTTGAAACCAAAGAACCTATTCTTTGTTTAAACTCTTGCTAAACGTAACGGTCGAACCTGTCCAAACCAACTTCGACATTCAGCTTCGAGCTTTGGCGCTTTTTGGCGACAGACATTTCACGCATGCGCAGTTGTTTCCCTTTTCGTTGGAAGGGAGCCACTTCTGCTTCTGCGAAGTTTTCCTTCTTAACAGTACATATTCTTTGATACAACGCTCACTGGACATGTACTATGAGAGAAAAACTGCATAGCAATTTTGCCCCAGCACAGGAAGGGAGACGTAGGAGAGCAAGATTTAGCTTTGAATTGTAGCAGGCAGGTAACCACAAACAACGCAAGTCATCCGTAGTAACAGATTAAGATGTCTGAGCCATGTTGAGAAAGAAGTTTTCCAAAAGATAATCCCACAAAGATTTAGACATTCAAAAATTCTGAGGAATCCCGAGCTAAAGGAAGACTACCGACTATATGATTAGATGACATTGAAAAAGACTTAAAAACTTGGAGAAGTAAAAATTGCAAAGGGGCCACTGTAGTTAAAAGACGCTGGAAGGACCTGAAGACAGTCAAGGCCTGTAATGATCTGTTGTGAAGAATAGGCAGAAATACTTTAACATTCACAGTGGTAATCCTTATATATGTTTCCGGTATCAAAAATATATGTTATGGAAATTTCCATTTAAAATACTGACATATAAATACGTTGATATGAATAGCAATTAGTAGAAGTTTCTTTTCTATGTCTGAGCACCTATTACATTTACTTACTTTATAGTTTATATGTCACTGAAAATCTTTACAATTATATGGCGTAGACTCGTAGCTCAAACGCTTCTAAAAAGCTTCTTTGGACTAATCTTAACTTTGTCCAAATATAATCAGGAAAATAACATCACATTTTGAAATGCTGCGTATTTTCATATTACATACATGGGTCCATGCTTTCATATATATATAAACCAAAACGATTAGAATGTTATGCTACCACAGCTCATTAGCATAATCCAAAAATGGAATAACGTTAGTCTTCTCTTTACTGTAAAGGATCATAAGCTCTTGTTAGACAATCTTTTGTGCTTAATCTACCTAATTGTTTCCTTTGTCAGAAAATGAAAGACCACCCTCTCTACACCACCCTCGATCTCTCGTTGCTCCCGCATCCCTCTCTGAGATCGATAGAGGCAGCGAATGGCCTTGACCGGCATCTTTTGCAGGCATGCGCATTGCTTGTTTATACCCACCAGTAATGGCGGAAAGTTTGGAGAAGAGGTTAGCGAATTTTTATTATTCGTGCAAATTGCGATATTGTTGCCAGGTGTTAGAAATGAAGTTTCCTTACCAGGACTAAAAGTATATAGAATTGTTATTAATCTGTAAGAATTTCAAACTTGATTCTTGAGATCCTGTGATTTGTTACCGTCTGATATTTACTCTTTGGAATACCATGAATGAAGTCAAACAGGTTTTCTCTATTATGAAAACTACGCTAATGAAAATTCTTTCAACTGAATATGTTTTCTTATTTGCCTTGTAAGCTTCTCTTAGGGTATATTTTCATTTTCTTTTCTTTCCTTTTTTTAGCCCAAAGCGGTGTTAGCCCAGAAGGGCTATTAGTCTCGGAACGACATTTTGCTTCGAATCACTTTTCAAATTGTTGCTACCAAATATTATCGCCCTGCGTTACATTTAAAGAAATTAAATAATGATGTATCTGCATGAATGTATGTATGTTTCTCGCATTGTGAAAAAAACAACGGTATCTAGAGCCAACAAATTTGGAATAACGTAGCCTTTGAAAGCCCGAATTTTGATTTTTGACTTTTTCGTATCTTGTAAAACCTTTAACGAATTTTCGATTAAAAAACCCAACGATTTTAAAGCAAGCAGTGGTAACACTGTACGTAATAACACATTTTTATCTCCAACGCGAGACTATGTACCGGAATTTCTAAATACTTTTAGCCCAAAAGCGAGCGTTTATCTAAATGCTCTCGAAACGTGTATGTATGTGTAAATGAAAAAATCGCTTCTTAATGTAAAACCTGAAAGCTTCCACTTTTTTCTCTTGGTATATGTTCCTCTCTTCCATCACATATTTTTCATTTCTTTTAAGCTGGTTTTCTTTCTTTTTGTTTTCTGTAATATTATCGTTCTATTTACGTTCATTTTCTGTAATATTACTTTTCCGTTTACGTTCATTTTCTGAAATATTATCTTTTCATTTATACTCATTTCCCGTAATATTATTTTTCCGTTTAATCTTAATATATAATCATTTTATTAATCAGCTTTTTTTCTTCGTTCTTTCGCTTCATTGTTTGTTTCTTTCTTTTGCTTCTTCTTTTTCTCATTTATTCCGTTTTAATTTCTCATGTTACATGTCAACTTTCTTCTTTTTAACTTAAAAATTAAACTAATCAGATAATTTGTTTCTTCCTTTCGTATCCATTCTTCTGTCAAAATTCATTATTAAGTATTGATTCTTTCATTTTTAGATCGCATTTCACTTCTTATTCTTTTTTAATTCTTATCTCATTTCCACTTCTTCCTTTTTCTTTTATTCATTCCTTTATCTTACTCTTTTAAATTTTCTTTTATCACGAAAATTTATTACTTTCTCATCATAATTAAAAAAACGTATTTAGAAAAAAAAAAGATTTTAACTTAGAAAGCCTGCTCACTGCTGAATATTTTATAATAACTTAAGGATCTAGAAAATTCTGACTTTCGGTATCGACTTTGAATAAAATTCATTAGATCCTTTTACAAAACGCCAAAAATTGGGGGAACAAGAATTCAAAAATGAGAACTAATTGTGAGAACAACATATCCGGATATTCAAAAAGTCCGGATAATTGAATCAACTTTTTTCCTATTTTAAAATACTGCAATTCAAGTGAAGAAATTTTGTATTTTTCATTTATAAAATTTTATTTCATTTAGTCTTATGCAACTAAAAAGTTTTATTTTCAAAATAAAAATACACTTTTTCTATTAAATGAAATCCTAAAATTCTTTTTTATTTGTCTAATTCTATAACTGTCTATTTTTTATTTTAACTAAATAAAAGGTGGAAATTAATTTGCGTTCAAATGAATTCATAAGCTTATTCTCATCTTCATTGCACTAAAATTTAAAAAAATTAATTAATTTGTATTTGATTAAAGCAAAACTACTTGTTACTAGTACACTGATAAACTAGAATATTATCAAAATTAATTGCACAACACATAATTTAAAATTTTTGCACTTGCAGTTTTTAATAAAATTTTCATTTTAAACAAAATAAAGAAAAATTAGAACAAGCTATGACTATCAGATCCATGTTTCATGTAGAAATGGTGGAAACACCAGAATTTCACCGCATGTCATTAGTTCCGCGGCCCTAAATGTACAGTTCCTCCACAATTTTGAGGGAGAAACCAGTTTACTCCACTGGCATTTCAGCTTACCTGCTTTTGAGTGTACACCTAACAAACCCCTCCAGCAGTGGATTCTCCCAACTACAAAACCTGGGGCAAAAGCCAAAATAGCAGATCAGCCAGGCACTTGTTACTTAATATTGTACAGCTATAGGTAGAACACATGAAGGAAAAGGCGTGTATTAACGTAACAAAACATCTTCTTCCATAATATTAACACCGGAAGGCAATCAATAATATGTGCTGTTATACAACAGTAGTACGCGATATAGATGTAAAATATATGAACAATTTGCTGTGAATACGAGTAGATACGTTAAAACGCGCGAGTATTGACACTAAGTAGTTCAAAGCAAGCACTAAGAGTTTTCCGTACGCATTCTTTTGTAGTTTTATTGCACAATCTATTGGCAGGCCACACTGACAAGTTGACATCCGCTGGTTTGGTCAGTTGCCACCTTTCAGTGAAGAAGTATTTAAATGCATAGTAATCCTTGTCCCGTACATTTCTGTACTCACATATATAATTGCCGCTTTTTAAATATGCATAGCTAGCTAAGAAAATGTCCATAATCAGTTAGAAGTGAGTCCGAGTTAGTGATTTTAACTTTGTACTATTTTTCGGGATCAGGATTCTTCTTTCTGTATTTGCTGCCAATCCAGCCACTTGTCTAATAACTTGTGTTCTATCATCAGTTTTAACCTATAAATAGGCAACAGCTTTGTGATACTGCACATGCCGTTTTCTTGGTCTTGGCTGCTTTGTTTGGATAGAATGTCGCCTGTTAGTTGTCCATGATACCTATGGGGGCTACAACCCAAGATTGTTGTGGATGCATGTTGTCTTGGATTGTCTGTTGCAAGTTTTGAACCTGTCGAACTAAAGAGCTTTTGCTGTGGTTGACACCTCTTGGTGCTGAATTGGAGGCTGAATCGGAATACATATAACCCGCCTTTAGTAGCTAGACGGTTTATTTAACAGCTGTCTTCAGGGCCGTGAGCTCTGCCTGAAAAGCCAAGTTGAACGAACCAGGTTTGCATTTCCATTCTTGTATAGACTGTCCAGTGTTTAGTGACTAAATCCACTTCCCGTGCCACTGTCCGTCTTGGAATCATCAGTAAAATTCCCTCCATGTAAGGCTTCAAAGGCGTAAACGTGAAATATTTGGTTATGTTGATAAATAAGCCGGACGAAAGAGCAGCGAAGTGAACCTGCCAGCTCATAAAATTATTTCTTTCAATTTGTGTCATTTTGGAAACTGAAATATAAAAACGTTTTAAACAAATTTTACATGACTTTAAGCTTTGCTTTTATTCAATTTATTGTACCTAATTGTCCGTAAGCTGATTTGATAAAAATTCGCAAAATATCAATTTGAAATATAACAAAATTATAAATGGAAATTTATGCATATTTGTGGCTCGGTTTCTAAGGGATTAGTGGACAGAAGAGACGAATCTACGTTACTGGATTATTCAAATCTCTTACCGGTAAAGCCGTATATATACGGTCTAGAATATTTTTTGTGACATCTTTAAGAAAATATAAATATGTGCATCTTGAAGCATGTGCAAGAAATTAAGGCAATCTATTACATACAAGGATGTTCAGAACATCCATTATAAACATGTCCAAAACGTTAAGGCAATCCATGTCCATATATCCAGGTATAACGTACCCGGAGCATTTTGGGATTAATATAAAGACAATACTTCTTTCTTATGGAAGTTTTAGGAAATATGGGATACATACCGCTCGGAGAGTTTTAATTGAACTATTTGTGATGTACACCGATAGGTATGATTATTTACAATGAAGTATTAACAAATGAAAAGTGACAATGTAGTTAGTACATCTTTGCATCATACTTTCACATCATCTTTCTTCTTAACCTTTTCCCAGAGGTTGGAGCATATATGTCCCATGCATTGAGTGCATTAAATAAGACCTTTAAGATCACGAGACTTAAATTTGCTGACTATATTTGAGTGGGATGTGGAAGAACCTATCAGATGGTTTTTTTAACTTCCCTGCCTGAATATTTATTCAAATGGCTACAGTGAATAAAAAATTAAAAGTCTATAGCCCACTGGAAAAGGTTAATTCGAAGCGTGCACTCAGCGTCCTTCTCGTCAACATCTTGCCTCTCTCCTCTCTCCCTGTCCAATCGTGTTGTGTTCTCGAATTCCTGACACACATACTGTATGTGGCTCGTTTTTAAGGGGATTGGTAGACAGAAGATACGAATATACGTTACTAGATTTATAAGGTATTTTCTCTCTTCTTTTCGCATGCTTTCGTGGTGTAATTGGGAATATAATCGACGTGTATTCGAGAAGTTCAGGGTTTCAGTACCGGCGAGGACAGTGCCCATTTTTCATGTCTCCTGCTTCAAAAAAACCTAAGGTACAAACACTGACTCCAGAACTAAAAAGCGTTGGTGGACGATCATTCGTCACCACAAGGATTTGGCGATTGGGTACCCTAATTCCCAGCCGCCATTGAAAAGGGCAAGTATATACGGTTATTTTCTTCCTCTTTTCCGCACGCTTTCGTGATGTAATTGGAAGCATACAAGACGCATATTCGAAAGGTCCAAGGTCTGAGTACCGGCGAGAGCACTGCGCATTTTTCGTGTCTACTGTTTCAAAATAACATAATAACTCTGCATATTATTTAATTGAACTATCTGTGATGTACACAGATGGCTGTGATTATTTACAATGGAGTATTAACAGATGAAAAGTAAGAATGGAGGTGGTACGTCGTTGCGTTATCGCCATACTTTCACAGCATCATTCTTGCTAATCGAAGCTGGCACTCACCTTCTAACCCATCATCCTCTTGACTCCCTCTCTCTGTCCAATCGTACTCCTAATACGCACATGCATTATTTAACATTATATAAACCTTAAAACTTTAAAAGAACCTGCAGAGTCATTAACAATTTCTTGAAGCAGGAGACATGAAAAATAAGCAATGCCCTCGCCGGGACTTGAACCTCTGGAATACGAGCCGAGTGTGCTGACCATTACACCACGAAGGCATGCTAAGAAGTGGGGAGGAGAAATACCTTATACACTCTTTTTGAAAGCAGAATAATTTCAGATAAAGTAAATAAATTTGATACAGATATATTTAATGTCCAAGAAAACCCTTACTGTTTTCATTTCTTTTTGAAATCTACATTCCGTTTAAATGGTTTTTGTGTCAATCTATTCCTATAAGTGAACTTCTTAGCAAAACAAAAATATCTTCATAAAAATAGAATTTGTTTACAACGTGAAATGTCTTCCATCATGACATTTCCATTGCTGTATGCATGACGACTAGCAATTATAATATCCCTCCCAGTATAAACCAGTAACTATCGTTTGTTGGCTTATTTCCATGTAATCAATAAAGCGTTTCAGACCACTTAAGTTGCAACTTTCGATAATATTGTAGATTAATTTCCTTTCTAGATGAAAATTATCGCAAATAATCTCCTACTACTATCTGGAAAAGGTTTTATTCTAACCAATGAGTTGTACTTGTAAAGCTCGGATAAAGCTTCTTTCCCAGTATTGATTTTTTAATTTCTAGAAATTTATTATTCCCGGAAATTTCCCGGGAACATTAAATTGCGCAGGCTATAAGGTCAAAAAATCCCAGAATACGCATGTTTAATGATCTGAAGGGCACAGCTAAAGCGTCGCAACTCAGTCTGAACAAAGTTTGAGCAACCTTTTCCTCAAGGTATTACAATTAGTGTTGAAACTTATGTAATTCTGAAGCAGCAATTTGAAGAAATTATGAAGATACTAAAACCACATTTACCTATTTTATCTGAAGCAAAGAGAGTATTTATTTACCAAAAATTTGACAACGTATCTTTTATGATTTAAAAAGTATTCCTCCAAGCAAATTTGAAAAAATATCTTTTGGTATTTCTAATGCATGTAGAACTATAACTTACAATGCTAAAAAATTTATTGTTTATATCAGTATCAAGATGCCAAGATTTTTTTACATACCAGTATTTCATTTACCAAAATAACAATAAGAAGAAAAATAATTTTGCATTATACCTTTTATGAGAAAATATGTATTATTTCAGATAGCGTACTTTAACATTTTATAGTGTCCTGAAAACCATTAAATTTTTATGTTTAGCAAAAAAAAAATATTGATTTTTTAAATTTTTTCAAATTTAATTTACGAATCTGTATCATCCCAATTACTCAGAGTAATTTAAACTGTATTATGTTTCAGTTCAAAATCTATGTAACACATATCTAAGCAAAAATATTAATATGTGAGAATCTAAATTAAAAAAACATTATCTGCATCTTTAAATATTTTTCCCATTTGGCACTAATTAGGAAACTTCAAATGGAAATGAGGCAGATTATTCACTGTTAAAGGCATTCAACACGAGCTTGCTTCTTAATAGTACTTAATTATAACTAAATTAAAGGCTATTAATTTCGTTTTGGCATTTTTCGTTGATTCTCTATGACCGGCGAAACACTTTTTAAATTGTTGCCACCAAATATTAGAGCCGTGTTTACATTTAAAGAAATTAAATAATGAAGGAATCTGCATTAATGTATATATTTTTCTCGCATTGTGATAAAACAAGGGTACCTAGCTCCATCACATTTTGAATAACGTACGTCTCCAACCAAAAATGGATATCCGGAAACTCGAATTTGGAATTTGGTTTATTATTTATTTCATACTTTGTAAAGCATTTATGTGTTTTTAATTAAGAAAATCAACGATTTCAAACTATCAATGGCAACACAGTACTGAAAAATACATTTTTCTCTCCAGCGCTTGAGACTGTTTATCGAAAATTCAAAAGATATGCTCTTATATATATAAAATATATATATATATATATAATATTATATTCAATACATATATTATATTATATTCAATATATATAACTATTTTTTTATTTTGATCAGCCCAGGCATTACAATATCATAGGTAAATCTGTGTTACGTGTAAATTCAGAAAACAAATCTGTTTTTGAAAAAGGTTTACTCGTTAGCCAAAGGGGCATTAGACCCAAAGGGCTATTATTCTCAAAATGGCATTTTGCGTCGTTTCACGTTCTGCAATGATTCACTTTTCAAACTGTTGTTTGCAACTTTTGTAAATATCATCGCCGGGGATTATATTTAAAGAAACTAAATAATGAAGAATCTGCATGAATGCTTGAATGTTTCTCGCATTGTGAAAAAACAACGGGAAGTAGATTCATCAAATTTTGAATAACGTAGTCCTCCAACCGAACATGGGCCCTTGGAAGCTCGAATTTTGGATATCGAATTTGTTTTATTACCTATTTCAAATTTTGTAAAACTTTAACGAATTTTTAATTAACAAACCCAACGATTTCAAAGCAAGCAATGGCAACACTGCACTGGAAAAAAAAATAATAATTTGTCTCCTGCACGAGAGTATCTATCGGAAATTCTAAAAATATGCTGTTTCTAAATACTTTTAGCCCAAAGGCGAGCGTTAATCCATATAGGCTCTCGAAACATGTATGCGTGTGCAAATGAAAAAAAAAAAAAAAACCGCTTCTTAATACAAAACCTGAAATCTTTCACCTTTTTTTCTTCTTGTTATAAGTTCTACTATTCTATCACATATTTTTCATTCCTTTTAAGCAGTTGTTTTTTTCTTTTTGTTTTCTGTAATATTACTTTTCCATTTATGTTCGTTTTCTTGTAATATTATTTTTTGTTTACGTTGATTTTCTGAAATATTATCTTTCCATTTATGTTCATTTTCGGTAATATTATTTTTCCGTTTACGCTTAATACAATCATTTTATTAATCAGCTTTTTTCTTCTAAAGATATGCTGTTTTTTAATATTTTGTGATATTTTTACATATTGATGTTGAATTGAATTTTATGTGGTTTAAGGGCGAGGAACATGATATTTAATAAGTAAAGGTACCACACAAAACGTTAAAAAAAGTCCTTTTGGACATAATATAAAATCTGAAAGCTTTCAGATTTTCTTTTTTTGTCATTTTTATTTTCTTTCTTTTTCGTTTTATTGTGAAATGGACCATACTTAC
The DNA here is from genome assembly GCA_000611955.2 of Stegodyphus mimosarum. Classification (NCBI taxonomy): domain Eukaryota; kingdom Metazoa; phylum Arthropoda; class Arachnida; order Araneae; family Eresidae; genus Stegodyphus; species Stegodyphus mimosarum. The sequence continues at coordinate 202,940 of KK116988.1, forward strand.
GAATATATTATAGTTATGTGTTTTTTTTTCAAATTATATATATATTTTTCGGAGACATAATTATTACTATATTTTTAATATAGTTTCCTTCCATGCGAATCTGGATGAACAATATTTTTAGTTTCAAATGAGAAAAGGTGCAATTAGAATAATTTTCAGAGTTCGCGAGAGGTGTATTTTTTAAAGATTCCTTCTAGACAAATACTATTTAGAAAATGGTTATTTTATTTTCTCGGAATTATTGAAAATTTTCGATAATTTTTAAATGCGTGATTTTTGGGAATTTGAAGTGCTGTTTGATAGCTATGCAATTGTTATACAATATCTATGCTATTTAGAGTACGAAGATAATGATCTGAAAAGAAAATGGATTAAAAATGCTAAATTTCGGAAATAAAAAATTTCATAAAAATTTAGCTAAACATAAAAATTTAGCTAAATTTTCGAACAACTTTATTAATTCTGCTCAGAGCAAGTCACGATCATCATATATTAATCTTAAAATATATAACTAAAAAATTTAGAAATCTCTTTTTTAAAGTCTTTTATTATGTGAATGGCAGATAAAACAGCAACTCCTTTGACACTGCGAAAAGGTCACAGATTTGCCCGTATGTAATTATTTTCTCCTTAGTACTACATCTTTGCATGCTATTGTAAGTAATCTGACCTTGAAAAATGCAAAAAGTTAGAAACGTGTTACGAATGCTAAAAACAGTTTTTAAAAGAAGTCTCACTTTTGGCTTATGGCCAAGAAACATTGCACTTTTCATTCTACAACACGCGAAGCCTAATATGTCGGAAAAACGAAGTTTTTGAGCGATATGTTCTCGTATTAGCAAACGTTTTACCTCATTATAAAAATAAATATATTAATAATAAAGAATTATGAAATAGAAAGATCTTTCAACTATCCATAGTCAAATTATCATAAATTTGATTGTGCTACTTTGACTGACAGAGAAAAACTTTATTACTCATGTCATGCGTGTTAGACAGGCATTATCTTAAAATAAGTTGCTGTAATCTCGTCAAAGCTCTAACTTGCTACTTTAACCATCACATTTAACTACCGGAAAGGACGTTCTTTCAATAGAAAACTCGACAGTTATTAACGTTACACATCATGAAGTTTAGGTTAGGTTAGGTTAGGTTATTCAAATATGGCAAACGCCAACCGCTATCTGCCTAGGAAGAAGGATGACGCAGTGGAGGAGTTTGTAAGAGAAATTGGCTCGAATTCATATTACACATGGGGAAACCATGAATATCATACGTCCAGACGGTTCTCCTGAGGTTCTCCTTTTTCCAGAATAAAAATACCAGTATTCAACGGTTTTACACCACTCGGTCACTAG
>KK116989.1:0-20770 GCA_000611955.2 Stegodyphus mimosarum
TGTTCTGCCTGTTGCAATAACTCAGAATCGATTCTGTTTAAAGCTGAAGAACTTTCATGCAAACTACATTTTTAAAACATTATATGGAATTACGGAAGGGCCGAATTTATTTGCGCAAAGAAACTTCGAATTTAATGTTATTTATTCCTGTGATAAGTTCTGGAAAATTTGTATATGTTTGTTCAGAATCAATTCGTCGCCAGGTGTACAAGGAATTGAGGAATATACCGTAAAAATTCAAAGAACGTTTTCGTGAAAAGATTCGTTCTTTGACAAAACTTTTCGGAATAATTTAAACTCGGCTTTTCGTAGATTTTGTTATTCAAAATAAATAATCCATTAATTAATCTAGTTGCGCAGATCCCTGATTTGATTTGCGTCGATACGGCGACGAAAAAATAGTGTCATAGAACTCTGAATTCTCGATAAACCTGACCTTAGACCTTCGACACCGGCTCTGCAGCTATTTAGGATACCAGCAAAATGATATATATGATTGATAGGTCTTGTTTCCCTCTACGGAGTGCGTAATAGCAGACCGCACATTCAGTTGAACAATGTTAAACGAATTACGCACACTGCGCATGCCCAGAGGAGAATTACGCGCAATTACGACTTTGGCGTCATTTTAAAAGAAAATGAATATGGTATATGGTTGATGTTCAGTTATCTAGACGTAAATAGTTCGGGGTTTTAAAACTTGTTAGGTTGTACGTTGCTTCATTACTTAGGTGTAAATATCAATTGTAAACTTCCCAAATTTTCGTTTAAGGAAGAAATAGGAAACATTACATGATGTTGTTGATTGATTGTACTTCTGAGGAATGAAAGCAATCGATTATTTACCATGCGTTCCATTCGTAAATACTTTAACAACTTAAGGAATATATCTAGTTTAAATTATTGAATTATAGCCAAAGAAATTATTACAAATAACTGATACTAAATGCAATGTTTATGAACAAAATAAACCAAAATGAAATGAAACAGAAGCGAGTGCAATAAGCACAAAGAAAGTGGCCATAGTATTGCAATCGTAAAGAGTCGCTAAGTCCTGCATGACGAACAGGCTTGTGTAGGGTTTGTTTATTTTTATTCGCCAGTATTTTCTCCCACGCCAACGGTACACTATTGAGCAAGCGAAATTCGTTAACATTGATCAACACAATGTGCGGTTTGCCATTACGCGGCCTGGACAAGGTCGGAAACGAATGAAAACTGCTTCTGAAGATCGGTATCTGGCATTAACTGCCCGTCGTAACAGAAAGTCTACTGCTCGCCAGTTAAGTTCAGAGCTTGCAGCCGCCACTGGAACTGTTGCATCACGGCAAACAACCTCGCCAGTATTTTCTCCCACGCTAACGGTACGCTATTGAGCATGCGCAGTAAGCGAAATTCGTTAACATTGATCAACTCAATGTGCGGTTTACCATTATGCCTACGGGGTCGCTTTCCCGAAAATAGATAAAGAAATAGTTTGGAAGGAAGCGTTCAAATACCAGCATTTTAAAAGCTGAGACACAGCTTTCTAGTATTAGCTTTTTTTCTCCAAAAACTAATTCTTTAACAATTACCTAAAATACGTATCATGGTTACAGGTTTATGATATAATAGACTTGGTTAGAAACCGAATATTCTGTACTTTAAAGGATGAGAGGGAAAATTAAATTTAAATTAGTGATTCATTAAATTTAGAACTGAGTGAAAACACCAAGAAAAAGAATCCAAATTAAAAAAGGGGAAACCATGAGGGCAATAACCCTTCTTACCAAACTAATACTTTACTTGTACCAGTTACAAGTTTATCCAGTGACACACAGTTTATAAAACAAAGTTTACCCCAAAAACATCCTTGAGAAGTTGTACTTAAAAATTCAAGAATTTAATTAAGACATTACACACATCACACTATACAATTAACAATTAATAAGTCAAGTTCTGAAGTTCAGTAATGCACAGCTGAAAAAGATTAATTACGTAGAAGATGCTCAACTGAATTTGCTATATGCAACAGAGAAGCAATGCTTCACATCATGCATTATACTCCGCTTTCATTGAAAATTCACTTTCATTTCAGTCACTCTGCACTGACTCGCTAAAATCACAAATGATTAAAAACATAGTAACACTTCTTAGATATTTGGAGTGAAACTCGAAATGAGAAGAAAATGCGAACTATCATTGGCTAATTATCGAATAAACGTATCACTGGCTCTCTTGAGTTCAGTATCAGAGTGACCAAATTTATACATCAAATTTACTTTATACGTTTATACAGTTTATTCATGCACCTTATTTACTTTTATTTTATACGAATCTATTTTAGAAAATCAGACTGTTGTCGATTTGTCCAACATGATTTTTTATTCGTCCAACATTATTTTTTTTAGTCCAGAAGGGCAATTTGCCCAGAAGGGCTATTGATTTCGTTTTGGCATTTTACGTTAGTTCACTATTGACGACATTTCACTTTTCAAACTTCTGTCACTAAATATTAGAGCCCTGTATTACCTTTAAAGAAATTAAATAATGAATATAATCTGCGTAAATGTATGTATGTTTCTAGCACCGTTTTTAGCTAGAGACATCAAATTTTGAATAACGTAGTCTTCTACTCGAATATGGGCATCCGGAAGCCAAATTTGGAATTTGTTTTATTATCTGTTTTATATTTTGTAAAACTAACGAATTTTTGATTAGCTATCTGAACAACGATTTCAAAGCGAGCAATGGCAACACCGTAAGAAAAAAAAATTCTAAAAGTATGCTCTTTTAAAAGTATTTTATGGTATTGCTGTTGAATTCAATTTTTGGCTTACGTGCGAAGAACATGATATTTAATAAATAAAGGTAACACACAAAACGTTAGAAAAACTCCCCTTTGGGCGTAATATAAAATCCGAAAGCTGAATACTCAGACTTTTTGGGAACACATTTGTATGTGAACAACTTTTTGTAATTATTATATTTATTATTACACTAAAAATACATTTAACTATTCTTAATCGTAAAACAATCATAAACCAACCGATACCATAGCCAAACCTCTACTCTGACAAAAAAATCGTGTTTTGGCATCCATATGTATCCTTCTTCAGTCCTTTAAAATGTCTCGATTTTGAAAGTACGCTCCTTAAGTATCATTCTAAGTGTTGTCCTTTAGCACAAACTCCAAACCAGTAACATATAAATTTGAGTAATACCTTATTCTAAGAACTATGACAAAATATTTTTACCTGTGAGGGGAAAAAATTCGGTTCTATTGCTGCGGAAATTTCCTACATGAGTATGGGAAATGCAGTTATCGAAAACCAGTAACACTTTTCCTGTTTTATCTGAAAATGTTTCCCATGGTTTTTTATTGGCCCAAAGCGGAATAAAAATGAAAGATAAGTTGAAAACGTTTCTTTTGTTTCCACACTTTTGAATAACTGTCATAATTATCTGGTAAGGTTTTGAAGTCTATGCTTAGATTTTCCTTCAAAAAGTACTTTAACATTTTCTTTCTCCTGCACGTCATTTGCAAAGTGTTCTGTTCGTTGTTCCATACTCCTTTTTCCTCGCTACAAATTACCCTTTTAAAGAAAAATCTTTTCGGAAAATAAATGATAAAATAACCCCATTTCATATCGCCTGAACGTGTTATTTTCCTTTCTTAAAAACTTTCATTTCGTTTCATGTTATTTTTCTTTCCATCTGTCAAGCTTTCTTCATAAACAAACGAAGTTTCACCAGACGCTAAAATGAAGCTTTTTTAGCCTTTTTGACTAATTGGTAGACTCTAGCCATGTACAGGCGTTAGCCACAACTAAGCTGGAAGGTGTGTTACACGGAAGCTGTGGCCCATTTATTATGGAGGCACTTAGTGGGCCGCCGTTGCCTCCTATGAAGAGACAAATTACATCCATGCCTTCTCCAAGATTCGAAACTAGACAGTATTCGGAGCCACTAAGTACATCTGAGCAGCAATAAAATGAAGCTAAAAAGAAAATTATGGCAATGTCGGAGAAAGTTTAATTGTTTTCGAACTACCTTCAGTTACTCTGAGTTTCTAATGAAATACCTGATTTTTCCTTTTTCATAAGTGTGAAGCTTACGTAACGTCATATTTACACAAAACTTTAAATTGCTACTTGATAAGCGGAAAATAAGTAAAGGAAAGGATATCCGTTGAAAACTGCAATTAACAACTGAAAGCTGGAACGGAATAATATCCACTATGCCTCAAGACATGTCACATAATGAAATAGATTTATGTGAACTTAAGAAGATGTTTGTTCCGTGATGTTTCTTTAATGAGGTTCCTCACGCGTTTCAATGCAAACTAACAAATCCTTGATACATTAATCCCACCAATTAGGTAAGTAATACTCGCTGCAAACCCATTCACAACTCGAATTTTACGTAAGTCGAATTTGTAAATTACTTAAATGTATAAGGTCGTGCTTGACCAAGAACTATTAACTCCATCATACATGAAGCAAATTATCGTAACTGTAAACTATGCAAAATCTTTAATAACCTTTTTTATTAAACAGAAATTAGAACATAATGCACGTTTCTGTATTAACAAAACCAACTACAACTCGCTGTGATGCAACTAAAGGAACAGTAAATTTCAATTCAAAATACAGGCTGGTAGTTAAGGACTGCACAATTAAATTTTAGTCTAAGCTGCCTCAATAACTCTAAACAGCATATCAAATTTAAATGTTTAGCGATAACGCCAAGCTGAATAATTAGAAATGCCTTAGAGCTGGCAGAAACTAACATAACGTGCCTGCAAAAAGCAGAAGGCTTACAATCGACAAACCTCAGTTTAAATACGAACGTATTTACATGTATTGAGGAAACGGAAAGCAGAGGTTATAATAAAGGCTGAAATTATAAATAACTGGTTAGATTTAAGTAGTAGACCTATATCTTTCTCTAACAGAATTTAAGTAATGAAGGTCTTTGCCAAGAATTTAAAGTCTAAGCTTAAGACATCATCCAACCTTTGCAAACATGGGTTCAAAAGTGTAAAACTAAATTTACAGTTTTACAGAAGATTTATTTCCGGTGGATATAGCTTCATGATATCACTATTTTTTAAAAACATCTCATCTTCTTAAAGGCATCTGGAAGGAAAAATATTTGAACGAAAATATACTTAGCATTTTATGCAATTCAACTTCATCAAAACCTTTCATACAATTTGCATTTTTCCTATCATCTCTTTCTCAAGCTTTCTCACCAGCATCATAACGTATTCAAGAGCGTATGCAATTGTAGATATAAGATATTTCTCAACTACCCCCTAAATGAAATCCTACACTTAGAAATACTAGACCTAAAAAAACACCTCGTTTCAAGACTGTACCTAGTGTGCTAAGCTTAAATTTTGATTAAAATTTCCTGTTGGCTGAAACTAACGTCATATGTTTGCGAAAGGCAGAAAGACACTCTGTCTTATACTCTAAAAAACTCAGTTGGTTAGCGCCAATAAAATTGGACGCTGTATTTTTGGGATCTTATCTCTCATGCGTGCAGTAGGATTTTACCACCAAATTTTACAGGCATACGCTGCTATTCTTAATAATGCACGCTTATAAAGTTCCTTCACCACCAGTTTGAAGACATTTTTCATTTGATTCAATTTATTAACTATTTTTTAAGTATTCTATGGGTGGAAGCCAGGATAACTTTTCGTCTAGGATTAGACCTAAGTTTTTCAGTTCTTTAACTGGTTTGATGTGGTTGCCTCCAATAACAATTTTAGAAGGTCTTAACTTAGAACTTCTATATGGAAGAAAGAGCAGTGCGGATTTATCTTTGGCGAATTCAAGTTTATATCTTTTGGTCCATTGTAAAAGCTTCGAAATCGACCTGTTATCTCGTTGTTCAATCTGGACTACTGAGGATCCAGAGATCATTAATATTAGATCGTCGCCATAAGCTGGAGCTTTTGTGCCTTCGGCTAATTAAAGTTCTAATGTCGTGTTCATTATAATATTCCAATATAAAGTGCCTGAATTTGAACCCTGTACACATCCCTTTTCTTGTTTTTTTTTTTCTACTACTATACCTTGATAATCATAAGTGATTACGCGATATCTCGTATAACCTTATACAGGTTTTGTGGGCATTTCAGACGTTTCAGTTCAGATAGAAGTGCCGTCCACCAAATATTGTTGAAGGCACTCTTTATGTCTAGCGAGATTATACAAGAGTGAAGTTAATTTTCTTTATTAGAATCAACAAATTTTATTATTTGCTGAATTGCGTCAGTAGTACCCTGGAGTAAAGCCATGTTCAGATGAGGCTAATTTGTGGTTTGAAAATAGAAAATGAATCAATCGTGACGTCCCGTTGACTAGCTGAAGGACCTCGTTGCACGAATATCTATTGCGGCTGCAAGCGTGCGTGAAATGCCTGACACTTTTCAAGGTGTTCGAAGATCCTTTCTACGGCGCTACTAAGCATATATTACTGATGGTTATATATGATTTGTAGCGTCGTAGAAGTTTAGCTTATATATGCTTCGTAATATACGCTTGGTAGCGTCGTAGAATTTTGAACATGTCTTGTCAATACTGTATTCCTGCAAAGAAGCTTTGTAAATAAACTTTACAAAATTACCTCCCATGTCCTTTTATGCGTTCGTGCCTTAACATGTAACTTTAGACCCTACATTTCTTTACAAAAAATACGTATTTTAGTATGCTCAACCACTCTTCCAAGTTTGTCTCGTGATCATAGAATCACCCTGTACAGATTTTTGTAATAATTCTTTTAAGCGGCTATCCGGTTAAATGCTAGTATCTGTAAAAAATTAACTTAAAGTAGAAAATAAGACAGCTTTGATAGTTTGATGGCAAGATTTATAAAATATGTAGTGAAACAAACTCAGCTTTTATATTTATTCAAACTGAACCTTTTAACTTAGCAAAAAAACTGAGCTTTTATATTATTATTATTATATATACATAGGCGGTTTTACTACCACTATGTCAAAATGCAAAGAATAGTAAAATAAGCAATATGAAAAAAATATTATTTAATTTGTGTTTTAGATGTAACTTAAATATCAGATGCTAATTAGATTAATTCGTAATAATTTTAGCAAGTACTTTTAAAACTAGATTACATTTCCATTGAACGAGAATGAACTGAGTAATTCGATGTTGAATTAGATGCGATCAATCTCATTAGATTTAGATTTATTATTAGATTTGGAAACTGCTGCTCCATTTTCTACATTCTGCATCGACCTGGAAATTATAGTTTCGATTTGAAGCTTGCCTTTTGTCCTTAGTCTTCCGATTTGTGTTAATTTGCTGGAAATGAACTGAATTGGCTACATCTGAATTAAATTTAAGGTTACTGTGTTTGGAATACAAACTTTAATCAATATTACTGATTAAATATTTGACCTTTCTGTTTCTGCCTTCATCCGAACTGGTTTAGTTAAATCTTGAAGTCTGCTTGTTGATATGTGAATTAATTTATTTTGGAAAGAAATAAGAAGCTGCACGAATTGTAAAAATTAAATCATTTAAAATTTTCAAGTCTCTGTAAATAATCGTCTAACATTTACAGAGACTTGAAACCTTCGAAGAGATTCAAAATCTAACATTCTATACTCATTTAGAAATCTCGTTATTAAAGCGAGTGCTCAGTGAGCTGGATACTGATACTGAAAAACTAATAGTGAAAGAAAATCTAAATTAGAAACTGACATTTCTCAAGATGTTCGCAGAAATCATCGCGGCAAAAACATCGCGGACGAAAACGTCACGAAGAAAGCAACGCAAGGCGAAAACGTCGTGATACAAAACATCGTGGGAGAAAAGAAAGCAAAGCATCACTATTCTAAAACATCATTATACAAAATATCGTCGTCGAAAATAGTGGTTCAAAAACTTCGAAGGTTAAAAACATCGTCGTCGAAAATATCGTGGTAGAAAATAAAGCAGCTACAAATCATCGCAAGACGACAATATCGCAGACATGAGTTTTTCAGGCTCTAAAAGTTATAAATGCATAATCGCGTAATGAATTGTGAGCACTAGGAGGAAAGAGGAATATTTTTACTTTTACATTTCATATTTTTGAATAAACTGATAAGTTTTTCCTGAAAAAGTAAGAAGAAGACGTAAACATAAAAAAACTGGAAATAAGTAGAAAATTAATGCAACTTATAGTACTTAATAGAATTTTAAACTTACTTCACGTATTTTAATGAATAAAGATCAACAATAAAATAATTTTTATAAACTATTACCGGTAATTTTTCATGAAAAATACAGTTTAAAAAAGAATACAAAAAGGAGGATAAGTAACTGCATGAATTAACCACATCGTTATGGACACATCGGATCCACATCGGATGTTACCGTAATGCGATGGTTTCTAAGTGCTTTATTTTTTACCACAATATTTTCAACGACGATGTTTACAAACTGCAAAGTTTTTGAACCGCTTTATTTTTGACGACGATATTTTCTACCACGATGTCTTAGAATTGCAATGTTTTTCTCTTTGCTTTCTTTTCTTCCGCGATGTTTTGTAACACTAGGTTTTCACCTTGCGTTGTTTTCTCGACGTTTTCACGATTTTTTTGCCGAGATAGTTTCGGCTGTAACCCTTCTCAAGATTACTAAAATAAAGTAATAATCTGACAATGCCGGTCTTCTAAAATAATGAAGGAATTTCAAAACAAATCAGATTCTATTAGAGTTCTATTCTTACTGAGGCTAATGAGCTATTTACTGTTCTTACAGCAAGCATCGCCAAGTTGCCGAAACTCACAATAAACAAATTGGTTATTGATCCAAGGAATTTGCGAAACTTTTGGAGTCAGTATGAAGCTGCTATTAATAGTCATAGTTCTATTTAAAGTGATTAAATGTAATTGCCTAACGTCGCTTTAAAGTAATGTACTTTTTATGCCGCTTCCATACTTTTTCGTACAAACGAGAATTATAATTCAGATGTAGAATTTTTAATTAAAATTGGGGTGAAACGATTTGATAACAAATACCCCCATGAAAAAGTGTTGTAATTGCTGTTAAAATGCAAGAGATATAAATAATTTTAGGAAACTGTATGATCTGTGTAAAATTCAAACTAGATGAGTAAAGTATGTGAGGATTTATCTATTTATTTTTAAATAATAATTAATTTTGAGTTAGAGTACTTTCCTGCTGCTCTCCGTTTTCACCCACGCTTTTCATGCCACAATGTAAATGAAACACTGGGCATCTATTCAGGTTAAGGGAGAAAGAAGTGCTATTGAAGAGAAGGTTTCGCAAGTTAATTTTAGCGTGGGTTTTGCCTGCTTAAGGCCCCGTTGTTAACGTGACTTAATAGCAATTTGATTCTATGGCTTTGAGTGCTTCTAGCCATTCGGCTTGCCTCACCGGTTTTGTGCAAACCAGAGCCTTCCTGCTGTTGTGTAGCAAAATTAAGCTAATTAATTTATTTATTTATATTTTAAATTATGTTACACAATGTTATTTTATTTTAATTTCTAAGTTAATTTGGTTTACCTTAATTAGAGCTTTGATTCTAAAATAGTAAGTTCGTACTTTGTTTTCGGAACGCGATTGGCAGCAGACAATGGGAATGGGGGGTTGTTTTTCATTTTATAATCTGGATTTTAAAATACTTCATTTGAGTTTATATAATTATAATTATACAAGAAGGAACAGAAAGTCTTGCACTTTAATTTAAACTTACTTTCAAGTCGAAAACTTAATTAGTTTGTGAAATATGCTCATTTCATTAACAAAATTTTGTAGCTTTCGTTGGATTTAGTGTGATTGCTTATTCTGTTATTTTTAAGCTACTTTGAAAGGATTTATAGTGAAGATCAATTTTTGCGTCCGGCAGAATTTTAGGGTTACTATAAGCAGGCGTTTTTATTTGGTGAGTTTCTGGCGAGATTAAGGAAAGATGTTGAATTAACTCTCTGAAAATTAAAAATTTTTATACTGTTTTCTTCAGGGCGTTTTGTATCAGGAATTGTCACCCTTTTGAATGAATTTTGCCGCCGTCGGTAAAGGGTTGTATCAAAAACCCAGCACAAGCGATTTTCGCTCTCTTATCCTCCTGTTTTGGATATGCTGAATCTACGTAGGACGAGCGGCCATTTCTTGCTCCCTCAGGCCACCGATTAAGTATGCTGTTTAATTTTTCAGGCTCTACTTGATAAGTAGTTAATGTCTGTGTATACGTACTACAGTCGCTAAATATGCAGTTTCGTTGACTCTAAATGGGAAAATAATTACAAAAAAAAAAAAAAAAAAAAAAAAAAAAAAAAAAAAAAAAAAAAAAAAAAGAAAAGAAAAAAAGACATCGTCTTCAAGCCTGGGAGCCTCACTCCATGTCTTCGTTAGGGCCTACTTTTGGCAAGCCATCTGTTCCATCGTCGCCTGAATTAGGACCGGCCGTTCACCTGCCGTAAAGGACATGAGGTTTGTCATCCAAGTTATCTTCCTAGCCTCCTGACTACAGTTCCCGTTCCTAGGTGTTCTGGAACAAATTTATTCATGACTTAATGATGCGCTTGATTTCCTGCTACCAGACTCAAGACCTTAGTTTGTTGCATATTTCCACCGGAATCTTCTTTTATGTTCCTGAACCTCTGCTTCCGGAGTCTTGGACTAAAGACGACAGTTACGTTTTTTTTCTTTGAATTAGGGGGTTATGGGCAACTGTGAGATTTCAATAATGTTTTCATAGAAGGAAATGTATTAATGTTAAATTTCTAGAAATTATAGCAATAGTGTAGTAGGAAGTTTTCACAATTACTTAGCACGTAAAGTATTGCACTATTTGATAAGGTTTCGAAAGTGCTATGAGAGTTGGTCAATAGATGCAATATAAATTTAAAATGCTAAGGTACAATCTACTAGATTCTAATATTAATATGCTAAAAAATGTTAAAATATACAATATTGTTTTGACTCCCGGAAGCCTTAAATTCTAAATGCCAATAGTTTAAATTAATTTTAACAGCAAAATAAAAGTTTGTTTCATTTATAAATTTAGTATGATGTTTTATTTTATTTACTGGTAAACTATACAGGATACCAACACCAGTATTCATTTGGGTTGTTCGGGTATTTAAATCATTAATCACAACGCACATTTTAATACACTAACCACTAAAAGCTCTAGTTCGTATTTGGTATTCTTCAAAGGCACTAATATAACACTGCGCGTTATTTTATATTCTGAGTCCTTAGGCTAATCTAACTACATTTGATTTTAGTTCAAAATTACTTGTTAAGACAAAATGCTAACTTTTGTAAACCAAAGTTAGGTCCTTATTATCACTTTGTGCTCAAATAAAAGGGTCTTATACACCCTTTTTCTGACTTTTGTTTGCATCATAAGACTTGAATATAATTCATCTATAGTCTTTTTAAAGTTCGTTAGTGTATGCTACCTAAGCATACTAGACTCTATAAATAGCTAAATGTGATATCAGAAACTAACGGTAGTTACTTTATAAAATATTCATTGGAATTTAGTCGCAGTAGAATAGTGACCAAGCACGGAGTATTAAAGATCTAATGGAATTTATCCCTAAAAAAAATTGGAAATCGCGAAAGAATTAAAACGACTATAAGAGAGCGGAGAAGCGAGATTGAAATACAGATCAGAATTTACTCTTAATTGTAAACATAAGAGTGTATTTCCTTGCCATGCCCTGTGGACCAAACACTTGCTTCACAACCGATATGCCGTGGCATAGTATGCTGCAAAAGTTCAACCAGTAGAACCCTATTATGGAAGGCAGCATCAAAGAGCTAGGCTGAAAGTAACCAGTGAACGCTTTCACAGAAATTAATTATCATGGAATAATTGCGTAAGTTTATGCTCCAATGGTAAAGCTGCAGTGATAAGAAGGTTCAGAAACTTGACGTTGAATGTTCGGTCTTTAAAATCCTGATTTTTAAATAACACAATGCTTTACTTCTACAGAAACTCTCACGTAAAATACGTTACATCTAGAATTAAGACCCATATTTAATGACATCATACAAATAGTGAACGTAAACAAAAATAAACTCATTTAATGATGACTTTTACCATATGAAGTGGATTCAGAGCATCGGTTAGTTTTGTTCCACTCTGAGTTTGTTCGTTATCAACAGAGCGAGTTTTCTTCGGATTTTATAGCTTGAAAGAACAACTGAAAGTATTTTTAAATGTAACGCTCAGCATTCAGCTGGGTTAGAAGATAATTACTGGTTGCTAAGAAATTACTTACTTAATTTACATAGTTCAATGCATAAATGAACTTAATCGAAAAATGTAAGGACCACTTCAGAATCCATATTACGTTACACTGACAAAACTGATAGTTAAAAAACAAAGTTTAAACTTCGGAACGATGTGGTTAAAATTGTATAGTTCAGCGTTGTAGTTCGCGTCCTAAAAACAGAGCTACTAAGTCTATAGATCAATGTTGATCTACAAATACAGAATTTGTAGATCAACTAAGCATTCTTAAGATAAAACCTTGTTATTTTGAATCAACAATGACAGAGAAATTAGATTGGGTTCGAAATCCATTAGCATCTTTATCAGATTGATCTGGTAAAGTACTTAAGTCGTGTAATACTAAAAGACGTGAACCGAGTAATCACTATGTCTGAGAACAACGAGAAGTCTTGAGAAGGTTAAAATAGCCTTTTCATTTCAATATAATATACTGCGCAAAAAAAGGGGGAGAGAGTTCTATATCTCCCGTTCTAGTGGGCCGATTGACGAAATTCAACTTTCATTTTTCATGTCTCGAAAGCGCGACTTAGGAGATGAATTAGATTTAACATTTCTAGTATAGGTATTTTGACACAAAATCAGAATTTCGATTCTACGACGCAAATTATATCAAACTGCCAAGTTGTAAAATAAAAATCACTCCTTCCATCTACATGACAAACATTTATTTATGCCATGAAGGCGTAGAACAACAGAGTAGAAATATAATAAGTAAGATGGATGATTACACAGCACTTAGCGCTTCTCGCTTACATCCGATACTCACCACTGACATTCGCTAAGAAACTTCTAAAAGGTATTACGCAGCATCGAGCTAGCTTATCGTGCGCATGAGCTAGGGAATCAACGGCGGTTGCCAACGCAAGTTTTGTAAAAATCGCACGAACAGTTTTTGAAAAATTAGCTCTCAAAATTTTGGCTCTTCAACGCTAATTGAATTTGGTATATATATATTAATATATCTCTTTTTTTATTAAACTTATTTGATTCTTCCTTTCGTATTTCAAAATTCAGGTTCATTCCAAATAAAATTCGCCCTTTTTATGACTTATTTTTAAAATTTGTATTTTTAAATAATTTTTATAAATTTTTCGAAAACAGTTTTGAATTATAACCTATACAATTTTTGCCAACATCTTAAAGTGTATGTATTTCTAAGCATACACGCAAAAAATTAGAGTTTTTTATTCAACGTTTCCTAAGATATAAGCGAATTTACATTGGGCGTGTTTTGAAATTTCGCTTATTAATAGAAGCGATAATACGAAAATGTGGTTTACGAACTTTGTTAAAATTATTTGAAAATATGAGCGGTGATTTTCCCTCTCGTGGTCAATGGAAAAGAGGAAAGGAAACTAGGTTGCCATAAATTAAGAAGTTCGCCAAGTGAATTATTCTTGGCGCAAACTGAAGGAAATGCGCGAAGATAAATTTTTAAATTCCTCCGTAATTTTTCACCAGAAATTACAAAATTTAATATTTAGCCATATTTGAGTCGTACAATCGAAATATGGAAAACAATTGGTATGTTATTTCAGAAAAAGCCCGATTTTGTGTCAAAACACCTATGTTAGAACAATGCTATATATAGATTTAATATATATCCTAAGTCGCGCTATCGAGACATGAAAAACGCAATTTGAATTTCGTTATTTTTGAATTCGTTTCCAGTAGAACTGGAAATATGGAATTATCCAGCCTCCCCCTTTTTTTTTTCTCAGTGTACGCCTACAATGACCACAACTCGTAGTGATGCAAATAAACAGAACATTCCGAACTAGATTACACGCTGAACAGTAGTCAACGGCTTCACAAGTAAATACTATATTATTAGAAGCTGGCTCAAAAATTCTACCAGTGCGTCGTAATCAAAATGGCGGCAGCGAGAGGTCACAAAGCGGAAAAATTACAACTCTTAGAGCTAGCAGAAAGTAACTAAGTAGACGCATGCGATGCTGGAAATATTCTATCTCAAACCCAAAACCGTCAGTGTGAAAACTGAATACTAACTTGCATTCTGGTGGGGAATACGGAAGAAGTTACAGTAAAGCTTGAAATCATAATAACTGGTTATTAATATAATATTCCTTACAATATACCTTTGCATTCTGTTCATTTGAAAAAAGTTTCCTAGAAAATTTGATAGTGTTGTTGAAGTTGAACTAAATGATGTTCCATTAAATCAATTCTGAGTAATAAAACACCGAGTTCTCGTCCACTCTCGAAAAAGCAATAGACATTCTTTAACAATTTCTTACAGTATACATGTGTGAACACAGATTCATTTCTATACTCATTAACGAGAATTTAAAAGGAACATCATTGAAAAATCTGCCACCCAGACGGAAAAATGGTGGGCGACTCTGACTGTCGTACCGAAGAGCCCGGGTTTCAGCTGAAATGCTTCAGATGAAAAACTACTAAATTGTTCAGTTTAGGGGAAAATAATAACAAATATATCTTATATTTAAAACAATAAACTTTTAAAATAAGTATATAAGGATTGTTCAAATATTCCGAAATTATAATAGATCAGAAGGAATTCTACATTTCTTATGAAGTATAATAAATTTCAGAAATTTAAACAAGAGTTTATTTCTTAAATAGTTTAGAAAGCCAATAGGTATATATTTTCAAAATAAATCTACAAATCTAAAAATTAAAAGAAATTATATTAATTAACATATTAAAAGAAATATAAATTTTCATTTTAAGATTAGCTCGTGCAGAAAATTTGAAAGCTTAAGTATAGATCTCAAAAAATTGACGGGACGTGTTTGGTTTCCGATAAGAATGTCATACGTTTAAATGCTCTAAATTAGAACTATAAAACGTGGTTTTCTTTTAGTTTTCATTTTCGCATTTTAATTTATTTGCTTTGTCTTCGTTTGACATAAATTTTTGGCTTCGATAATAAACATTTGAGTTAATAAGTTAAAAGCTTCGGATTTAATGAGATATTATGATTAAAGCTCCTTTTCTCTCAAAAAAAATGATTTTAAATATATATGTTTTTTGAAAAATAAATTGTGTACTTTGAATATAATTTCATAACAAAAAAACCTGTTAAACAGTTAAATTAACTATTTATGCAACTTTCGGAATAACTATTTTAGGATCGTTTAAAATCACAAATTAAGAACCAATTTTTCAGATTCTGATAACATATGCTTTCCTGAAATCTAACCCCGAAAACAGGTATGATAACACAATTTTCAATTAGCAGAATTTCTAAGAAAACTTGGGTTAAGAATTCAAGAAGACAGTTTGGGGATGGCTCCTGCTGCTGCTATTACTTTGAAAGGGAATCAAAAATGAATGTATTGTGCATATTGTGGATGATTATGTTTTCTTTTTTCTCAGTCTTGGTCGTATTCAAAGGACTTTATTTCATGGTTTCTCCCTACAAAAAAAGATATTAATTTTTAAGGCTTTATTTTTGGGAAACAATTAAAGTAAATGGCGTTTACTCATTTACTTTAGTCACGTTACATAAATACAAAATAAAACATATTTTATAATTTCATATTTTTATATTTCGTATTTTTACTTTATTTTCGAAAAATAAAAGTGTCTGATCATTTTTTGAAGCAATGTATGGGTGCGGATACATTATTAAATTAATGTTGAAATTAATTCCTTCTTTGAATGCAGAAGAAACAGAAACAAAAACGTATATTTCTTACAGCAAAGTGTTACGTTGCATAGAAAAACTCACACAAGCGTAATGACTAATCAAATTTTCGCTAAACCAGTTGTTTAGAAATTATTAAAATCCTTTTTATAATTAAAGTTAATTGCTATGTTTGCAGCTAGCGTCATTTTTTATTTCTTTCGGTGAAACGCAATACTACAGAAAAAAACATATAAAACGCCCTTGCTTAAGTTGTTCTGTTTCTCTTAAAATTCTTGTTTTCATTTAAATGAAGATTGTCATTTACGTTCCTTCCATTTTTCAGTTTCCATTTTTTATTGTAGCACATGTTAAATTTTAAACCCCAATTTTTTCTTAATTAATTAGCTTCCTGCTGTAAAATAAGACAATAGAGGACAGAATAATTAGTTGTATGCAAAATTAAAAAAAAAAGCTTTTCCTCACTCATAACAATATTTACATTTTTTGTATTTTATTTATTCATTACGTTACTGATATTTTAACACATTTTTTATTATTCCATTCCTATGCTTCTGCAGAATTAACCAAAAGTTAATATTTATAAAAGTGCAATGAGATATTTTCTGTAAATTATCATTCTCGAAGAAATTACTAGAAATCAGTTGTGTTGAAGCAAGAAATAAACAAGATAATTACATAAGTTGCATATAATATATACGAATTTGGTATTTAGATAGTAATTTTAGAGGAATTATAATTAGAATTGTTGTACTTCTTTTCTGTAATGTACTTTTCTATAATATAATACCTACGAATAGAAAAGTCATAATTTACCCCCAAATTTGACAGAAAAGGCTAACAACCTTTCAAAAGTTAACGTACCCATTCTCGCGCAAAGCCTCAAGGAATGTTTTCAACCTTAATTTTGCCAAAGACGCGACAACACTAGTAATAAGAAAAACAGAAAGTGTTCATTTCAGAAGAAAGTCGAAATTTTTCGCCCCCAACGAGCAAAACGTGTTCAGTTTGGAAGTAAAGGGAGGACGGGAGCGCGATTGTTCTTCGGCGTATGACCGCAAAAGTGGGTAGCCTCGTGTGAACGAAAATCGCTCGCCTTTTAAGCTGTACAAAACTTTTCGTTAGCTTATTAAGAACTTTACCATATTCAGATGAAAAAAATTTAGTTTATACAATAATATATTAAAAATTAATTCTCAGATATTAACATTATAAATTCACTACTCACTGTAAATCAATAAATTCACTATGCACTGTAAAACAATATATTCATTATGCAATGTAAATTAGTACACAACACTGATTTTCCTACCCGACCCAATGTGTTGTAACTTCGAATAGGATTTCGTTGGAATTTCAATCCTTGCAAATTCTGTAAGTAGGCAGCGAGTTGTTGTAGCAACTAGTCGAGAAGTCGAAATATTTGTTTGGTCTTTATTTTTAATTGTATTATGGCATTTTATATAAAATAAACTTCAGTGTTAGTTTGCACGTAGAGTTTTATCTTGTGTTTCTTAGAATCCGGATCTAAAGCTTCAAACAATCACACATGTTCTGTTTTTCCACTTACACAGAAATAATGAAAAGAATCATGGAAAATGTCTGCTTATAGGATGTCAATATTCGCTGTAGTGAAACAAGGTGTTTTAGGGAATAGTTCCTTATTGTGCTTCGATACTATCATACTGAATTTATGAAACATAGCAAGTTAATGCACGTAATCCCAGGGATTTCCAGGTGGACACCTTGGGGGTCAGTGGAAGTTTACAAAGAATCTGTAGTATTCCAGGTGCCTATCGAGGGATTGATGGTGAATGGTTTGTTTTAAAATTTAATTTAATTTTGAGGAATGCAATTATTACATAATAATATTTGTTTTAATTTATATAAATACAGTTTTGCATAGGGCGGAGTTATCCACAAATTTAAAGTGGAAAGTCATAGCGCTTTTGTGTGGTATTAAATTATGCTGCATGTTATATGTTATAAAAAAAGTGAGGGGAAGGATGGAGAAAATCATTCTTTTAAAAGCGGTTGATAAAAAAGGAAGAAAACTTTAGGAACCCCTGATATAGAAGAAAAGAAATTCATTCGCTACTCTTTACAATTTTGATCTTTGCAAGATTGTATTTTATTTAAGCAAAGAATTCTTTATTCTTCCTGTCTCCTGTCTTTCACAAAGATCTATTTAAGTTATTGTCCTAATTGTTATTTCAACGAAAATATTCATTTTGTCCGCTATTGAATGCAATTTAACGATGTTTTTTTCTTGACATCTGTACGTAAGGACAAAAAGAAAGACTCTTTTTTTTTCCTCAAATGAAATATAAAACTGATTTAAAATGGATTCAGAAGAGATTTTTTGTGGCGTCTGTACGTACGTATATACATATGTATATATTATCTCACATAACTCAAAAAACGAGTAGCTTCAAAACTTTCAAATTTCGTATATACGACTGATATTACACATAGTTCCGCACCTGCGATTTTGGTTGTAATCGGCAGCACCAAAAGTATATATATATATAACACTCTGTTACTCGGCTTGATAAGCTCAGTCTTTTTTATTCTTGTAAATAGAGTAAATATATATATATATTTACTCTATTACTCGGCTCAGTGAGCCTCAGTTATTTTATTCTTTATGTTGGTAAATTGTGCATTTTTTTGCTTTAAAAATGATTTAATTATGTTGTTCTTATCTCCAGTTAAGGTTTTTATGCTTTTAGTTAATTTGCATGCAATAGTTACAGAATTATCAACAATTTAAAAGTTGTTTAAGTGCTGCTAAGTCTAATTTATTTTACCATAGCAACCATATTTGTTCGCATAGCAGAATAGTAAATTAAGCCTTTCTGACCTTCAGTGTCTTTTGGTCGAGTGGGACCAAAACGGAACTTTTAGTTTTGTGCACTGGACAATCTGTCTGAAAATATGCGTGTAATTTAATATTCCGTACAAGAGAGTCATGTAGTGTACACTTCAGATTTTTTTAAATATTTGTGTCTAAGTGAGAAAATTCTGAAGTATTATTATAGAGAAAGTATAGGGTACGTGTGCATTTAAAAAAATGTAAGCAGTAACAAGTATAAATTTAGAGAAAAAATAATTAAATTTAAAATAAATTCCTTGTTTACTTCGCTTCCTGCGCGTACATTTAAGAAATAATTTAATAAGCAATTGCTTTTAAGATAATTTCACAGCATTTTTCTAGATATACAGTGGTTTGCGTGTATTTTATTTAATTCTTACTCTGGTTTTATAGTTACAGTTAGTCACTCGTGTAGAAGTACTTTGAGAAAAATGTAAAACTACCTTTTCTTAAATTGGGAATAATATTTAATGTATGTGTAATCATTTTGATTATAATATTTTACCCTCATTACATTATTCATTTAAGCAAATTTAAGGAAGATATGCCAATATATATCATTTAAGTTTGAAACAACAAAACTGCATTAGGTAAAGTTTTAAAAACGCAAAATAGGAAGAGAAAAAAAGGAGAATCAAGAACACAGATAAATAATAATAAAAAAATAAAATCTGGAAGGTTTCAAATTTTAAATTACGTCCAAAGGGGCGTTTTTTAACGTTTTATGTGTTACCTTTATTTACTAAATATCATGTTCTTCGCACTTAAGCCATAAAATTCAGTTCAACAGCAATATTGCAAAATAATTTAAAATCAACATATCTTTAGAGTTTCCGATGCACAGTTCCGCGCGCTTGAGATAAAAAGGTTTTTATTTCTCGTAGAGTGTTGGCATTGCTCGCTTTTAAATCGTTTGAGTTTGTTCATCAAATATTCGCTAAAGTTTTACGAAATAGGATATATAGAATAAAACAAATTCCATATTCCAAATTTGGGCTTTCAAATGCGCGTATTCGGCTGGAAACGTTCGTCATTCAACATTGGATGGCTCTAGGTACCGTTGTTTTATCACATTTCGAGAAATATACGTACGTTGATGTAGATTCTTCATTATTTAATTTCTTTAAATATAATACAGGGCGATACCTTTTATTGGCAACAATTTGAAAAGTGATACAGCCGTTTATAGTGACTCAATGCAAAATCGCAAATCGAAAACAATAGTCCTTCGGGGACAAAGCCCCTATGAACTAATAACAGCAATTATAAACTCTTAAAATTTATTCATCAATAATTCCATATTGCCATAAATTTGCCCCTGCGGAAAAAAATAAAAGCCTATTATTTCCAGGTTTGCCTATTAAGCTTACATCTCCTGCATTGGATTGTTAATTGCATTTTTATTCAGAGTTACACTATAGCTCTTAGTACTAATCTACAGCTTATAATCTACAGCTCTTAGTACTTTCCTTTTCCTAGCCTTTTCACGAACGTTTTCAAGCATTTATTACCTTAATATGATGCAAAGAACAATCAAATTATTTAAACTAAAATTAAATAGAAATTAAGTCGTCGTTGCTCACAGAGCTATGAACGCGAGGTTGGCCTCTATACTAAAGGGTGCGTAGCAAGATTTAACTAATACTAACGCACTTAGATTTACTTCAATAAGCAATAGCGTATATTCCAAATTCCAAATTTGGAACAGCGCTAAGGCTTAGAATTTAAATACTAGCTGGTCAGGCGAACGTCGAACAAAGTAGCCGTGGTCTGAGACTAAAAGCTCTCTCAGACTGAGAGGTTCCTACCTACCGTTTAAATATAAACTTGGCTCCACTTCAAATTAGCATAAAGCTGAATCGCGCGCTTATTCTAACGGGAAGTTGAAGTGAGAACAGATAGAAAAAGGCAAATTAAAATAAAACTTTGTTAGTTTAAACTAAAACCTTACAAACACATTATTTTTAAATAAATGAATTTAC
>KK116989.1:24290-36003 GCA_000611955.2 Stegodyphus mimosarum
GGTACCAGCAGCAATGAAAACATATTGCCTTCCGAACCTCTATGGCATGAGCTCTTGCCTTCTTGACACTTCTACAGAAATTTCCAAACATACAATAGAGCCACAAATGATTTTCTTTTTGTGATAATCTGTACGCTAAAAGGCAAAATTCAGGTTCGAAATCCTTGCATATTAGCCTTTTCGTAACATTTATTACCTTTATTAGGTAACAAATCTTAACCTAAACATTAAGCACAACTTCATTTTAAAATATGATTAGCTGAAAAGGGACATTAGGCCCGAATGAAATATTAGTCTCGAAATGGCATTTTGCGTCTAAACACTTAAATGCGTGGTATCGCTTTTCGAATTGCTGCCACTAAATATTATCGCCCTATGTTATAGTTAAAGCAATTAAATATTGAAATATCTGCATGAATCTTTGTATATTTCTCGTACAGTGAAAAAAATCGACGATACGTACAGTCATCAAATTTTGAATAACATAGTCCTCCACCCGAACATGGAGATCTGGATGAATGAATTTTGAATTTCGAGTTTGTTTTGTTACATATCTCATATTTTTGTAAAACTTTAACGAATTTTTAATTAACAAACTCAACGATTTCAAAACGAACTATGGTAACCTTGTACGGAATAAAGCATTTTTATCTCCAGTGCGCGAGACTGTTTATCGAAAATTCTAAAGATATGTTGTTTTAAAATATTTGGAATATTGAAAACTGAACATTGATATGATAAACGGAGAAAAGACTGAAAGAAAAAAAAACAGGAAAATGCATGCCAACATTTAACGGGGTGCATCGGGAATTCTAAACGAATTGCTATTAATTGTTTTGTAATTTTGCTGCTGTTGCATCGTACATTACGTAAGTGCGAAGGAAATGATGCTTAATAATAAAACTAAAAAAGAAAAAAAAATGATTTAGTAAGAATGAGTGTAACAGCAGATGTGTAAACTGCGAGCTGAGTGACAGCGTAAAAAAACCTTAACAAACTCTTTTCGGCAGCCGTTAAAATTTAAAAATTTCAGACGTGTTTTAGCTTTTTTCAGCTTCAGCAATACAAATTGGGTATATTATGAATATTAGCTTTGTGTAATTTTAGCCATGAGAAGTTATATACCCATTATTACTCGTACCACTAAAGCGGCAGTTTTCTGTATGTATGATATCGTTTAGTACGTATTTGATTTACAACTAAAATTCGCAGTTTTAAATAAATTTCGTTTCCTTCATAGGTAGCTTCTTAGAAATTGCCTGTAATTAAATAAGTAAAGAATGCATCGATGATAATTAACCACCGATCAGTTAAACGGCGGGAAGGAAAACTCTAATGCACTTCCAAAATACAGTAGACTCCGTCCTAACCTGCTTCGTTTAACCGGCATTAAGTATGAAAATCAAAAAATAAGCAAAAAAGTGAAAATTCCGTAATTGTGTATTTTAAATAAGAAATAAAAATAAATAAACTTTAAAACAAGAAACGCTTATATGAAATAAAAGTATATAAACTTTAAAATAAGAAACACTTAAACGAAATAAAAATAAATATACTTTAAAACAAGAAACACTTGTACGAAATAATAATAAATAAACTTTAAAACAAAAAACACTTTTTTCATTAACGTTATCGCACACTCCTTTAAATTCAAAAATAAAAGGGTCCCGGAATATGGGTGGAGAAAGTGTTGACTAAAATAAATTTCAATACGACACGCGTTGACCTTGAAAGATAGAAATGTGGAAGAAGCAGATGGAAGGAAAAAATGGAATTCATATGTTTACGATTTCGGAACAAAAATTAATGAAACTTGTGTATCTCCTAGTTAAGCGTTTGAAGTGACAGCTGAAGTAAGTGCAGAAACCAGGCACAACGGCTTTCACAATGAGTCGACTTGACGCTAACAAACTAATCTTCGCTTGGGCGATAACTCAATTAACAAGAACTAAACTAAAAATTCAATGATATTAAGAAACAGTAGAGTTTTTTACCTGGGCTCAGATAATCCTGTTTCCCAAAACCGCGTCGAAGTCTCGTAGTACCAAAGTAATAGCTGTTAGGCCACTTTCACCAGCAATAAATACAGAACCAGAAGCTCATGCTACAAAGTACAGTGCTTGCCCACACTCTCTAACTTTTCCTTCTAGAACTGAGTATTTAAGCCTTTTTCTCC
Source organism: Stegodyphus mimosarum (assembly GCA_000611955.2). Classification (NCBI taxonomy): domain Eukaryota; kingdom Metazoa; phylum Arthropoda; class Arachnida; order Araneae; family Eresidae; genus Stegodyphus; species Stegodyphus mimosarum. The sequence goes on from KK116989.1 coordinate 26,467, forward strand.
CACTGGTAGAATTCGCATTCCTTCACGCGTGTTACCAAATTTAAATATTCTGGCATTGACAATTAGGGGAATGAAGGCTTATAGGAAAGAAAGCATAAATTTAACTGTTTAGTAAAAATGAATATAAATCCCTACAAGCTCTTATTAACGAAAACGCTTTGACAGACGAACAAGTTTATAATATGCTTGAAATTGGTCTGTGTTATAGACTGCTTTAAAAGAAAACATTAGCGTCTAGAAAAGAAACCGCTACACCAGGCTACGAAAAATTTAAAGACAGGGTGACTTTAAAAAAATGGCGAAATTATGCAGCGAGCGGCCGAATTTACAGCTTTCAGCAGAAAAAAATGAATGAATTTTTTAAACATTCCTATTAATCGTATGTAAAAATTTTGCAATAAATTGAGACACTTAATAAATGCTTACTTGAAGCTATAAAAAAGTGCATTTCTAACATTAAATAATTTGTTTTCATTATCCGCTTTAACCGTAATTTTGCTTAACCAACTTAATCGCGATCCCATCTGGTTGAGACCGGTTGAGAGACCAAACCGGTTGAAACCAGACCGGTTGACAATCCAGACCGGTTGAGAGGGTGTCTACTGTATGTTACAAAAAGCAACAGTGTAAGAAAACCATTTGGATGTAATCGAACAATTTTATCGAACGCCATCTAGTGGCAACGAGAACAATTTACAGTCTGTCGACACCGACTGCGATGAAGATAAATTCTACAATATTACACAGTCCAGTCACATTAATGTGACCACCACGTACTTTCCATGTCAGAGTTAAATAACCAATCACAGAAGGCAGGTGGCAGCACAGTGCAGTTGAGCATATATAAAGGGTGTGTGAGGGCTTCGGAAAACATTTCAATCGTTGGCGTAATGCAGAAACGAAGCGATTTATCCGACTTCCAAAAGGGCATGATCATTGGCTTTCGGGCCAAGGGTGGAAGCATTTCCGAAACGGCTGAGTTTGTGAACTGTTCGCGTGCCGCCGTGGTAAAAGTGTACCGTGCATGACAAAATGGGACTGTCCAAAATCAGCGACGTGGCAAATGTGGTGCACCACGGGCCATAGATGACAGAGGCGAACGACGGTTGCGGAGATGCGTTCGGGCAGATAGACGGGCTACCGTTGAGCAACTGACCACCAAAATGAACCAAGGGGCTACCAAAAGTGTCTCCCAAAGTACTATTCAGCGAACATTGCTGCGTCTGGGCCTCCGAAGCAGACGCCTGGTTCGTGCACCTATGCTGACTGCTGTTCATCGACGGCGAAGGCTAGAATTTGCACGCCAGTACAGCAGCTGGACGTCCACTGAGTGGCGACAGGTTGCGTTTTCGGATGAATCGCGTTTTATGCTCCATCGGACAGATGGACGTTGGCGTATAAGGCGTGAAACCTCTGAAAGGAACCACCCTGCAACCATTGCCGGAACGGTCCAAGCTGGAGGCGGGAGCATTATGGTCTGGGGAATGTTTTCCTGGCATTCTCTAGGTTCACTGATCATTGTGGAAGGCACAATGGATCAATACAAGTACGCATCTGTCCTTGCGGACCATGTTCACCCCTACATGCGCATTGTTTTTCCTCAGGATGATGGCATCTTCCAGCAGGACAATGCGAGGTGCCATACAGCTGCCAGTGTACGTGCGTGGTTCGAAGAGCACCAGGATGAGTTTACCGTCCTCCCCTGGCCAGCAAACTCACCTGACTTAAACCCAATCGAGCATCTGTGGGACCATCTCGATCGAGTTGTTCGCGTCATGGATCCTCAACCGCGTAATCTAGCGCAGCTGGCCACGGCATTAGAGTCGGCATGGCTCAACATCCCAGAGAACACCTTCAGGGACCTATGTGACTCTCTTCCTGCACGTCTCGCAGCAGTCCGCTCTGCGAAAGGTGGTTATTCTTGCTTTTGACAGATGGTCACATTAATGTGACTGGACTGTGTATGTCTCCGTCATTCGAATGTTAATTCTGAATATTAGGTATTCCGTTTTGGTGTATGTTCAGTTTTCTTTACATACTTCATCTGTAACTTTTCCTGTGCTATATTAATAAATACTTTTAGAACTATTCCGAATTTGTGTTTATAGAAGAACTGTAAAATAATTTACTAATTGTAACACCTTTACCTAAGTATATAACACATATGGCCAAACTGCGGCTTGCGAGCCGCATGCGGCTCTCCGACACCTTAACTGCGCCTTGCAAGCTACTTGCGATCCTTTGCAATCTGAAATGTGACTTGTTTTGAATAAATACAGCTTATTTTTTTACACAAATGGAATTTGCAATAGAAATCATTCATTGCCACGTTTCTTTTTAATCGCTAATTTAATTTCTGATATTATGTACGTAAATATTTGATAGATTTCAAACTGTCTACTGTTGGCTTATCATCAGAGCAACAAATACGTAAAATTGCGAATAATTCTATTTCTGGTAATTATAATTCCGGTTATGTTACTTTTTGCACATGTAATGGCAATCGGAATGCATTAATAGGAAGTTAATCCAAAACGTAGTGCAAATATTTTTATTTAATTATTCTCTCTTATACTTATTCTCTCAAGTTAATTTTACTTCAGGCAGTATCTGCTTACATTCCTGTGTGATCCCATGTTCACAACAGTTGTGATCCGCCTGAAAGATTTGCTATTCGTTGTATGTTATTACTTTTATTCAGACATTTAATGGCGTGAGTAACAGTTGAAGAAACCTGTTTCGCAGAATTTTACAAGGATTTTATTTTTGGTGGAATGAATCTTCCGTCACTTACTTGGTTAGGAGACTTCTCTGAATTTTCTGTGGAGCTGCATCCTTCAAAATTAATTTCCTATCCTTACGCAAGTAAGGCATTTTTAAGCAATTGCTTCGCAGATTTCGCACAACCATTCGCAAGAATATGCTTAATGAACACTTTTCTCACATGAAACTCTATCTTTTGTAAAATTCCTTGGTAATGCTAGGTAAAGATCATAATTTATTTCAACGATGGTTGTCGAAATATTTGGCGTCGTGGGAAGAATCACTGGTTTGAAAACGATTGAAAGTTTAGCCAAAAAGATTAATTCCCATTTTATCAAATATTGTTATTCCAGATAGAGATCTTTCATGTTAATCATAAACCTTCATATCAATAACGCTGCATCAAGCAATGAGGGATCGACAGAAAACAAACGTCTCTCTTCTCCAAAGTTCTCTTCAAAATCGGCATAATGATATTGGAGAAATCTCTTTAGATTGCGATATTTTCTTGTTTGATGACTTTATTTCGTTCTACCTCTCACTAGGTTAAAGGCATTTTGCTACCCGGCATATCTAAAATGTTTCACCCCTTTAGTACTGCCGCTCTGCATCTGGAGCGGTTGCCCTAGTTTTGATTTGCCATGTATTTGAAGAATAACTAAAAATTAAACAGCTAGTTTGAAGAGATCGGCTGGTGGACAGATCAAATGTGTGCTCCATGAAGCGTTTATATAACCCGGCATGAACTACTAGATTTATTAACAATAGGTTATGTATGTCCAGGATTATCGTAAAGATTCAAGAGGTCGTTTTGAGAATTGTCAATGATGTGTATGAACTTTGTTATCTATGTCCAAAATTATCGGGACGACTCAAAACATAGCTTCGAGAATTTTCAATGGTGCACAGTGTACTGATTACTAAAAGATTCTGGCGTTGGATGCCACGTTTTAATACTATATCAGTCAAGGCCATACTGATTATTCAAATAAAATTGAAAGTGCAGTTATAGTCTTCCATTTTTTGGTGAATTCTTCTGTATTGGGCATCAGTAAAAGTAGTTATTCCAAAGTTTTGGAAAAAAAATATTTAACGATTTCTTAGGTTAGTATCCAGAGATTGGACTAATCTGAGACTGTTGGTCCTTATGTTAATTGCGCGCAGAAACAAAATAACTTTTTAAGCAAAAGCCTAAATAAGTTTATTTTTAAATAAATATTCTTTCTCGAATAAGAGTTTCTCTGCAGAGCGCGTTGGCGTATAGCAATTAATTGATCCTTTTTAAAAGACTGCTCATGAGTTAAAAAAACACTCAGTTTTCTTTTAAATAATGTTTTGTAATTTACTCAATTAATTTTTTTCTGTAATTGTAGACCAATGAATATGCTTCCGATTTATTTTACTTCTACTAAAATAGAACAATAATTATAAATGCAGAGATATAAAGGAAATCAGAAGAACATATTTGGTTTCTCCACCTGAATTAAAAACGCTTATTTGTCCAGTACAAGAGATACACATTTTCATTTTCTTGGAACTTAACTTTTCTGAACACAAAACAGTAGATATAAGATGTATTTACTCATATTTATAAGCAATCATGTTAATCACATGCTCATTAGTTTACTTCATAAGTTTCTTTATATTCAAAACCTCTCTCATTATTTTTGAAACAATATAAATTTCGACTTCGACTCTCGAACGTTCATAAAATCTATCATGCGGCTCCCATCGTCTTGAAGTTTGGCCATCACTGGTATATAACATAATTGTCCCCCAACAGGACAGTGGTTAGCAACGCTGACTGCCGTACCTAAGGGTTCGGGTTTGAATCCCGTAGAAAACAAAGATTTTTGTAAATGTATAGCATCTTTGCGACATGCGGGCACTCTAAATGTGCGGCAAGTCTTCACCAGAGGTTGGTGGTAGGAAAAGACTGCTGCGAGGCCCTTGGACATGTCCTTCCCCCTCGGGGTGCTCTCCATTAAAATTGGGTGATGAACTAAGCAAAGCCGTACTGTCACCTGTAGGTGCTCAAGGCTATTGCCAAAAACAGGCACAATCTTTCACTTTTTTGCCACAAAGAATTTCATGGGCTTGTTCTGATGATACTATTATACAAGTGAGATAAGTCACAACAGCATAAATACCTATTAATGCAATTTAAAATTTATTTATCAGTTTCCTCGTGGAAATTCATTTAAATAATAACTTTAATCAATTCAGTTTAGATCAAATTTCCTCCTCAAAGTAAAGCCCTTTCTCGACAAGAAAATTTTGATGGAGATCCTTTATCTCCAATTGTAGAAAGAGAAAAATTCTTATTGCTAATTGGTATTTATTACGTGACTAATGAAGACATCAATTTTCCTTTTCGAGTATTTAATAGATCGGTGATTAATTATCGTCGATAATCTTTACTTACCTAAATACAGGAAAAAGTCTACGCAATTATAAAATGAAATAATTAAAATTTATTCAAACCTAGGAAACTTTTTTCGATAATTATACCTTTACATACCACATAATTCCTTTGTCAAGAGAATATGCCTTAATGCCAAGAAATATACCGCAGTACTCTCATGAAAAGAAATTTTGCAGGTATAAAATGAAATATACTCCAAGGAACAATATTGCTTTACAATGGCGACCTTGTAAATTGTGAGCGAAATTCCAGATACCAGAAGGAAAGTATTTACATTAAACTTGAAAATTAATTAAATTGCTTGATTAAAAACTAAGCAATACTTATACCTTTACCTATTGTTAATTCAGAAATTAATTTTGAAACACATTTTACGAAAGCATAAATAAGTCCTAGAAATAAATGAACCAATTTTTATGTTTCACGAGGTGGCATTATGAGCTTCAGGCCCGTTTTGACGCCTCTTTTCCACTTTGCAGCTGAAGTGGATGAGCCACTCTCAAATCTAAATGTAAGCGTTTTGAGACACTTAACCAAACTGTCTTATAATATACATGTATACCAAATTGACGATAATATTAGCGTTTTATAAATACTGAATTTTTATCAGTTACCATTGTTGAAAGACATTTTTATTAAATGCACAATGCACAATAACTTACAAAGAATTAAATAAAAGGACACACATTTTATTAAATTTTGCATTATGGAAAAAAAGAAACGAAACGAATTAATGATCCTAAAAATAAGGTATCTTTTTTTGCGTTAAGGTAACTAATTAAGAAAGGAATTTTATTTGAACCAAACAATGGCGGAGTTTAAAATTATTTTTTCTATTATACACGTAAAAACAGAATTTCTAATTTTAGCCCTAATTTCAAAAGAATTCTTTCATATTTGTCAGGTAGTGTAATCAAACATTTTTAATAAAGGCTTAAAAGTCGTTGCCAATTTATTTAGATTCAATTAAGCAAAAAAGCTCTCTATAATTAATTCCATGAAAGTTTAAGCAATTAAAATGGGCATTTTTTTCTGATATTCCCGACATGAATAATATCTAGCTTAAGTTTTTTTGTAAAACAGCAGCTTTTCATTGCGTTTTCCTTTCGAAATGACTTCCAGTCTGAATTGTTTTGAATGAATGTTGAATTCTTTTTAACTAATTTGCATTTTTCGCTTGATTATTTTCTCATTTATTCTTACGAAATAGTTTTGCTCAAGAGTTATTTTTCTGTCCTTAAATGTACTTTTTTTCAGTGCAAAATGCAAGGCCTAAGCAAATCTCATACACTCTTCTTGGTTTGCTTAAGCTGCTTTAGTTTAAAAACCTCTCGCTTCTTAGAATTGCAAAACTCTATGCAACTATGTTTAAATGTGAATGCTTGGATAAAACGACCAGTGCGTAGAAATGTCAGATAACTTAAGTACTCTAGCATGCTGCTGCATTTCAAACCTCTCGCACGAAGTAGCTAATGCCAAATGTCGATCTTTAGTAGCAAGGGAGATATATATAGCGAAATTATAGACGTTCGTTTCCTGCATGATTTGATAGATTCAAATGAAGAAGTAATATTATCCTCTTTCTTTCCAACAGTTCCGTTTTCCATACACTCTATCACTACAATATCTGTCACCTAAATCAAATGCACCCTGATCACTCTTACCACCTGTCAGTCTTTGCATACTTCGGGCGTCTCCTCACGCATAGAAAATGAATCAATTATTTTCGCGTGAAAATTAATAACAATATTTTCTCCACTTTTCCTTACTTTCGTTTGCTACGAGTTTCCCAGAAAAGCTCTGTTCGGTAAAAAGCCTGTATTTTGTTTGCTTAAAAAACCATTTCTGATTTACTATTGTCAAAGTAGGTATAAAGTAATTTTTCCCTTTGGAGTCTAACTGGAAGCACCCTCAACACGCATTCAGGAGGTGCGGAGTTTTAATACCGGCTAGGTCCCTCCGGATTTCTTCAGGTTTCTGACACAGAAAAATTCTAAGAGTCTCTACACATGATAAGAATCCGTCTGGAGAAAAGTGAATACTTGTCTACACTAAAAGCGAAACTATTCATGAAGAAATCTTTATCTACTATTGTTCTTCAGCGAATTTATTAATTAATTCATTTATATTCTAAATTGTGCGACACAATGTGTATATTATTTAATTTTTGCGTTAATTTGGTTTCCTTTAATTAGAGTTTTGTACCTAAGATAGTAAGTTCGTAACTTTCGTTTTCGAAACGCGATTGGCAGCAGACAATATGAATCGGGTGTATTTTCATGTTATAATCTGGATTTTAAAATATTTAATTTGAGTTTATGTAATTATAATTATACTAGAAGAAACAAAAAGATTGTACTTAAATTTTAAATTACTTTCAAGTTGATAGATTAATTAGTTTGTGAAATATGCTAACTTGATTAACAAAATTGTGTAGCGTTCGTGGGATTTCGTGTGATTGCTATCATATCACTTTTTAAGCTGCTTTGGAGTGATTTATGGGAAAGGTCACCTTGTGCTTCCGGCAGAGTTCTAGGTTTACGGTTGACACCTGTTTTTATTGGCCAGTTTCTGCGATATTAAGGAAAAGTGATGAATTAACGTTTTGAAAAGTAAGAATTTTTATACTGTTTTCTTCGGAGCTTTTTTTTGTCAGGATTTATCCTCTTTTGAGGGAGTTTTGGTACCGTTGGTAAACTTTTGTAACAAAAAGCCTGTTCACGCGAGTTTTCTCCCTCTCTTTTATCTCTCTTGAACACTCTTGAACTCTTGAAGAGGAACCATACTTCACATGCTAACAATGTGAAGTATGGTTCCTCTGCGTATTGGGGCTGCAGCGGTCGTCAACATCTTGCTGATTCGTCAAGACCATCGTCTAAACTTTTATTTCATCGAGGATTCGACTCGTAAGTCGCCTGGTTCATCTTCTGTCGCACCCATGTCCATGGAGCTGTGTACGTTGCTGGAGGAGGCCATCAGCCGTCTTTAGTGAATTTCAACGTCTTGCTAGCTGACCTGTTTGCATCCGTCTTTGCCGCGCGGAAAGGATCTGCTGCCTTCAGATGACAGAATAGATCTTTCCTGGGTTCTATTTAATGCTACCTCCTATTTGATTTCAAGTTAAGTGATTTCTTCTTAGTGAATTTAATTAATCCTTAAATTTAATTCAAGTAACTAAGTCATTTAAAAATCAAGTCAGGAAGGTGTAATTTCAAGTTTATTCATTTAGCTCATGGTTGTTCTTAAAATTTACAATCAAAAATAATTTTTCTTTTGCTGAAAGAGTCGGGAGATTTAAGTTTATACTAATGTATAATAATATAACATATAATTTTAAATTTAATTGATTATAATATCATTATGCTAAAATGCACAATATTTATTTTCTTTTTGACTCCCGGGAGCATAAAATTTTAAATTCCAATTTTCAAATGAATTTTAATAGTAAAATAAAAGTATATTTCATTTACAAATTTAGTATGATGTTTTATTTTATTACCTGGTAAGCTTATACATGGCACACACCAGTATTCATTGGGTTGTTCAGGTATTTAATTTAATATTCACAACGCATTGAATTCATTTATTTTAATGTACTAACCACTAAAGCTCTAGTTTATATTAGGTGTTCTTCAAACGAACTGATATAAGAGTATCTTTTCTGTCTAGGATTCAACGGAATTATTACCTCATAGATATGTTTATGCATTAATTTATAGAAAGAGTTATGAACTTCAGCTGCTTCTATATTTGTGTATGTTTTGCATTTAATTAAAATTTAAAATGGAAGTGTTTCGTCATTTTTTGCAACGTTCGTTGCAAAACAATACATCTAAGCCTAATTTTGAATAAATATTCTACAATTACTTCGCTTTTGCCAGCTTAACAATAAATATAATTTTGTTGAGTGCGTTTGTGTTCGTAATGGACTGAATGCACAAGTCGATAAAAACTTAATAAAATATATTCTTATGCCAAGAAATAAAACACGATGCTGAAATGTCCTCAGAGAAATTCGTATAATATCGCACTATCTCACAGTAGTTATATTTTAAACTATTAAAACATGGAACTCAATTCAAAATAGAGAAAGCTAATCCGATCTTACCGCGAATTCGCTACATTCAATAACAGCACTAAGTAAACAACTTCAGCTAGCTTAAACAACTGAATTGAGATGTTTCTGTCCGACTTTTATAAGTTTTTAATCATCCAAGAGAACATTCTGGTTAAATCTATTTTCTCTATTTTTCTGGACATCAAAACAGTACAATTACGAGATATCGATTTATTAAAATATTAAATGCTCGTGCTCCTGTATTTTTACTTTTTCGGCGTAGCTTTCTTTT